>JAGQDJ010000202.1:0-391009 GCA_022885665.1 Triops longicaudatus | reverse complement strand
CCCCCCCCCCCCCCTTCGCTGCGCCCCTGATATCAGGAATATCTTATGAATGGAAAGGGAAGAAACGATGAAAAATTAAAATCCAGATTGTTATACGAGAGTTTCTCCGGCACCATTTGATACAACTAACGACGAAGTAAGATGAGAGAGAAGAGGAAGGATTGACAGACATCGGTGGACAGTTCGAAAACAAAACTAGCTTGAAAAAAAAGCACCGTCCAGTTCTGCGATTCGAGTCCATTACCTTGAAATAGACTTGCAATCACCCCCATACCCAGGGGGTATAGCGATTCCTCCCCCTCTCCCCCCCCTCCCCCACGTGGGTTAAGTTATTATTAATAATAAAAAATAATACGCCTGGACAATTATTAATAAATTATCGAAAGTAATGGATACTTAGTTAATTTCAATACAAGTACCTCTTTATTTTTATTCAAAACATTTTAAAACTTAATTTCGCGAATCGTCGCGTTGCGATGATGTGCCGCTAGTTCGGGTGAAACACTTTTTTTTCACAATTGTAGTCAAAAGAACGTTAAACTTCCTAGAGTGCACTGTGGAATAACTTCAGCCAGACAAGTTTTCCGAACGGAAACGGAATGTTGAACGAAGGCTCCTTCGTTTTCAGACAGTTTTCACTTTTTTTCAGATTTGACATTACGCGAAGCCTCTTTCAATCTTACAAGAATTAAGTCTCTGGATTTAAGTGTGAAGATTGTTTTGGAAGTAAGTTTTACCACTTTCTTTAGAGCGCAATCCTTAAAGACCCATAGTACACAACTCCGAGGATTTTTTTTTCTGATAGAAGTATATAGAAGATTCTTTTTCCCGATAGCTATATTTCCTAATACAGCTGACACTATCTTGTAGTGACTAAAAGCAGAGGGCGATCGAAGTGAAACAGAAACTCCGGATCGACGCACACAAGACGTTAAATTTCATACATGACATCACAAAGCTTATCTTGCTGATTTATTTTCTTTTACTTTAAGAAATCAAACCTGCCACACCATCCGTTTTTCCGTATAATAAGATATAGCAAAATTTCAATAGTAGTTTACAAATTTCATGAAAGCTGTTTTAGAAATATTTCGAGTTGATGCAGTAGAGTTTATTGGCAGCAACATTGCAGGCAAAAGAATTTTTTTTATTCTCGAACCGTTTTTACAGTATGACGTCTGATATTTTAAAATATTCTCTCACATGGGGTTTGTTTTTTTCGTGGCTTTAACGATTTTTTGGGCTTCGAGCGTAATGAGACAGCCTTATTCTGGAAAGCCTGTCCACTCGTTCTATTTTTCAGTTCCTCATCGCTCTTCGTAAGGCGTTTCCAATAGCTAAGAATTCCTATTAATGAAAAGGGTATTTGCAAGTGAAACATAAGCGAGATATTTTTGACACTTATCGCAACTTTTATATCGCAAACGAACAATCGAGCCGATTCTTTTAATTTTTGCAAGCGTAAGCGAATAGCATCGAGGGCAAATGCTAGTTTTCGGTAATGCGTTCTTTACACTTCATTGTAGCGGACACAAAACTGTCTGCTGGACAGCAACATTATAAAAATGGAAACTCCATTTTATTTTGCTGTTCTTTATTGCAATCACTAATTACATTTGAAAGAAGTCATTACAGAACAAGCGCAAGGTATTTTTTTTTTCGAATTGCGAGCGAATAGGCGAGGACTCACGCAAGAAAAGGAGTTGCTGATCTGCATATACAGGCTGTTAATTTCTGCCAACTAAACCGCAAATGATTGCTTATTCTCATCAAATTCAAAACAGTTGCAATGTGTCAAGTTATGTACCAATAATAAATTAATTAATTTTGAAAAAAAGTCATTCTAGGAAGTACAAGTAAAAGTTACTGTACTCGAACCAAAGAAAATCCCAGTAGGTCAAATATAATGATTTAATATGTTCATTTTTAAACTAGTTCAGCTACTTGTGCGAACACAGGATACTTGTGCCAAATTATCCTGATTTCGTGACACAAAAATCCAAGTGACTAAGTTCTCGCTAAGCTGATCCTTAGATTTAAAGGACTATGTGATCTTTTTGAATTTATTCAACGTATTTTCTTAAGTAGAAAAAAAACAGAGTCAAAGCAACGTGTCATTGTTTTTAATTTCATGTTTATTAACGATGTGTCACAACACCTCTAACCATTTTCGTCCATGTACTTGGGCAAAAATAGAAGGATGACAAAGCACAAATGAGTTCTCGCTTGCTTTTTCCCATTGACACCTTTTCCTAAGGAAATAACTTCCTTCTAATGTCCAAATTAGAAATCTTCTAAAAGAGTAACTGAGCGATTCATGTCCCATATAAAACTTGCTTAAGTGGAGCACACTAATGGTGCAAATTGCGCATGTGTTAGTACTTTACTGCTTTTCCTTAAAAAGTCACTATAGCTATTACAGAATCCAGAAGCAAAAACACCTCACGCAGAGAAACTTTCCAACTGTCCCGTTTAGCACCCTGGCATTAGAAATGCAACATTCCAACCAGAGTTGGCAAAATATTGTTCGAAGATAGTCCTAGTTTCAGTTTGAATGAAAACTCCCTAAAAAGAAACTTCTAAATTCAAGATATAGGTTATAACAGAAAGGATAAGGAAAAACTTTGGCTATTCATCGTAAGTAGTCCAACTTCCCCTTTCGTGCTAGATTGCTGGACAGCTTCATCGTCCCATAACATTCGCGTTTGATTTAGTTGTCCCGATGTCTTGGACAGAGCAATTTACTTTCGCTCCTCGGGCAAGTTACTACGAAAGAATTACGCAGAATTGGTAAACTATGCAAATTCTCTGTTTCATTTCGATTATTTTTACCACCCACGTATTCGGCCACAACCATTACCCATGGCGTCCTACAATTGTATTTCCTTCCAACCAACAACAGACAGAACAAGTATAATTTAAGCTTCTTTTTATTTAAATACAAAATTTCACAATAACTTTTTAACGATTAAAAAGTTCTATGTAGTTCAGCGTTACATTGTTACAGCTTTACATCAAGTGTAATTTTGGTCAATTTAATCCTGATTAGCTTACCATGGCGACGGATAGGATGGACTTAAGTAATTTATGGGCCCCTTTACGAACGCTAATGAGCTCTCATCCAGAAAATTCCAAGTTCCGCTTACCTCAACGAAGGCATCGAGTTAACAAATCTCGTTTACCTCGAAACTTTGATGCACGTGAGCGCTGGCCAGGATGCCCTTCGATAGGAACGGTAACTGACCAGGGAGGGTGTGCTGCCTGTTGGGTAGGTCAAGCCTTGCTGTGTCATGCAAAGCTGTTTCAATTCTAATCAACGACCAAGCATCACCCCCTATAATTAATATGAAGTTATCTTAGGCTGTAGCTGCAGTTGACGTTATGTCAGATAGGATATGCATCCATTCTCAAGAGGAACTTCAAGTGCAACTTTCCGCTCGCGACGTTCTGGCTTGTTGCACTGATTGTGGCAAAGGAGGATGTCGGGGTGGGTTTCCGGCTGCTGCATGGTACCATTGGATTTATCAAGGCATTGTTACTGGGGGGCCTTACCTTTCGAAACAGGTATGCACCAAATGTGTATGCGACTTTCCTTTCTCCTATTGTACGCCGCTTTTTTCACACCTCAGCTCGTTTAACTTTTCCTCTTCCCAATTATATCGCGAATCCTTTCGAAACTGTGCCAAGACATAATCGTAGTCTAACTAAATGGGGACCTGTTCAAGTTCTAGCAAAAGTGCAGTCCCAAGTCCATAACCGACTTTTAAAAACTTGGTTAACGTTTTAAATATCATTCCTAATATCTGAAACTTTCTATGATTTTCGCGTCCTTGCAGTAAACGTGTAATTATAGGGAATATACTTGTAGGAAACTGAAACTTTTTTTTAAAAAAATCAATTCAGTGAACATAAATGAATAGAATTAAATATTCCGTCATTTTTAAGTAACAAACTTTTACTTTCCCAAAGGGTTGTCAACCCTACTTCGTGCCCCCTTGCGATCACACAAGACCACAATTTTGGTTACACTGCCGATTTAGAGATAGGCCACCACAATGCTCTGAACGCTGCGATCATGATTCCAAAGATTATCTTGCAGACAGACACTACGGTGAGAGACTTACAAACATGAAAACGACGTTGTTTGTAAGCTACAAGATGAAACTCATCATTTTGTATTTTCAAAAGGTACTACCGCATACTCACTGAGACGAAAAGCCCTTGAAATCCAGTGGGAAATATTCACCAGTGGACCTGTGCAAGCCACCATGCTGGTTTATCAAGATTTTCTCACCTACCAATCAGGTAAATTACCAGTGTCAGCTTAACGGACGCTTTAACAGTTATCTCAAATAAGTATTTGAAAAACTTTTCAAGCGTTTATTGAGTATTTATAAGCTTGAAAATGAGGAATATTTTCATACATTTTCACATGATTATATTTTCATATAAAATTAATACCAGACTATGAATCACACTAATTAGTTTTTTACTAGGTATTTACAAACATACGAAAGGCGATGCGTTGGGATATCATTCAGTACGAATCATAGGCTGGGGAGAAGAATATGGAGTTCCTTATTGGATTGCCATCAATTCTTGGAATAGTGACTGGGGCGAAAACGGCTCATTCCGCATCCTAAGAGGGGAAAATCACGCGAATATTGAAAGTTTTGTAATAGCTGGGCTACCGAAACTTGACAAGAGATAGAATACAATACAATTTACAGCACAATCTCCAAATTATCAAAGTCTGTTCGCATAACCACAAAAGTATTGACAATAACGAGAAAAATTAAAATTAATTAGCAGATAAACATGAAAGACTTTCTGTGTAACCTGAAACTGCGATAGAGAAGGCTTATCCGAAAGGAAAATGGTTATTCTGAAAAAAAAATAGAGAAGGAAAAGTTAAAACGTTACGATTTTTTAACCCTGGCTGCGGTACATAAACAGACGATAACTTTCCTTCAAAACCCCGCGAGCTGGGAGTTATCATCCTATTTAAACGTTCCACCCAGATTTAACAAACCCCTTTCCCCTATATAGCTTTTGCTGCTTCATCACCACGACCTCATAACACAATTCTTCGAACCTGAAAAGAGAAACACAAAACAAAAAACGTTTCTTTCTCCCAGCAAGTCTTTTCTGTCACCCTAAGCATCAAGGAATATAAGGGACAGCACAGCGAAAGAAGGAAAAAGCTGGACGCGCGGACTCAAGCGAGAGCATCTTTCTCTTTCTGGCCTACAATTTGAAACCGGGAAGAAAGAAAAAGGGCCATTTTTTAATTGGTGGCGCGCGAAAAAAGACATGGAAGAAGGAAGTACCCATCCTGCCTTGCTCACTTGATCTTCCAGTTTCTCTTCTTCGTCTTCTCCTTCGAAGCCCTTTGTTATGCTTCTGAGGTAAACCGGTGGTGAAAATCAGACAGTCTCTCAGTCGGTGTTCAGTGATCAATTTGGAACCGTCAGGACAAGCAAACACAAAACCTTATCTTGTCACTAGAAGCATCTCCGTTAAAAAACAATAAAAAATAAATAAAAATTGCGGAAAGCAAGGCACAGTGTTGTTCGGTGTTTCATGGATTGTGCTGTGTACGATTTTTGAATCCTAATTGATGACACATTTCCAAACCCGTTTGCAGTGCCTAGGCCCTCCCTAGACGGGGTAAATATACAAGGCAAGTCGAAATCTTGTCTCATTTTTTAAACACAGGTTTGAAAATCGGCTTTACCTATACCAAGTTCTGTACTGCAGCCATTAACCCCTTTATTTGAGGGCTTCAGAATGTGAACGCTTTTTGTCGAAAGTCCATCTTTTGCATTGTGGGGACCAGTACACTATTATGACCAAGTTTACGATTTTCATTCGGTCATTCAAACTATTTAAGTTTATTCGTGGAAATAAACATGACGAATTTTGTTAGTAAATGTTCGTAAAAGTGAAACACGATCGTTTTCCGATTAATAGATGTAGGGTAGACCTTAAGTGGTGTAAATCACTCTCGCATAACGAAGTTAAAATGAAACGTCTCTTATAACGTCACGGATTCAGATTGCCACTTAACTGGAAAATATTATCATTTTGCTGAGCGTTAGTTAAACTGTGCAAGCAATTATTCACATATTCGAAACAACTATGTATGTAAAACAAGTGTCGTTTATAATATTTATGCATTAGAATTACGTTAAAATTGTGCATTACAGAGCAATATTCATAATGATACTGATACCAACATGCGAGCTGTATATGCGAAAATATTTATGTACTGAAATACGAGTATTACGCGTTAGACCTTGGGGATTATCACTTGACCATTAATTAAAAACTTTTCATATCCAGAGATTAGTTTCAATTTTAGTGAAAAGGGTTCTAAGGGAAACTGTTTACTGTACAGCAGGCTTAATTTTATTTCCAAAAGAAATTGTCTGATACATGGTGTATTGTATTCTCGGAAACGGAAGCTGATTGTATTTCTTAGGAAGTGCTTCCGTAAACCACAACAATGCGTTGGTTTTTCTTGGTTATGGCACTGTGGTTATGCCAGCCGACCAATGTTGAGCTTCTACCAAACACTTTCTTTGAACGCATCGCTTCTTTTGTCAACCGCCGCAACAGTACATGGAGGGTAAAATTAAACACGCATTTGTACTCTACTATATTACGATTTTTGTGCTATAAAATAGGCATCGCGGCGAATGAACTTGGGCAGTTTCTTTCAACCTTTATGGGCATACGCAGGTTCAATAATTATCGACCCTTACCGACAATACCTCCCCAGACGACGCTACATTAACCGTGCAAACGCAGACATTCCCGACGAATTTGACGCTCGTGTGCAGTGGGACTACTGCCCTACCCTTCGCGAAGTGACAGAACAAGGAAGCTGCGCCTCGTGCTGGGTAAACAATCTTTTTTTTTGTTGAAGTTTTATAAATCTAACAAGCCGACATTCGAAACATAATGCTAATGGAAAACTTCTCAAACCCAATTATTTTTCAATAGCTTTTCGCAAAATTTTTAAATTATACCGCTTAAAAACACACACTACCTTTCCCTGAATTCTGCAAAACGGGTTTGCACTGTGAAATTGTGGAAAACAATAACGATTTTCGTTATAGGCGCAAGGAGTTTCACTTTCCAATAGTTTCGTTTTGGCATTGTTTACTTGCTTTTGTAACTACAAAACTTAATTAGTTTTTCCGTTAAATTTAATTTTCCCTTTCATATACGATTGTCTAGTCATCTTGGTTAACTCAACTACAAACTTGGATTTCCTCGACGTTATTGGGTTTGTCTGAAGGGAAAAAAGCTAGCTTTTCAAAGTTTGAAATGTGTAATTTTAAATCAAATCAATTCAGACAATTTTGCTTAAACTCAATCAACCGCTTAAAATCAAGCTTCTCCTTTAGCGGGCGTTGGGGTTATCCGAGATGACTATGTATAACATCTAGAAATAACGGTTTGAGTACAAAGCTTGAGATTGGAAATCGCGAATTATAGGGCAGGAATTCAAGACAGCGAAAGGGGAAAGGTTTATTTCCATTTTGAAATGCGTTCAAATAAAAAGTCCTAAAAGTTTTTCTACGAGTTTTTCGGCGTTTTGTTTTTAGTTATTTTTGTCACGCATGTCCTTAAGTGGTTTTTATTAACCGATTTAACATAACATTGTAAGATACCCGAAGGGGAATTAAAAGTGTTGACATGCGAGCTGTATCATTATGTAAGTTGGCGTATACGATGTTAGTCTCTATTGCGTTAAATGGGAATAAAACAGGTCTTGAGATTTAGGAGGGTCTTGTCGCTATCCGAGTTGTAGTTAAATGGGTTCCACTGTATTTTGAAGTCAAACCATGTACATTCGATTTCAGATTTATCGAGTTAAATTTAATCTGAAGTTAGATTTCATAATTTAAATTTAATCTATATTAACGGAATTAACTCAAATTCGTTGAAATAAGTATATATTCAAGAGCTGTCATTTGAACTTTGAATGATATAAACAATTTTGCCGCCAAACGAGGCTTGTGACGTCATCCAAAACTCAAATTAGCGATTTACTTTTTACAAATGACAAAATGCGGTATTAATAGACATCGAACACCCTTAGAAAGTAACAACTAATTATATAATTTTGCTCCACATATGATGAGAATCAATTATACAGCAGAAACAATTGATCAGCGGCGACTTCTTGCCATTCGAACGTCAAACACTTAAACTAAGATGCAGGTCTCTTTCTAAAAGTTTGACACTTTCATAGTAATGGAGATTCTTTTGACTAAGGATCCGAATGGAAGTATAAAAAAAAACTAATCTTCCATGCCGTGTATCTAGATTGGCCCTTGTAAGTTCACTTTTCGATTAATAATGAAAAAATTCTAAGCGACAATCGGTGTGAAAATAAGTGGCTCTTTGCTAATGCCTAAAATCTTTACAAACTCTCTTTAATAGGCTATGGCTCCTGCTGAAGTGATGGCAGATCGAATTTGCATTCATTCCGAAGGTGAAACTATTGTTCGGATATCGAGTGGTAATCTTCTGTCTTGCTGCAAACGATGCGGCAACGGTTGCCGGGGTGGATATCCGTCGGCTGCGTGGCGGCACTGGCGCAAACACGGTGTTGTAACCGGAGGAGGTTACCATTCCACTGACGTAAGTATCTAACATGCCTGTCCTATCCGTTCAGCCAACCTTTTTAACAAAAAAGGCTAACCAAATACAATTTTCCAGGGATGCCAGAAGTACCCTATTGCCCCCTGTGATAGGACGGGATCTTTTTGGATCGACTGTCCTCAAGGAGGCCCCACCCCTTCTTGTAAACGAGTCTGTGACGACGATTCGGAAGTTGATAACTACAAAGAAGAGCTCTACTTTGGTGATGCTATTTATCAGATCTCTCGTAACGAAGAAGAGATCCAGCTAGAGATTATGAACAATGGTCCGGTTCAAGCTGCTCTCCGTCTTTATGAAGATTTCCTCACTTACGAGTCGGGAGTCTACCAGCACATCGAAGGAAATATGCTCAACTACCATGCGGTACGAATTCTAGGCTGGGGTGAAGAAAACGGTGTACCTTACTGGCTTTGCGCCAATATCTGGAGCGAACAATGGGGCGAAAACGGATTTTTCAAAATCCTTCGCGGTTACAACCATGCCGAGATTGAGAGTCATATCAATGCGGGTGTACCGCGCCTTCACAATTTTCGTTACAAAAGGAAACGAAGTGTGAACGAAACAGTGCCCAGTGTCTAAATACCATGCATTTAAGCTGTTGTTAAACTAGACTTTGTTCCCTTGTTGGCTTTTGATTAAGCTATATTCCTGACTTATGTACTTTGTAAATAGCAGTTGCCTTTTTATATTGTTACTGTTACGTGAGACCTGTTTTCTTTCAGAATTCAATAAATCTAATTAAAAACGTGTTATTACTGTTTTTATTTTCCTAAAACTACTTTCCGTGAACACGTTCGGTTAGAAGCAGTGCAAAAAACACTCCACATTCGGACCAGACATATTTTTTCCTCAAAAAACACGATATAGAGAAGCGACTAGAAAGTGAGACAAGATAAGTTACAGTAACTTAGTAGGAGATCGTTAGAATGATAGATGGAGTGCATAGTCATGAGGTTCTCATTTGGCTTATTCAGTCTTCTCCGTTTTGGTTTCGACTGACGGTTCGGGAATGGGTTGTCGACTCAATTGCCAGTCAACCACTAACCGGCAAGTCAACATGAAAAAGAATACCTAACAGGAATGAAATAATTTCTACATAACACGATTGGTCGAATGCTTACCAAGGCAGGCGCCATACGTTCAAACTTATCTTCAACCATGTAGTGGGAATATACCGCGCCGATCATGAGGACGATTAAAACGACATTGGCAGCTTGTTTCGCTTTTGCTGGATAAAATAAAAGTTAATAGTTTTTCTAACAAATTGCACACGAACACTTTCTTTACCATAGGGAATGAGGGTGAGAATCAAACCGCAGAGAATTTCCAATCCTCCGACTGTTCGTCGGTACCACTTGGGGGATACTTTGAATAAAAGTGTTTGGGCCAAAGGAAAAACTTTCGCGTATTTCACGTAATCCTTTCTCTAGTTTCAAAAGAAACGGATCAGAAACGACAATTCTCAAATTTAAATAGAAGTGTAAAACTCCATGCGCTCAGTATTAAGAATTATATAAAAAGTTATAATGTTAAAATTTTTCGCAAGATTATCAAAGCTTGGTAAAGCAGTGGTAGGAATAAAGATTGGAGCATTTTAACAAAGATTAACTTTGTAAAATTTCTTTTCACTTATTAGAACGCAAAGACAGATGTGTCACATAAGTTGAACTACCAATTGCTTAACTTCACCTAAATGAATAAACAAATAATGTAGGTGCATTTTTTAAAATAAGCTTTTACGTTGATACAGCTTACTGCCAGATCTCTTACTGAAGTGAAACCAGCTAAATATTACCAATTATTAATGACAAATATCACGACAAATCTAATATCATGTGTAATCACAAAGGAAGGCCTGCAGCTCTTGAAACATGCATAAAAGCGAGACAAAAGAGAACTGAAGCCATTTTTACCAAGTCTTTGTGGAGTTCTTTAGAAATATAGGGTGTTACTTTCATAATTCCAACAAACACAAAGAATAACCCCAGTAGAATCGACAGTGTTTTAAGTACTATGGATGCCATTTTAACTATTGTTTCTTACAAAACACGAATGTACACTAAAGTAAAATTTCTTCGAGCTCGTGTGACAGCTCGATCGACTACAAATAGTATTTGTGCACTGATGCGTTTATAGATGGCAGTACTTTTGGGGAACATTTTACAAACAAAAAAGGCGGGAAGCCAAAATTTAATGAAAAGTAGTTATTATTTACAGTGGTTGAACTTAAGAAAGGCTTTTACGTAAGAAATTGCTCAAGAAGTGAAAAGTGAATGCAAATTTTATATTTTTCCATTTAGTTTTTATTTCAGTTGGCACCAGCAGGTAGCGCTATCTGGCAACTACTCTAAGAACGGATCCTTTTATGCTAGATCCCAACGAACGTCATCGTAACGTAAATATTTGAAGAGTCTTGTTTGTTTACCCTAGTTTCAATCAGCGGAACAAACCGTGCGCTCGACATGGCTAAATTATCCAAGCGCTTTTTCCTTAATAATGCAGCGGACTTGGTCCCCAAGCCCGATTTTCTGTCTTCGCTAGTACCATTTCTGAAGGAACGTATCGATAAGTTGGTACAGCAAATTTTAGCCAACCAGCCCAAGACACACTCAGCTTGTGACGGAGGCTTATATGTCGGCTTGTCAGGGATCGCGTACATGTTTTACCACATCTCCAAACATGCAGACGGCGATAAGAAAGCGGAATACTTGCAACTTGCTAATGAGTATTTGGCAACCCAGATTTCGTATGAAACGAAGCATCTTCGTAATTCCGAAGACAAAGCTGGTTTCCTGCTCGGTGCGGCAGGCACAAACGCGTTGTCCGCTGTACTCAATCATCATATGGGTAGACAAAGGCGGAGGAAACATTTTTGCTTGCTTTTTATTGAGTAGTCATCCTATGGTTGCCATAAGCCATTTAATTTACAGGCTTGCTTGACGCTCGGGATGCTGCGTTGCATGAATTAACCCAGGGTGCAAAAACTTGTGAATCATCTCGTTTCTTGTCGTCTATCGGAGGAGATGAGCTCTTTGTTGGTCGCGCCGGTTTTTTGTGCGGAACTTTATGGCTCCAGCGTGAAGTTGGTTCTTCGTTAATCTCGCCGTCGTATCTGGGTGCGATTTACGAAGCTATTGTTACGTCCGGTCAACGCTATTCGGGAAAGCAAAATTCCAAATCCCCTTTGATGTATGCCTATCACGGGTCCGAATATTTAGGTATGCGTGCGCAAATCGTTGAACAAAGTTTTTTGTAGAATTGGTGAACTTACGGCTGTTGATAAGCAACCAGGAGCGGAAGAGTATGATAGAAACAATAGGACCAGTATTCGTAATATTTTAGATTTCTTGCTTTGAACATTAAAATATATTTTCAAATATTTTTGTAACAGTATCTGTATTTAAAAGTTCCTTTACTTACTAGAATAGATGCAGTAGGCAGTGTTAGATAGGAATTTGACTTTTTTATTAGTTAATTTTGAAAAGATTTTTCCTAATTAAAAGAAAAGCAAGGCACAAAATAGGAGCCACTAAAACAGTTACAGTTTTCAGGAGCGGCACATGGATTGTCGTCTATTCTGCAGATTCTGCTGAGTTTCCCGGATTTCCTAAAGCAGTACCCTGAAAAGGAATTACTCGTGAAACAATCGGTGGACTTTTTGCTAGATTTGCAACAACCAAATGGGAATTTTCCAGCGGCAATGGATGAATTAGGTGGACGCCGGTCTGATTCAGAAGAGCTGGTTCACTGGTGTCACGGAGCTCCAGGTTTGTTCGCACTTCTTTTTCTTAGAGTAAGAAAGAAGAACGTTACTAAGCTCAGTACTTGCTGACATTCACCTTGTGTTCATTGTCACCATTTTTCTTTGCGGTAACGAAGGCGTTGTCTACTTAATGGCCAAGGCTTATTTGATTTGGAAGGAAGACAAATACTTGCAATCGTGCCTACTTTGTGGTGAGCTTGTTTGGCAGAAAGGGTTACTGAAAAAAGGACCAGGTTGGTGCCCTTTAGTTTTCTACCTCCCTTTCATTAGTGCATGGATCATAGCTAAAAAGCAGACGTAGACGATCCGTGATTAATTGTTCTAATCGAAAAAAGGGCTGTGTCACGGTATAGCGGGCAATGGCTACGTCTTTCTTCTGTTATATCGCGTCACCAAAGATACACGTCATCTGCACCGTGCGAGCGAGTTCGCCAGATTTATGTTTACGGAAGATTTCCAGAAACATGCACGCACGCCCGACACGCCGTACAGTTTGTACGAAGGGCTGGCCGGTACGGTTTGTTTCCTGACGGATTTGCTCAAACCAGATGAAGCGTCGTTTCCCTTTTTTGATATCTTTTAATGCGTCGACGAAGGTATTTCTAAATTCTTTTCGTTTTGTTCAGGTTTGGTGTTTTTAAAAAAAAAAATTCGTTAATTTTGACATTCAAATGCGGTGTAATCCCAAAGTTTTTTTTATTTTTTCTAATCTTTAACACCATAGTTGCGCAATAAAGTTGCTTACTTCTCCTTCAAAGCAATCGTCTTTCGTTTTTATGTGTTCACTTCAGTGCGATTTAAATTATTGGAAGCAATATTGGAGTTCATATTATGTCAGCTTCGTCAGTGCGCGCAATGCGATTCACTTAGAATTTCTTCTCTAGGTCTGATTTCTGTCTTTTAAACTTCGATTTCTAATCTTGGCAGTCTGGTGCAGTCATTGAAGAACGACGTGAACGAGATCGATCACGGAAGCGCAACATATTTCTGTACTTATTTCGATGGCATTTCGATTTCTCAGATCGTGCAATTAACAGGTATCCTATTTGTAAGCTCGTGACTTTCCGTGTAGAACTACTTTGAAAATGTGGCTATGAAAACTGAAAAATCACAGGTGTGGCGCCAGTACGCCCGTCATTGTCAATAGAATGTAGTCGTAGCTGTTAAAAGAATCGAGCAATCTAGGGTTTCGAATGTACAACTACGTAGAATATGGTAGCAAACTCAGTCTGTGTTGTATTTTCTCTCGTTTCATGACAATTTAAGGTCCCGATACGCCTTGCTTTCCTATAAGGAAATAAGAGGCTAAATAGTGAATCCAAATTTGAAAAAAAAAAGTATCCAAATTCCATGAATGTTCTACAGTTTGGTGGACATCGCCGAGATTTTTAAGAAAAATTACGTAGCAGTTAAAGCAGTAAACTTTTCATTCATGGGAGAGGGGGGAATAGTTACGTGGAACACACTGTCCTATATGGAATTCAAATTCGACAATTAGTTTGTCAGTTTGTGCATGGGCACATAAACAATACTGAGATAAAATCTAAAGTAATTACTCCCAAACTAGCCTTTTCATTTGGGTGCCGTTCTCAGTAAGAAAATAATTTAAAGACCCTTTAATGCAAATAGGAGCTCATGTTTGGACATGCTTTTTTTGAGAAAACGTTAAAATTTGACCAGCTTGTTGTAAGTGTAGCAAATATTTCCGCGGTAATTCGGTAATACCGTTACAGTAACTCGACATTTAAGCAATAGGGCTCTTAAAATCCGCGACATAAGGTGTAATGGTTATTTAAAGATACTAGATTCTAAATAAATTAATTTCTTGTGGCAATCCAGTTAAGCAGTGGAGTTCAATACCGGGAACATCCAGGTCACGCCACGTAATTCATGTTATTTCTGTAGAATGACCACACAAGGCAGCTAATTGCGCCAAAATAATAGTTTCCATTCTTATCCTCTGTTTTACGGGCAGGTTATTATTTGTTAAAGTCAGAATTTGACATGGGTTCTAGCCTTTTACCTTGTAAGGGATGCTATGCACGTAAACAGGGCGGCTGCTTTACAAGATGAGCTGCCAGTTGAGGATCCAGGCGTTGGCCGTTTAACGCCAGCATAAGATAAACCATAACTGTCGAAAGATGACTCAGTGTATGCAGCGTAATGAAACCAATTTTGTAAGAGACTAATTGTATTACAAAAACAGGAAAACGGCTAGTCAAGAGCAATGCCCGTTCCAGAATCTCTTGATACTGAGAGATAAGGCGGACACCCCGAGCCTTCTTTTTTTTTTAATATGTGTTGTCCTTTTCTTACGAAATCGTACGTTTCACTCCCGGACAGTTCCTTGTCAGAACCGAAGGAAGATGGACCCCGCAGTAAAAAGAGAAGTGTTTCTTTTTAGGCCATAACCAAGTTAGGAATTAAGGAAGGATATGTAGTAGACATGAATAGGCAAGCTGTTTCACAACAATGACCGTCACATTCCGAACGTGTCCATGATGTTCAGTAATGGACCAATTAATTATTACAGAATTATTTTAAAAACAGAGCTCCTTCCAAAAAAAGCGTTGTGAACGCACATTTTTAACAAAAAAAAAAAAAACGAGACCTTATCACAAATTTACAAATGAAAAACAAAAGACCCTTGGGTAAAATGGAGATTTTTAGCTGGAAATTTCGCTTGCTGAAATGGGTTTGGCAAAGGGTGAATTTGCGTCACCTGATACCAATGCCAGTGCTTCTTCTTGCATGGCAATTAAATAGGGGCTATCCTTCGAATTCTGAAAAGGAAGTAACTCGACTGTAGGCTGGCCCGATGAGATGATACCGCCCGGGGCAACAGCCATAGGGGGTTCGCGGTTCTCAAATTCTTCATCGGCACCCGTATCAGGCTTGGCTACAGTCTCAGGGAATGATACAATGGGAACGAGAGGAGCTGCTTCCACGATGATAGCAGGTTCTTTAAGTTCGAGTTCGTCAGTCGTGGTAGTCGTTGTCGGAGTGGTGGGAGCGTCGATGTTTACGCTAGCCGTGCCTCCCTGGATGTTCACGGTCAAGTTAATGGTGATGGCCACGTCCTTGTCAGCTTGGGCAGGAACGGCCAAGACCATATGAATTTTCACGGGATTCTGCTGAGACACGGAAGATAAATCAGCATAAGGGATGGGGGCCAATACAGCTCCAACGTGGAAGGGCATCAATCCTGCACCAGGTTGTTGAACGCCAAAGGCTGCGGGAACTTGGACCACAGCTTGGGGACCGGACAAAAGCAGAGGTTCGCGCAGGAACACGGGAACGGCTGGTACAGCAATGTCCGTGTTAACAGTGGCTAAGGGTACTGGCATGGGCTTTTTGAATTCCACAGGGCGTCGAATGGCAGACAGGTAAGGGATAGCTTGCAAAGCGGCGCAGTCATCGATTTGCAGGAAGTTCTGAGGAACTGCGAAAAGAGGAACAGCGACCTTGGTAGGATCCATGGCCTCAGGCTGGGCCAATTGTAAGTGGAGGTGGTCCAGAGTAATGGGGCCCTTCGAAACGACGGGTTCAAGGGGTTTGCTCGTAAGGACGAGGGAGGGTGTATTGGCATAAGGCAGACTGAGAGGGGGCGCTAGGTAGATGGGGTTAACAGGTTCGTCGCCTTGGATGGCAATGTGGGTAGTGATGTTTTGTCCAGGAATTCGCAACAAAGAGAGTTCTTTAAGGTTTCCCTGGTTGGTAGCCCTCGTGTAGTAATACAAGCTACCTGGCCATGGAATTACGTTCTCGGCTTTAGCGTCAGGAATGGGCGAAGCGTGGCATGCCGTCGCTACCAGCAGTGCAATTAAACAGTCCTGTAATACGCAAATTCGTTAAACGGATGTTACAAGTACAAACTAGGACCTGGATAAACAGAATGTGTTAACCTGGAAAGGGATCAAGTTACGAGTCATCCACGAGATGAAATCGGGAAAAAAATCTTCAAGGGAAAGTGAACGACTGACCTTCACTTTCTTGCTTCCTTAATGGTATCACGGTCACCCAGTTTACTTTGCATATCATCCAACCCTTTTTTTGCTCCTATCTCTAAAATACGGGTGTCCCAGCAGGGTGTAACGCGAGAAAAGCTTCCGCATTACTCTGTCACTCTTCAGTCTCTCCGAAGGAAAGAATACTCTGGCTGACCATGAGTTCAACTCGTTCGCCTTGTAACCTGGGTTCTTACCATTGCATCAACTTCTAATGTACACTTTATTTCAAAACGTGCTATGCTGTGCGACTGGAAAGAACCTTAAAGGGCGAGAAACATTTGCTTCACCATTGGAAATCGAAGTAAGGAATTCAAAATGGATCAGTAACTTCCTTCATACAACCCTATGGTGGAAAAGCAGTAATGCCGGGTAAACAGGGAAAGAAGACTTACCAACGACCCCATACTGGAAATGCAGACTGGTGTGTACCACGCACAGACTCACGTTCAACTAGAAACCGACTCTACCATGTGCTCCAATATGTACAAGGAGTTGGAACGCACCACGGAAGCGAGGGACTTGAACCTGGCCTTGAAAGGGGCGTGAGTTTTTCCCCACTCGTCGACGGAACGCTTATTTAAATGAGATTCAAAATGGTAGCTACACCAGCTTTGAGGAGTGTTTGTAAGGACATGTATTCGGCTGATTCCGGTTAGTATACCACGACAACTTTTTTGTATTTATTGCTTAATCACAGTCTTTCTTCAACTCTAAACGTGGCCGTACATTCATCGCGATCAATTCTTCAAACAAGAGTTTGCAAGCAAACGGGAGTTGAACGGATGAAATTAACCGGCTAGACTGGCAGCGTATGCACCTGGAATTCGCGCAAAAGGAATTAAATTATGCCACACTTGCTGGCTTCACATCTTTCAAGTTTGTGCTGTCCAGTTTGGGATAAACTTACCAACCATTAGATACAACTGAACCGCACAGATTACAAATGTCAGCTCGGTAGACATCACTGGAAAGCATAAGTCGTTCCATGATCAAGTTAGCAGCTCCGTAACTGATGAGACAATCGCGTTCCATTTCACCCAAACGCAATCCTCCGTCACGGGAACGGCCTTCAGTAGGCTGACGCGTCAAAACTGCTCGCGGGCCTCGTGCACGTGCGTGCATTTTGTCCATCACCATGTGTTTCAGTTTTTGATAATAAATCTGGAAAATTACATAAAGGTTCGCCATGTAATTTCAGTTATACCGAGCTGCTAGTCATAACTTATAATTTGGTAGCTAATTCGGAAGCGAACACGAACGCTATCTCTTCTACGCAGAAAAAAAGCAGGGATAACTTCAAAGTAATTGAAGGATAAGAAAATTTAGACGAGAACGTGCTTTAAAGTCCGGCACCAACAATGTCGTTTCCAATGGCACCTACCAAAAAGAGACATCCGCATGCTTAAGATTTTACTTACGGGTCCGAAGAAAATGTATGCCCTGAAGGGTTCTCCAGTAGTACCGGACGTCAGCATTTCTTTTCCTTTATAGTGGAAACCATGTTTCAATAGTTCGTCGCACATGACGCTTTCCTGGACGACAAAAGCATTTAGTGAGAAAATATGTCTCAAAACCTGTCTCGTGGCAATGCGTTTCCCTTCCAAAGCCTTTTTTATGGCCGGGACAAGCCGAGTTCTACCAACCTTGGACCCACCAAATGCAGTGCCATAATGATGCTTGCCTTCCAGGAGTCCTGCCTTGCCACCCAAAAGTTCTAGCATCTTCCCGATTGTCATACGAGAGGGGAAACCGTGCGGGTTCATAATGATATCAGGGCAAACACCCCTGTCAGAGAAGGGCATGTCTTCTTGTTCGACAATCAAGCCTACCACACCTTTCTGGCCGTGGCGACTACTGAATTTGTCACCGATCTCTGGGCGACGCGTTTGTCGTAAAAGCAGTTTAATTACGGTTTCGTCCTCGCCATTTGAGGATATCATTGCTTTCTCAACGTACGACGGTTCCAAGCCTTTATACCTAACATAAAAAAGGAATACGTTGGTGCTAAACACAAATTCTTTTGTAGCGCAACATAAATGTGTGAAGTAAAAGAATAAAATTTAAAAAATGAAATATTAAATAGCATTTTCATGTGAACGGATTTACGCGTGTTAAATACAAACGTTCTATTGGGACCACCTTGGACTATGGTCCGTGACGTGGAATTTTTGTGTACACTGAAAACTCATAAAGCACACAGCAGTAATTTGGATCGCAAAGCTAAGTTCAAGTTCACAAAATTACGACTTTCGGAGTGTATCAATGGGTGAATATCGATTTAGGTCAAAAAGCAAACTGCATTGACTCAAAGCGCCAGTCTGTTTCAGTTGAAAATGTTCGGAATGTTGCTGATATCTTTCGTTCTGTCCCATCTGAATGTTTATTTTCTATTTTTGTCTTATTATGTTTTGCTAAAAAAAAAATTCACACACAGTGGTTACCTTGACTCAAGTTCACTGAGCCTGAAAGTGATTCCAATTGAAGAGATCAGGTGTGTTCGTTTAAAAATGTTTCTCAATGCTAAGACAAACACACAAAAAAGACGCAAATTTACTACATCTTCGCAAATGAGTTTTACTACTTCTCAATATGGTGCTGCGGTTAATTAACATATAGCCAAAACGTATCCAGACCTAGATCTGGCAGGTCGCCACTGCTAGCAGAGCAAAAACAAAGAATGCTTATGGGACTTTGGTCTACAAGACAAAATGCGTTAAGGTCCCGGTATACACAACTTCCAGGTCTGTTTCAAATAAAAGACAAGGATACCGCTTCCTCCGTAGAGAGTAGATCTGTTATGGTAACTAACCAGAGTGGGAACGAAGTCAATCCTGGAAACGCTGCACAAATATATACCATAGCAAGGGCATGCAAATTTTACGATTTCAGGCACGATATCACAGAAAATACCTTACCGATTAAATTTTTCTATTTACCTTAAATTAAAAGGAAATAAAATCTACTACATTAGTTTGCCCGATTTCTATTTTACCGTAAAAAAGTAGCAAACATTCAATCATAGCTTATAAAAGAAATAAAAGCTTTTTTGAAGAAAAAGGTCAAATTAGTGCAGGTAGATATACCAACAACAACATAACTGTCGGAACAGTTTCTTTGATTTTTGAGCACTTTTACATTATGATGTCTGACAATTTCCCATGTTCTTCCACCACAAGGGGTTTGCGAATACCGGGGCCTTAATGCGTACTTAAAACACACGTATTCACATCTCTCCTAAATTGCCCTGGCAGCAAAGGACAATTAATTAGCTTGCTTAAAAAATTTCCAGTTAATTACGTTAACGCTGAATTCATCTGAAATAAAACCAATTGCCAGGTGCAAATACTCATCGTGCAAAAATGCAACATTTATTGTAAGATTTTGTAGTTACTCCACAAAATGTCATCATTTGCTTTTTTTTTTTAAAATATCACACATTCATATTCCCCGCCTTTGCAAAAAAAACTGTAATGCAATTTTTCAATCCCTTAAAATGGTTCAACAAAATTTTCAAAACTCTACAAAATTTCCTGAGCTTTCGCTCTTGAATTCTCCTACAGCGAATCTCAGTGATAATCTACAAATAGGCTTACATTGTAAAATTTTGAGCTACTGATTTTGTGCGTAATTAATGCTTTATTACAAAATGAGAATAATGAAAAACAAGGAACGTAGTTTACGACATTGGTCACAAAGTACCCTTACGGATTACCCTTTAAAACCGAATACATGTACAAGCTATCCTCACAGCGATGCTATATTGAAAATAAATAAAGTAGACAAAAGAAGAGACCGAAAAAGGACCGTTTTAAAAAGCGTTGGAATAGTGTTCTGTGAATCACTGCTGTCGAACATACGTAGTTGTAATCAGTAATTTCTTTTTCAAACGAAAGTCAATGTTCCGTATAGATCTTGCAGTTGTTACTTTCCAGCTGATGGAATAGTACGCAATAAATCTTTTATGCTTGCAATTTACAACCCTTTTGTCCTCGCATTGGATTTTATACATTCCATAAAAAGGGATCCTGAAAGTACTCGTGACTGTGCGGTTTTGGCAAAAAATGAAAAAGAAACATTTTCAACTTACACTATGGGTACATCCCGGTACGTGACTTCCTGCGCCATGGGTCGTCCGGTTGCTAGGGATTCTACGCTCTTTGTAGGCATGGATTTGTTTACCAAAATTTGTTTGTCGTCCACCTTTTCGGCCGGACTGGCGATCCCGTCTGCGTCAAGGATATCGTGCCTCCAAATGATCTTTTGCGTGGTTGCATCCATTGCAGGACCTTGGATACGGTCGCTCGTTTGGTTTGCATAACGTTTAATTGCACACTTGGCGTTCCGGTATACCAAACACCGCCCGAATCCTGAAACATCCATAAACATACACCCCATTACTACCATAATTATTTCACACCTAACAAGACCCACAGTCTCTACTTTCCCTTTCAACTCTTCGCCAAAGACCCTTATAACAAAAATGCACACGATCAAAAATTCTCTTGATTCTCCAACATAAATTTTACAGTGAAACTCGAGCTATATCACGTGCAACAGTAGGCATGCTTGATAATACCGAAAATCCACAGATATATTCTTTTAACTGATTTTGATCTAGTTCCTTTCCGAACATTCTTAGAAGCTTACTCCCGAAAGTATTCGAAATTTTCTTAGGATTATTTTATAGTGTAGTCTCGGGCAAGTTTAAAACATCTAACACAGATATTCTTTTTTTTTTCAATTGTTGCCATAACACTTAAGAAAACATGACATTTCTCGACAACATAATACAGCAAACCTATGCAACATTAAGAGACTCCATTCATCCTTCCCCTTTTAATATTTAGTTAATTCACAATATCAACAATAGGCGACATTCTACATCGGGAATATACAAATGATAGATAAAGGTAAAGAAAAATTATATGTATAGAAATGAAAAAAGGTAAAGAAAATAGATTCAAATTTGCTGTCTGTAAATAATGGAAATAGATTACGAAAATTGCAGATTACAGAAGATAGAATAGAAGATAGAAAGAAAATTATAGAAGATATGTAAAAATGATAGATTATAGAAGACATGGAAAAAAGAATACAGATTGCTCCAGTGGATCAAAAATTGTCACAAGAACTCTACTCAATTATTCGATAAAACTTGTACAAAAAATACAAATTAATTTTCTACAATTACTGACGAACCAATTTGATTTAATTTCTTGAATTAGTAGAATGGTCGTTCCGTAACTCTATATAATTTGCCTATTTTACCTTCCTAAATACGGCTGTCTAATTATGTACACAATCTTAACTTCATCACTCAATCCACTGTAAATAACTTCAAGTTCACCGATCATAATCAGAATGGCAACAGCTGTCATTAGCATAAGGAGTATTTTGACCATTGATTTGTTCCTAACGCAATACTACTATTTCAGGACGGCCGACTTACACTTACCGCGATCAAGCGAAGCTTTATTAAGAATCAGCGCATCTTCGATATCGTAGCCACTGTAACTCATAACAGCTACCATAGCATTTTGTCCAGCGGGGATCTTCTCGAAGTTGATCATTTCAATAGTTTTCGTTTTTACCATGGGTTTATGGGGGTAGACCAAGTTGTACATCAGCGTATCTATACGTTGCCGTTGGTTATACCCGATCGTGCCCATGGCTTGCTTGCCCATAGCGCACTGGTACGTGTTACGCGGACTCTGGTTATGGTGTGGGTACGGAATGAGCCCGGCCACCGCTCCCAAGATGGTGAATGGTGCGATTTCCAAATGCGTACTCTTCGGGGTGATCTGGCTTTCGTACATGGCAATCAAGGTGTCATTTTCCTCGTTGATATCCAAATACTCCACCAAGCCCTTGACAATAAAGTCTTCGAACGTCATAAACCCGTTTTCCAACTCTTGCATGTGTTCTTCGGTCACTGCAGGCACGCCGTTATTGACAATGATGTACGGTCGACACAAACGACCTGCGTCAGTGTTGATGTAAACATGACGTCGTTTCATGATCGGGTATATGGAAATGAAGCAGTTGATCAATCCGTGACGTCGAATTTTGCGGAAAGTGGCGATGTACTTTTCGTAGTCTTTAACTAGGCCCATAATGACACCTAATTTCGAATATGACACATTAATAGTTTGAAACTCCGAAGAAAACTATAATTTGTGTACCATTCAGAAAGACTGTCCACACATCTGGGTAACTTGACTCCTCGGCAGACCTAACGGTAACATCCACAGCTCCCAAATGATAAATTAAACGCTTGACATGCTCGTCCGAAGATTCGATGGTGATGTTAGTAAACAGGGCTAAGTTCTTAATCAAGCCGCAGCCTTCGCCTTCCGGAGTATCAGATGGGCACAGCATTCCCCATTGTGAGGGATGCAATGCTCGAGGACCGCTGACCTTACGCGTTTTGTCAAACTGCGAATCTACACGCATCATCATTCCCAAGGCTGACGCGTAGGAAAAGCGGCACAGCACTTGTGTAATACCTGGGCGGTTCATGCGGAAGCGTTTGATGATCCAGTTGCCCTTCAACGAGAGATACCGAGATAAGTATACAATAGTGTTGAAATATGGAAATATAGTCTCATAGAAAGGAAAAGCAATTAAATATTCTGTTCTGGATTATATTAATAAGTGCAACATTACGGATGAAATGGCATTTTCCAAAGGCTGAGTTAACTGGTTGGGCCGAATATGCTTAGCAATGTCGAATTGCGCAGCTTTGACTTTTGGAATATTTTTGTTCGCAATCCACCGCAATTCCGTATTCATTTTCTTGATGTTGTCCTCGAACAGCAGTCCCATAAGATCACCTGCCAATTCCAAACGCTTGTTGCCGTAGAAGTCTTTATTATCAATAGCTTTGGGATCATGGGACGCCTCAATGACTCGCCGGACCATTACACCTAATTGTAAGGCTCTTCTTTGGAAATTGAATTCGTACAGCTGTAAACGATAAACGATAAATAGACTGCTTTGCTGAATTGATGTTATCTTACAGGCACGTGCTGTAGAACGTTGGTAATCAAAATTTCTCTCGCCTCTTCAACGTGGTCATCAGTGGTCGTTGCCTTTTGCTGTCGTAGTTTTTTCCCTATAAATCTGATATGCACACAATAAATTAATTGCTCCGAATGCAAAACAAGGGCACATACCTTAGAGCTTGAGTTTGCGTATAAATGGCATGTTTGTGACAAAATTCCAATGAAGGAGCAAAGGCAGACATGACTTGTTCCCCAATTCCAACCATCTGAACCGCTTCCTGGTCTGTTTCCACACCCATTGCTTTGAATATCACCATAACGGGAATATCCTATTACCGAAGTCATGGAATACAAGTTTTTTGGCCTATTTACACAACTTACTTCAACAAATGCATTATGACGATAAAATACGACGCCATTTTTGAAAACGACATAGGAACGCGACCGAGCTTCGTAAGTACTACTCGTTACTTGACATATATAACTACCATGGTCGTCTCTCTCCACAAAGTTATGGTTCTTTGCCATTTGCTCTTGCATAAGAATTACCTAAAGTGTACGGTATTTATATTTTTGAGACCTGAAAGAAGAATTTACCTTCTCTGCACCACGAATAACAAAGTAACCACCAGTGTCGTACGGACACTCATTCATTGCACCCATTTCAACTTCAGTTTTGCCGCGCAGCACACAATTTGAGCTTCGAAGCATGATTGGCATTCTGTGATAAAAATTGAAGAAAATTATTTTCATGGAGATAAAATCGTAAGGTCACAAGTTTACGGCTTGCAATATATTTTAGTTTTATTTATAATTAAGGTAAACTGCAGAGTTGAAGGAAACGAAAGAAACAACAAGCTACCTGCCAATTGGAATATTGTTGCGTACAACTCGCTGATTTCCACAAGTATATTCAATGTCAACTGTAATAGGTGCGGCGTAGGTCAAATCACGAAGTCGACAATCGTGTGGGGTAACAGATGAAGTAACGAGATCTTCTTCGATATTAGGCATACCCACGCGTACATCTTGGTACCTGCACAAGTGTATATTGATTAAATTAGATATTCTTACCCCGTCAAATTTGATGCTTACAAATGAGGTTTGTATCTTTTTTTCATCAATTTAACCTGGGTAAGCTTGCGCTTATAGCGGTGTAACGTTCGGTACTACAATAGAGTGGAAACAAAAGTACAGGTTTGTTCCTTTACCGTAAGTAAAAGTTGGCATCTGCATCGCAAGTGACAATGCTATTAGCCTGGACAATCTTCTTGATGTCTTCCTTTACAAAACGATTGAAGGACTCAATGTGCTGACGGACAAGTCCTTTCAATTTCAGAAACGCTGGAACAAGTTTCCATTTTTCCTACAATAACGCAGAAACATTTACGATTTCTACCTTGTAATTGTTATCCAAATTAAAACTGACCTCCAGTTCTTTAACGGGCTTCTGCATATCCACAGCTACCATTGTAGCTGAATCGTAGCCAAAAAACTTCGTTCAAGTATTAACACAGACTTTCCACACGTGTTTGGTATATTGACAAAATCAAGCCTGAAAACTCCGGAGCCATCTATAGTGGTCATTTCGTACTACTCAAATTCCCTTGAGGATCCTGCTAATAGCCATACGTTGGGGGACAGCCACCTAAGGCTGCATTCCCCCTAGCTAAAAAACGACGTATGGTGTACACCACGTGTGTCCTTGTAGGACGAATTTCGACGTAACATGACGTGTTGTGACCAGTCCCGAGCCCATTGACTTATGCGGAATGCACAGTATTTGTGGTCTTTCTTCTATGCTCTATGCGTGATTCCCTCACATTCAAGGTGACGTGGTAAAATTATGCCGTTCTTTTTTCAAACGCCTAACGGAATTGTCCACGTTACTCACCTATGTGACGCTTGTATTTACACTGAAACCACAGTCCTCATTATTAGAAGTCATGTAATATTTAGTGTTCTGCTGTGCTGAAATATTTAACAATAA
Organism: Triops longicaudatus; assembly: GCA_022885665.1. Taxonomy (NCBI): domain Eukaryota; kingdom Metazoa; phylum Arthropoda; class Branchiopoda; order Notostraca; family Triopsidae; genus Triops; species Triops longicaudatus. The sequence continues at coordinate 365,563 of JAGQDJ010000202.1, read as the reverse complement.
ATAAAACTGAACGGTACCGAGGTAGAATGTATTTGACGACCAAAAAGCTGAAAAGGAGACAAATACAATGAACGTACGCTACTGTCGCTTGCGAGGGTTAACACAAAATAGTGTAGAAAGACAAACCGAGGACCTTCGTCATGCCGGCAAAATTAGGAGGGAACAATGAACCGTAACCCGGGTACCAAGCACTTATTTGTAATTAAATTAAGGGATTATCTTTTACTCAGAATCTTTCCACGAAAGGATAATTTGAAGCACTTGGCACAGGAGCTACATAATGTTACGCAAGATCATACTTTTTAATCAACACAGGAAAAGGTCTACATTAAAAAAATGGTCTTCGGTCATGCAAATGAAAAATTCTTCTTGAGACATTCCACGTAAGGCCACCCCAATACATTGTCGCTATGACCAAAATCAATTATGAAATCCAGTAGCCTTTTCCCTTCTATGACATTCACTCCAACATTCACACAAAATCACGTTTTCACTCCGCTTTAGGACAAATCTGAAGAGAAAAAGAGAAATTAGTTTCCTCAAAAACAAGAAGCGAATTAAAGACTTACAACTTGGAACAGTAGCGGATTCAAAACGCCTCTGGATCTGGTCATATGTAAATTTCACAAATGCATCATACTGTTCCGCTAATTTGGATGTCAAAACTTGATCGTATTCTTGCCGGATTTGATCTTCACGATCTCGCAGCATCCGTTCACAAATCAGACCAACCTATAGTTCAGTTCAGACACATAATTTTGACAGCAAAGAATCTCTTACGTACACACACAGTAAGAATAATAAAAAAAATGCTTATTCCAGGGTTCGGAGGACTAGGAGCTGGTTGCATCCTAGTTACTATGACCTGTGGTTTTTCTGCGGCTAGCTAGTATACGTGATCACTGGAAACTATATAGAACATATATTTTCGCAGAGCCATGGCTATATCTAGCACAAGCACCAAAAACTTGCTAGCCGGTGTGACAGAATAACTCCCTACTATTGTAAAGTCCACTGGAAAAATCTATTTTACCTGACGGAAAGTGAACAAAGGTTTCTCTTTCGAAGCAGGAGATTGAGCGCTTTGTCCTAGGGTAGTGAGTGACAATCCAGCAGGGGAAGGTGATCGTGGACAAGATTCGGGGGAAGCTGGACTGCTGGGACTTTCGCACATTTGACTATCTTGATGTGAAGACCCCGCATCATTATGAAACTGTAACTGTTTTCTTCTCTGAAGGCGCTTAACTTCTTCTCGAACGTTAGCCAAGATCTGACCTACATGCAAAACAGTTTTGTTATAAATGAATTTATTAAAGGTCATAGCAATTTACCTGGGTTCAACTTGGGCGAGACTTCTCCAAATGGTGACGAGGAAGCTTCATTAACTTTTGTTGGTGGAGTAGTTGGTGGCATACATAGTGGCATGCATCTCCTTCGTTTCGTTGAACGATTGCTTGGGCTGTGCAAAGGATCAAATTCCAAGCTCCTTTTCAATGTAACGCAAGCCATGACGAAGACAAAAGGTTCCCTTGTCAAACACAACTTCCGTGAACACGAACTGTGATGGAGAAAATTGACTTAAACAAACGGAAAAATGGACGAAGTGAACACTTACAAGGTTGCTTGTCGTTCAGAATCTGTCACTAAACAACTTAATATCCTTTTTGGTCACCGATGACACAGTTAAACGCAGATAAACAACAGTTGCAGTTCCTGCTTGCGACGTTGAGGCAACGGCAGCAAGAAAGAATTTGTTTGGAAGGTATGCTAGGATCTAACGGTGAATAGCTCTTCCGGGAGGGACACTTCGTAGCCTGCTGACACCTTGCAGTGATCACTACAAAACTCAATGCCGCATAGGACCGTATAAATGTATTACGAATGCGTTATGAATTTTCGGCATCTGTAAATATATGTAATGAGCGACACAATTGTTTTCATTATTTTCCTTCTTAGAAACACCAGTATCCTTTCACAATGAAACGTTTTGGGTTATCCAGGCACTACAATTAGTTGGTCGCATCTCGCTGGATAGAAAATGGTAGAAATCAATTAGGCCAACGTATGGTGAGGTTTGTGTAATAAACATCCACTACCGGGTAGTTTATCCTAAAAATATTTATCTAATAATGGAATACAGAGGATTTTTGCTAAAAAAAATTTTATAACCAATTGGGCTGTTAATTACACGTCGCAGTTTACAAACAAAAAAAAAATTGGTTTCATGCTAGGTTTTCATTAGCCTTATCTTCTTACTCAATTTGGTCGGCTAAAAGAAGGTTCGGATACAACCCCTGGGCTACAAGGCAATATTAAGTTCACTTGATCCACACTAGTTTAAATCCACATAATCCGAAATAAAGCAACAGGACATAGATTTCATCACTTTTTGCCTTGCTAAGGAAACAATTTTTGAGACCTCGCTAATGCATAGTTTAAGACCGAGCTTGCTTTTGTCTGGATTATAAGAGGGGGTCTAAAATAACAAGTAACCAATCCCTTTTCCCCAAAAAAATGTTTACTGTAAAAATTAAGTAAAATAAAAAAAGCAATTAAAAACACACCAACATGACTAGTTGAGATGAAGATAACTTTTCAACGTCGAAAAATAGCTACGAGAAATCGTTACACGCAAGCGTTGCGACATCGCGTAAGCATTGCTGGGATTTTTGCCTTTTTTAAAAGACGATAAACAGGCGCAATGTTAACAAACAAAGAAAGCGCATCGTATTAATGAACATAAAGCAAGTTGAACCTAAAGCCCAAATGACAACCGGACGGGATTAACCAAATCATTCTCTTCGAAGTACTTCTGAAAGAATAGCAGCAGCGAAACAAAACTGGGGTTACACTTCCATTTAGGCGAGCGCAGCGAATGATATGCAGCAGGAGAAATTCACACTTGGGACTCTTTCCGCCAAGAGGTGAGTCTTAAGCCTTTGGCAAGCATTTGGGCTTCCAGGTCTTTATCTTCTTCGCGGTACCTGCAATAAAAGCCAGAGAAAAGCTATCAGCACGTCAATCGGTCAAAAGCGGTATAGCGACTCATTATAAAACGCTTTTGGAAACTTGAAAAAGCAGTAGACATTTTTTTAAGCGTTCCCTTTCCGTTTTCAACAATACACTCCTTGAGGCCACGGCCTCTCTGGCTCTTTCAGCAGGTAACGAGAATTCAGCTAAAGCATTTCAAGACACGGCATTAGGAAGCATTAAAATAGCGTTAGTAGGGTCAAACACATTTTCACAAGTCAAACACATTGGCTAGGTTACCCTGACTCTTGCTTAATTATGGCACTTTAAATATCTAACTTCTTTAAAGCAAATTTCCAATATTTTACGTCGTGAAAAAGTCATCGCTTTTCCATTGAACAAAGAATCGTGCAAAACGTTGACAGATTTTTTTTTCCAAAGACAGCACCATTTTCATTCATAGCGCAAAATACCACGCCGTTCCTCAAGTCGCAACTGAGGAAAGACAAAGTTAACAAACAGAAAGGTTAACTAGTTAATAACATACATTAGAAATTTTCTGCACCGGGGTTTTAAACGCAAAAAACAACAACAACCTAACAAAAAGTTTCGTCCCATTTCTCAAATTCGCGGAGCTACTTTTTCTGCAAAGATAAGCTTGCGATCTTGTCAATTCATAATCATTCTAAGCTGCTCAACGATTCGAGTCCTTGTTTCACGGCCATACTCCAGATGTGATCAACCGGAACGGGCGCGTTACGTATGCCAAAAATTCCATCACGTGATAAATTCCAATGCAGACGAACAAAAGCAACAGAATAGAGAAGAACGGCACGGAACTGAGCCAATGTTCAGTATCGGAAGACGACTGGACGGATTCTTTGGTGCTTTTCTTCGCGGTGCGTTTGCGCTTCTTGGGTACCACTTGACCTGAGTCGGGGGCGTTGTTACTGGCTTCCGGAACAACAGTGACAAGTTTCTTAAAGCGCTTAACCGGTAATGCGGCTGGGTTCTCCCCATGAGCACGGCTTTCCCACAACCAAACCAAATCCTCGACATGTCCCTGACTTTCTAACTTGACTCCTAAAGTACCCCAATCCTTCTCCGCTTTTGATTTTGGTTGAGCAACTGACACTTTACCCGCGTTGTCAAATAGCTTCACATTAGGACTAATAAATGCAGAAGATTTGACACTCCCTGTAACCGGCTTGAACAATTTGGCTCTATCATAGACATCGTCCCATGCTTGGGACTGTTGCTGTGTGGCAGACGATTGCTCATCGTCTCCACTAATTCCAGAATTTCGAGTTCCGCAGCGTCGCATTTCGGACTCGGTTTCACCACGTAATTCGAGCCATTCTGCACACATTTGCCTAAAGTTCGATTCCTCAGGATCTGAGGTAAGATCGCGTTCGATACAACTGCCCAAATTACGCAAATTGGCAGACGCTGAGGACAAGTCAGCGTCGTTTACAGTGAAATCCTTATTAGGGAGTGAAAACACTGTCATAGTGGGATTACAAGAAACACTTGCTGACTTGCTTTCGTTAAACAGTTCTTTACGCAAGATTCCCGAATCGTCCGCTGACCAACTGTCTAATTCGTCATCACACTCGTCTAAATCGTTGTCTACTAAATCGCTAAAGCAGAGGGAATCTTCTGATTGCGATGGTGTCTCTCTAGTAGGAGCTCGCCTAATGTCATCTACGGTCTCGGTAATGTTCAAAAAATCACCGCCTATCAGGTCGCCGAATTCGAGGGAATTACGAAAAAGATCACTTTTACTATCACGCAAGTTATCCAATATAAGATCGCCTTCTACTTCGTAACTCGGATTAAGACCTACTTCGTACTCTACTTCAAGATCTACTTCCTCGTCAACAAAGACATCGTCCTGGCTGTCGTTCGAACACCAAGAACGGTCACCATGAGATTGCTTTTCGATCTCCTCATCTTCCAAGTCAAAATTCCATATATGATCCGAAGACGAACCGTCCGCCCAACCAATCAAACTTAAAAACGCTCCCCACCTTTGCTTATCTTCTTCCAGCATTGCCAAAAGTGCTTCCCGCTGCTCCACTATTTCCAACATCTCTGAGAGAAGCGCGCCTTCTCTTTCAATGTCGGCTGGCGATTTTTTGCTCTCTATAAAAGGATCGAAATAGCAATTAGTCAATTAACATTTAAACGGAACCAAAAACTAAAAACAAATTGTAAACACTAACTAAAAAGTAACATCAAATCACTTAAGCAAATTAAACATTATGGCCCTGGTATGCACAAACCTCTTCCGAGAGAATAACATGGAAAATTTTCAGACATCATACGGTAAAAACGGTTATTTTTTTAACATGAATGTTACGGATATTTACTGCGCTGATTTGAAGGTTTCTTCGAAAAGCTTTTATTAAAATTGTAAGTTATGGTTGAATTTTTGCCACTTTTTAATATAAAAAAGGGAAATCGCACAAATAGGTCTCATTTTTCTCTTTTTTTTTTGGCTTTACAAAGTTTTAAGGTAGAAAGGAAAACAAAATCGGTTAGGTACTTTTTGTGATATCATGGCTGAAATCTTTAGATTTTTTATGCTCGTATTGTGGTGAACCTCTATCCAGTTTCTTTTGCACTTCGTGGCCATCTGCCGTTAATCACTAAAACAGATCTGCGGAGGAAGCGATGATCCTATCTTTTATTCTGAAAATAATACTGTAATCTAAATACTGTAAGTTGTACACACCAGGGCTTTAATAGAAACTTACCCAAATCAAAACAAACTGTTAAATAATTACCAAATAACATCAAGTTATAAAAACACATGCATTTTTACTAAATTATTGTACCTTCAACGGCCATCCTTTCTTTCAACTCTTGCTGTAAACGTGCATGGCGATCCTCCAGTTCTAGCTCACGTGCTCGTACCATGAGTTCCTGTTCAAATCGGCTAAGGGCGTTCTTCTCGTGAACGAGATGGAACCACTCCTGCATAAGTGTCGCTTCGTCTTTACCTGCACCGCCTGAAAGTCAAGAAATGTTACAAAATCCAAACCACTCTCTTCATAATGTAGCCCAACCTTCTTCTCCCCTTAAGGCCTTTTCAACCTTAACGCCTTGTTCTTCCAATGCTTTCTGCTTTACTTCAAGTTCTTCTAATTGCCGCTGTATGGCCTGGGCCATTCTCAACCTAACGACGGAAATCGCATGATTTCATCAAAATTATTTGTACCGGCCAAGTATCAATAAAACAGTAACAAAGTGCAATGAAGAAACTAAAAATGAACTAAAAAATAAGTAATACCTTTTCAACTCAGCTTGCCGGGCTGCTTGCTTGGCTTGTTTGGATTGGCGGTGACTACTATCCAGTAGACTCGACTCCGAAGGCGGAGTCAGGTCACGAAGAGAAGATCCTCTTGGAGACGCTGTACTGCGTGGTGTCGAAGCAGCGCCTGGACGTTGCACACTACTGCTAGACGGAGTCGACGTGTAGGACACAGCTCTCTCTCTGGTATCTTTGGTGGCATCGCGTTCAGATGGCACCGACGCTAATTCGAAAGCAGAGGGAGAGCTTAGCGCACGGTTACGCAACGAAGAATCTTCTTTGGGAGTTGGTGTAGCTGCCTGCGAAGGTTCGGGTGTTGTACCTTTTTCTTTCTTTGGTGTCGATTTTAACAATGGAATTTTGTCTTTCAAAGGGCTCTTAGGATTTTTGGGCGACTGGGGCTCTTTTTCCTTTTTATCGCTGCTTTTAAAGATCCCCGCAACCATTTGGATTAGACTCTTCCTTCGCTCAGGATCTTTGGATTTCTTGGTCGCTTTTCCTGCTTCTTTCGCAGGTTTCTTGGATGACTCCTCATCCAGCTGGCCTTCAATAGACTCGGAGGGCGACAAGCCCGCCAACAAATAGCTTGACCATTTGGGCGACGTCGAGCGCGGACTCTGTGGTGGAGATAAGCCAATGGGAGTAGACGTAGCTTCCCTCTGTAACGCCTCACCAATTTGAATAGGTTCAACCGTGACTAAGGCTGAAGTGGAAGTAGCTTGTAACGAAGTGGTTAGGGCTACTGACTTATCGCTGTTCAATTTCTCATTCTGCTCCAGAGTGAGAGATTGCGGTTCAGAGAAAGTTCGTGTTCTTGAAGGAGTTGATTTTGGAGTACAATCTGTTTCTGTGACACTTGCCTTGCGTCGTAGCTTGTCTTTCAGGTTGATTATGTAATCCGGCGGACTTAATCCTAATTCAGCGTCTCGTTTGGCTTGAGCTTTAACCCTAGCTTCTTGACGAGCTTGTTCTCGCTCGACGGTTGTGATTTTAGGCTCTCCCACGCGCGGAGGGATGCTGGGGGTCTTGAATTCGACCACATTGTCTGTATTGTCTATCTTGGTAGGCGTGAACAGTTCACGGGCCAAGAACTTTTGCGGATGGGTGATGGGCGTCTCGGGAAGGCTACTACGTACCGGTGGCGGTGCCGCTATGGGTGTTTTGGAGACATTTTCCACGGAAGGTTTTGGAGACAAGGTTCGGGCCTCGGAGCCAGCACGGGAAGCATGATTAGAGCTTGGTGGGCTCATAGAATCCCGCGAACCGCGACGTTTCGGCCCCGGTATCCGCGCGAGCACCAAATCTCGGATTAAGTCGTTTTGTCTCTCCCGCTCTTGGCTTAAAGCTTCCTTCTTTCTCGCTACACTGGGCGAGGGTAAGTACTTTTTGAGTGAGGGGGTGAGTTCAGGGTTGTACAACGGGGTCTTTTCGCGGTGGATCGCCAACGAGTCACGTGACTTCGCAAAAGGAGTGGATTTTTTCTCTAAGACCAGCTTGGGAGGCTCTTCTGGACTCAGATCGTTTTGCAGTGGCAGGTAACCGCGTTCTAGAGGTTGGCTTTTGGCGGACAGATCCTTCCGGCTGCCGGTACTGCTCTGGTCGGCAAAGTCAATGTCTTCCATTTCCGCCAACATAGCGGGAGCTGGTTTTTCTTTCTCCTTTTCTTCGCTGTTGACTTTGTCTTCGTACTTTTTGGTGCTCTTTATGTCCTTTTCCTTGCTTCGGCGCGCCGTGACGAACTCAGCGTTGATATGGAATTCATCCTTTAGATCTTCCACCCAATCCGAATTCTCTGTTTCGGTCAGTAAGCGAGTGGAGTCGATAGATTCGCGCGATCGTGCTCGGGGAATAGAACATACAGTAAACAAAGCCTCCTCGACTTGTTCTACCACTGTTTCTTCTACCTGTGCTTTAGTTGTCTCCTGAAGAATATCTTTAACAGGCTCAACGGGAGGATTTACCCTGGGGAGGATAGCTTCAACTACTTTGGTACTGGGAACTTCTTCCGGTGTGAGGTCAAAGTCTTCCTGCACGGCGATATTTTTCAAAGGAATACCGGCAGTACTAGGTGTTTCGTTTACGGGAATTTTTTCGCTGCTACCAAGAGCTGGACTTTCGTCAACAAAATCTTCTTCGATTTCCGGTAAGGTTTCCATGGCTTTAGGTGTGGTCAGAGGAACAGTAGAACAGGACGTATCTTGAATTTCAACATATGGAATAGAAAATTGCACAAAATCGTTGCTCGCTTCATAGATTCGATCAAATTCGGATTCCGTATCGCTCCCTAAGCTAGACGACGTGTCGCCGTTAAACGACTCGGCTTTACACTCGCCATCTTCAGCCGAGTCCTCTTCATCCGACGAGGACTCACCAACACTTTCTTCCGTCTCAGAATCGCATTTAACACCCGGAGTTGCCTCTGACGATAAGAGCAAAGGAACGTTGATACACGTCTCGACCAAGGGAGATTTCCTACCACTCTTGTGGTCTTGGCTCGCTCCATCTTCCGTGTTCGCTTCGTCCACTTTGTCCTCAAGCTTAAATTCGTCACTCACAATCTTAGGGTCTTCACACACTTTCAACTTCATATCTTCCTTTTCACCTTCAAGTTTTGTACTCAGATCTTCGTGAATATCAGCTTCCTCCTCAACGACGTCACCAGCGCCAGCACAATGACTTTCGGGCGTAAGGATGATTTCGGTGGCACTTTCTACAGCGGCGGGAATATGCGCTTCAGAAGGCTTTGATTCTTGTACAGCGTCCTTGTCGGTCTTGGCTGCAGTGATATTTTCTCGCAAAGGCGAAGCGTCCTGCCCAGTTTTCTTGATGTCCAATGGAACGTAGACCTTAGGCAGCACAGTGCCAAAGAGTGTGGCAGGTCCGGTCTCTGCATTCCTCACAGTGTCTGAATTGATCACGAATTTGCCAATGTCAGGGCCGGATGACATTGGCGTAAGAGTTTGGAAGAGATTGCTGGACTTTTCTAGAAAAACTTGCATGGAAGGGCTAGGCTGAGGGGCCGGATTAAGCAATTTCTGAGCTTCGGAAATACGGTCGTTCAGACTCTTCAATTTTGTGTCTAACTGTGCCACAGAGGCAGATTTTTGCGTCGCAGGAGCAGAAGCGGAAGGTCCAAGTAAGTACTGTTTCCGTAAGGCGGCATGTTTGGCTGCTTGGATGTCTGACGTTGAGTTGCTCGTCAACTCGTGTCGGCGCAGGTTGGCTAACAAGCCTGGACGTTGGGGTTTTGCGGTGGCTGTGTCTTCTGGGGCTGAAGTCTGGGGTAAGTTGCTCATACTGGCTGAACGCTGAGAATCGTAGCCTGTTTGGGTACCGGCCAAGGCAGTGTCTCCCAAGGAAATGCGTTGTTCTATGTACTCGGGTAAAGGTTCGGCCGAGGGTCGCGGATTGGGTTGCTCAGGGGGCATCGATTCAATACTCCCGTTGCATTGCTCCCCAGATTCCTCGACGACAATGGTGGGAATTTCTTGCCGAATCTCAATATGATCAACATCAAATTCAGAGTCCGTCTCGATTTCAGTCGCAGAATTCTCCTCGTCTTCGCTCTCTTCCTCTTCTTCCTCTTCCTCGTCATACTCTTCATCACACTCCTCTTCGTCGTAATCTTCTTCGTCTTCACACTCCTCTTCGTCATCTGTACCGGTGGCGACCTAAAACAACAACGTAAATGCGTTAGTGCTACACAGCTCGCGCGAATTTCGCAGACTGAATTGATATTTAACAAAAATTTGCAGGGAATTTTCCGCTTGGGTTCTCATATTGTCATTGTGCACTATTAGTAAATACCGAGTAAGTGATAGCTTCCTTCAACAATAGTAGAATAAACAAAATTAGTTAAAACGATTAACAAAGCAGTGAATTATAGAATAAAATACGGAATCTCGCAATAAAATACAGTACTCTTAATAGAATCGACCCAGACAAATGTCAATGTCATTGGAGTTGCGCAAGTTCGCAAGCTCTTTCGAACACTTTTGACCCGTAACCCACGCTTGAGTTGAAGGTGGCTTGCTGTTAGTATTATGCGGGTTTGTTTGGGTCGATTTTTTTACAGTACTGTAAACCGGTATTATGTGCACGTCCTCAATTCCGAGCGAAATAGGACGCATTTACTCCAATACTGGCTATTTCGTACGATAGGCAAGAACAGACGCATTTTCCGCCCCCTAGAATGTACGTTAAAGCAAAATTTTACTGGATTAATAATAAAGGAAAAAATACTGAATACATGAAGTAATTAAGGAGAGAATCAACAATGTGGAGATAGAAGAGTGGAGGAAACATTCTATGCATAGAGCATTGAATTATAGATGGAAGTGTAATAAGTTCGAAGAGTACCTCCTCCCTTACCTCAGTGTCCGAACTACTAGCGGTGGTTTGACGTGACCCAGGTACTTTGAGGTAAATTCCGTCCTCGGTTTCCATTTCATTGAAGTTTTCTTGCACATTTTCTAGCTTATTTCTACGTCTCCTTGACTTGCTGCCTTCGTCGACACTTTTCTCGTCGTCCGAATCATCCACATCATCTTGGGAGTACTTGCGATGCCAGTCTTTAGCGAGTTGCAGCGTTTGGTACGCTGTCATCGGCAGTTCACTCGCGACCTCTAAACCTTCATCTTCTTCATACTCGTCTTCCTCGCCACTTCGCAAGCAAAAGACGGAATGCGTTAGCGCTACTAATTAAAATACACAAATTTGGACGCTCACCTAAAGTCAGATGACGAGGCATCATCGGAGGTCGGCGTGGCCGATGGGCCAAAGTTGCGATCTGTCCATTCGTCCTCATCAATTTCCACCAAATCTTCCTTTTCGAAGACAGCTGAAGCCGAGTTTTCAAACTCGACTCGCTCAGGAGTATCTCCCCGTAGTTCCGATTCCATTGCCTGTAGGGCGGTAACAGCGGGTGAGGCTGGGGGTGTTGACGGCGGTGCTGGACTGATGGGCAACTCAGACTTTTCTATGCTAGTCACCTGTAATGTGAACGCGAAACGGAAAGTTTCACTAACATATCGTGCAGAATCTCTTTCGATATCTTACAAATGTCATTTTCGTCGGAGGGCCATCAACTTCTTCTAGTTTGCGCTTCAACTCTGACCTCATATGGTACTGCATGTTGACATGGTTCATGCACAAAAACAGACCTCCAAGTAGATCGTCCCGCACATAACTATAGCTTCCTACAAGACACCAAAACCATACATGATACTACCGCATTCTCGTTTATGACTTTTTAAAAGACTCTGTTTACCTAGTCGTAATAATGCTGCACAGTACTGGCATTTGAAGCATGTCCTGTGGAAGAATTTGCCTTCGGTAGACATGCGTTCCATGAGGTACACGCGCTTTTGGCAGAAATGGCAGTTTTCGGATCCTCCCGTGGGAGGTAAGGGCAGCATCGGCTTGAAATTCTACACAACGTCCGTTTTCAATTAAAAAGCTGCTGGGTAGACGAACTATACGGAAAGCATACCGATTTCATGACATCCGTGTTGGTTTTGTCCTTCTTTCCCAGCTTGGTTGTAAATTGTTCTGCCATGGCTGACACTTTATTACTGCCACGCTGGCCCACTTCTAACGTACTACCCTCTTTCAGTTTCTTTTCTAGCTTCTTCAGACTCTGGTCCACCCCAGCGTATTTGGCCTCTACTTCAGTCGGCAACCCATGTAACCGTTTGCTCATGGCATCATACTACAAAAAATCATAAATTAGTTACGTAATAACTAGTTACGAATTATAGCATTTGCGACAAAAGTGATAATAGTTTACTTTGTCCGAAAAGGTTTCTTTGCAGATTTTGATCTCCAGGCTCTTTTCTTTCTCGCTTGTCACGCACATCTCATTCTCTTCACGCTTCTTTTCAAGTCGTTGGACGTTCCAATCACTTTTTTCCAACTTACCTGAAATACGAGGAAAATCAAAGGTTACAAGACGTTTATGTTTTATTCATGAGAACAAGACGTGTTATCTTGCGGAACATCATAGCTTACGTCATGTTATTGTTTGTTAACTATACAATCCACTGACAGTTGTAAACTCCTCAGAATTACGCACAGTAAAGGGAATTTTCAAATAATGTATGCCTTCCATATTACACTAAAGTTCCGACGTTTTAAGTCACGCACTGTGAAACATAACACAATTTGTTACTTCTCTTTTTTCTACAAAAGATTGGAAAAAGAGTGGACTCTAGTCTATAAATTAACCAGTCAACTTCCTTCTATCATATACGAATTACTGAATGCTTTGACGTAACTCATGTTTCTATACTACAATTACAATTTTCCCTCGCGTTGATCTGTAACTCTGAAAGTTTCAAAACTATTAGTAAGATGCTTGTATTTACTCACCAATGGCCCGGATCATGTCCTTAGGTTTCGACCGAGGAGCGTTACCTCGCAGTTTCTCTTCAAGATCTTTCACTTTTCCCTCTAGTCCGCCCCTTCCTTCTGAAAACATAGGCCGTGATCTTCCATGATCCTAAAATGCGTACAACCAAAAGTTATTAGCAGAACGAAACTAGTCAACAATACGGACAGGCAAAATCACACATTCCGTTCCACAGGCAAGGCATTAGGCATTCTCTGGTTAGCTAAAACCTCGTCAAATTGGAAATCTTTCCACGCGCGTTAATGTCACTCTTCTTCTGTCATGCGGATATCTTACGGGTATCCTGGTCTGAAATAACATCTTCTCAAGTCGGCGTTTTTTGTCTTCAAAGTCCGAATCGAGTCGGTATAAAAAAAGGGCCATATCTTCTATCTGTTTGTCTCGACCGTTTTCCGAATCTGGTTGTTCGGCATTGTCCTCGCTAGGTAACCCGACCCGCGAATAGGCAGCAGTTAACATGGTCATACTCTTTTGAAACTGTAACCTTTGAGCAGTCGCAAAGCGCTGCTTGCGCTCTTCCCGGTTAGCATCCACTTCACGCTGAACGGCTTGTCGCTCCAAGGACTGGAAACAAGCGATAAGCATCAAGCCCCGATGACAATACCCAACTCCATTATCTTAGCCGTTAAAAGCAACCATCCTCCATTGTTACCCGACACCAATACAAACTAACTGACTACTTACCATCGTTTTATCCGTGCTTCGACGCTTGCGGCCCCGTCGTAAGCTCTCTGAATTGCGGCGGTCCGAACCTTTGAGTGTCCCTTCCCGTGATCCTCCACCAGATCGGCGCGTCAGCGTTCGCGAAGCTTTACCCAGATGAGACAAACGTTGTGCCGGGGTAATTGTCGGTTTGCTTGCAGCTCTTGCAGCGATGAGCTCATCTTCCATATCGTGACCCTTGAATAAGAAGAAAAGAGGGAAATTAGTTTCAACCTGGAGCGCTACATAATATGTTCTGAAAGTTCTTTACCATAGGTTGACGAATTTGAGGAATTTCACTTCTGAACAAGTCGTAAACTTGTGTTAAGTACGCCAACATGGTTAGCGTGTCGGGTACCTGGCACTGAGCCATTTCAATACCCGTCATTACCTAATTAAACAGAGAAGTTTACAAATGTCATCTAAAAAGTATGTACTTCTTACCATCGAAATACCCAAATCTTGAAGAATGTCGAATGCCAACTGATTGTTAATAGCTACGTCTCCAGGATCCAAGGCGCTGAAATTAAGCAGATCAGGCCGGTACCGGTCTAATACGGCACATAGAGCCAAACCGTCTTTTAATGACGTGGTGAGGTCCTCTACGTGGACACCAGGATAACCTTCCACTTGTTCTTTGAGCCAAGCCAGCAGGCGGCCCGCTTCTAATACAGACTCAGCTGGAAAGAAGAAAAAGAAAAAAATACAGTAATAATAATACTGATTGACAGAAATGACATTTCAGTGAAATATACAAATAAATATAACTCTTTTACACCGAGCTTTCGCTACGCATAAAACGTGCTAATACTGCAAGTGCGTACCACTATTGTAACGTACTGGTACAACTGCAGCACACACCATCTGCACTATTACAACTCCAGCCATTCCAATGTAAATCAAAGAGCTTTTAGTTTAAATTTGTTTTGAATATATACTAAGATTACGGTGGAGGGGAAAATTGGAAGGTAACTCGAGAAATAAAATTTAAGTGTTGTGCAATATGAATACAGAATGTTTTTTTCTTTACTTCTATTTCCTTATAGTTTCAAGGCTTGAGCCCGGCTTATTGCCTTAGTATAGGTTACGATACGATAATGTAGTAAAAAAAATTAACACGCTTAGTCAATGCTTACCTCGTTTAAGTCGCTTGTAGTCCAATTCTTCACACGCTCTCTCCACGTTGTCAGGGTCATCAGTGTCGTACAAAGTACGCACCTGAAAGGCCAATACTGCGCGCATGTTCAGATTCGGATAACGTGTGTAGGGTTCTAATGAGTATCCATTGAAGTCTTTGTGCAAGTTTTCAGGTGTTGTTTGTGCCAATAGACGATATATGGATTCACGTTCGGCAACGACTTCTAGCGGCGTCATTGTGCCTTTCGACCATTGCAAAATGGACCAACACGCATCAAAACAGCTTAGAAAACCTCGTGCGCAGCCGGAACCGGTAGGCCAAAAAGGCTACATGACATGTACAAAAGTGCGTTACTTATAATCCAAGTTTTAGAACGTACTCTTTCTATTACTTCCAGCAAACTATCACCAACAATCTGCACGAGTAATCGATGCCCGTGTCTTTCTATGACTCTTGACGCATTTTCTGCCGCAAACATAGACGTGAAATCGAACATGGCCACGTCTGGTTGACCATAGTGATTCACAGCAAAATCCAGCGTGGGAAGTTGGTAATTCGTAGAAAAATCTGCTGCTTCACGCGCATAATCCATAAGGGCGTTTTTACAGACGTTGTCTGGCGCTAAAAGGCGTTGCGTGTCAGGGAAATCCTGGACTATAACGCCCTTGGCTAAAAGTGACTGTTTTTTGGCTGTCATAACGAAATAGTGGGTATCGTCTTTGTAATAGACAATATTCTCCAGGTCAATCCCTGTAGCAGCATACAGGTCTTTGAAGAATTTTTGGTTAAAAATAAACGCCACGCCCGAGATCTCTTGAACGCGTGCTTCCGCTTCCGTATGCCGATTCACGAAATTGGCAGTAATAGCAATGGCTAATTTTCCACGAAATTCCTTCCGACCAAAACCTAGACAAACAAACAGTCGTTAAAACACGTTCTAATTCTCTACAGCACTTGACAGACTCTAACGTAAACAGTACATTTGCATTCGCGAATATTTATGAGTGACACATTCCTTTTCTCGGTGGTAACGCTCCCTTTGCACTAATTTATAAGAAAATACGTAACCTAATTTGGGAACTATTGTTTCCGTGAAACTTTACCTAAAGCATGTTTTCCGGAAAGTATCATTTCTGAAGTGGATAGATATTCATTAGCAGGACAAACATTCAAGCACACGCTGTATGGTTGTGCTACTTCGCTCATATATGGCTAGCACGCCAGTGGTTTCTGTCGGCGTATGCGACAGTAAAAAATAAAGTAATGGCGTTCTTCATATTTTGTTTGAACCTTTGTCGATGACTCAATTTCAGTACACAAAAAATCAATCGCAGTTTTCTGGTGCGAGCTGCAATATTTCAACAAATTCAAAACTTACTACAGACTTCATGAAGACTCATATATTCTTGTACGATCTACTGCAAAGAGAACACGTGCGAAAGAGAATAATTTGAACTCGTTATACAGGCACACAATGGCACTAGTTTTGGAAATAAACATGACAGAATAGGCACAAAAGCTGGTATGAAAGCTCTCTGATTTAAGGCTGGCGGAAAAAAAACTAAACAAAAAGGCTTCAGATGTAGCTTTCAAAACGTTGACAAACATCTTTCTTACAAATAACAAGCTTCTTTCAGAAACGGATTCTGCGAATGACAATGAAACACTGAGCCCACACAGAAACTTCAAATCATTGAAAAGCTGCTTGTTCATTTTATCCATGTGAAGTTTGCCAAAATGCTGTTCACGCAATATTAGCAAAAAAGCCAACATCATCTAAGCGAGATCTCCTCAGTCAAAACCTCACTATACATGTAAATTTCAACAACTTGGAATGCTGGTCTACGTGAAATAAACAAAAAAGTAGAAATAAACAGAAAACTCAGTAGACGCTCAACCATGGCGGAAGGCCCATAAAGTTCCCTTTTGATCTAAGACGAGCCCTAGGAAAATAGTTCGATACACAAATAAGCTCTTAGAACTCCCGCTTGAGTGATTTACATCGTGCTTCCATATGTAATATAAACTTTACCTTGTAAAATAAACTATACCTTGTTTCATCGTCATGTGTTCAACTGACAACTTGAATAGCATTGGATCTTAACCACTTACCTTGAAGGGTGTTACGTTTTCCGTCTGCTCCAATAAGGACATCAAACTCATACTGCGCTGCTGGATGGTTCGCTGGGCTTAACTGTGCCCTCCATCCTATTCCTGTAACAATCAAATATATGAAACACAGATTCTTTTCTCGTTGTGTGTTCTTATACTTGTAGACTGGTCATCCGGTGGCGGTAGAAGTCCCTCAAAACTAACATTTTCGTGTACTTCCACACCAAGCAGTAAGGCCACTTTAAGAAGAATACACTGCAATTGCCGAATACCTAAATTGTTTACATTTTAATATTTAGAAATTAAACAATTAATATTTCTGTCGACAGGAATTAATTTTCTGTTATCATTTTCATACTTATGTGATCAATAGCTCCCGCGCAAAATTTGCCAAAAAACTTTTTTGCTCCCAAAGCACGTAAATCGTGTATAAGAAATGGCCACAAGTGCAAGACATTATTCCTCGAGAACCGGTCACGTTTTTCAACTAAAACCACTTTGGCGCCTAAGAGCTGCGCTTCAATTGCTGCTCGTAAGCCACATGGCCCGCAACCGATAATCAACACCTATTACGCAAAACCAAAGAAATTGATATTTTTTTTAATAAGATCTCTGTTTCTGAGCACTCAGGTAATTGAGAAGCAAATAAAAACAGATAAATAAAAAACGGGAAAAAAAACTAAACGATAAACGAATAAAAAGCGACAATTCAATAAAAAATGAAATAATTAAAAATTAACTTTCAAGGCTTACTCTTGAGTTGGTGCAAGCCTTGCCCCGGTTATACACCCGATGGTTGGCTCGCTTGTCGAATTTGGTCCACAGCGCCTGTGCGCGCCAGGACTTGAGCTTGGCCTTCAATTTGGGATAGAAATGCGCAATGTGCGTTGGCCTTAGTCGGAGAACATCGCACAAGCGACGATGTAACGCAAGAATGGATTTGAACGTAACGGCATTACAAAACTGATCGAAAATATCACCGGCTAAAGCCGATTCAGGAGACACGGTTGGTTTATGAGCCGCGTGCTGCGGATAAATTCCGTAACGTGCCGCGGCCATTTTTTCTAGTTTGTCCAGTTAGGATGATACTCCAAGACGAAATCACTTCGCTACGAAAAAAAAAGAAAAAAATGAGGCACCGAACTACAGACAACCTGTGTGGGCCGTTGTAGAGCACCTCGAGCGTGTGCCAAAATGCTCGCTGACTAATCCAGAAACCGATAGCGATGTTACTCATGCCAACCTTTCGTCACAGATCAAAGAACTTTACTAACGTTTGTGTTCCAAGTGTTAATTTAGAAAGAGGGGAGAAAAAATCTGTTAACGAACTTGAACTTGGTTAATTTTTAAAGGAAGGAGGAGTTAGGGGGGGGGGGGGTTAAGACCAGGTAGCTTAAAGCCCAGGATGCCTTTTATGGGTAAAAGACCGGTGAGAAAGTATGTTAAGGGCAAAGATAAGGTTCCAAATAAGGGCAAAACGGGAGACAGTGATGAGAAGGCCTTCGGTTTATCCTTCTCCGAATCACAGTTAAAAACGGTTTCAGCGTTTTTCTTTTATTTTGACGATACTAGAGTAAGACTTGTACCACCCGCAAAGAAAAGGACAAATTCCTTTACAGCAAAAAGATAAAGTAATGAATGTTCATTACATGGCCCATTAATGAAAATAAATATGAAGATCAGGCGATTAGTCTAGGGTTAAAAGTGGATTTTTACCTTGTTGATGATCCAGCTAAAAATAACTCAACGGCCGTTGGAGTAAAAAAAAAATATACAACACACATCCCCGCCCAGGTTTACCGAAGTGCGACGAAAAAATCCATGGCAATTAATGGTTTCAACCAAACAGGTTAAAATTCACCATTTACGTAATGGAATCATATAAGATGTGTGGGGCGGGGTTCTTGGTGAAACTCGATGTAGGTAAATCGGGCAATAAATAAAGGTCCGCTCAGCGGAGAATCACTTCCACGGTGAGAATAACAAAACCCAAAGCAAGAGGTGTGCCCAATGTACGAAACGCGAATCGAATTTTCTAACACGTTGAAAACGGATGTCAAGCTGCCAAAGGCGCCAAAACAGATCTTCTCGACAAGTTTGAAAAAGCTTGAATTCAAAACTCGCTAAATGAGAGCTCGGCTAAATTAATGGTGCAAGTTAGCAATAGATTCGTGTATATTTTTGTAACTGCCTTCTATTAGCGTCGTTGCAACTTTCTGCAACTTGCACAGCGCTAAGAAGTTACGTTCTTATTGCTTCATACCTTTTCGCTCATAGCGGTTAATCAACTTTCTCTTCCATTGTGTAACTCGACAACAGAAGTTTTCAGTTATGTCGACGTTCTAAACGTTGTAGTAGCTTTTACTTTTTGGAGCTAATTCACTTTTGTAAGCTTAGGAAAAATTAAATTCGTAGGAAGCAGTAATAGTGGGAATTACTTACTTGAATCTTATAAGGAACAAACGAATGTTATGGAACAACTCAAGTGCATTTTTCGTAAAAAAACTTCAGCAAATTCTGATTACATTTATTGGCCGATAGAAAAAGATTAAGTAACTCATTATCAATACCCACATACGAATGGAAGATAATAAAAGTACACGTGCAAAAATTAATATAAATAGAAAGGAAAAGAGACAAATGAACAAGTATAAAATTTCTTTGCTTGTATAATTATGGATTACCAAGGTGTTGTTAAATTATGAAGAACCATCATAAAAGTTTATGTTTTTCTTTTTCCCTGGTTCATATCCGTTGAATTAACGGCAAATGTAATTGGTTCAAGAGATCCAGCAGAATGACGTTAGCCTCATGTTTGTGTTGGCAATTACACACATCAAACCGACAGCTGCAGATTTTCACATGCCAAGTATGTATCACGGCATACGGGACACTAATGCAAATACATCTTACCACACCAGTTTAGGCCGTGATGTGCGAATAAAATAATACAAGACCGTTATTTTTGCATTAATACTTTACACCTCAAGGTAGTTATGTAAATTCTCCAAACGAATTGCCCTGTATTATTGAAGGATTACATAAAGTTCGCTACAAAACACTTTCAAACTAGATATCTATAACTCAATAGTCTTAAGTCCATAGAACAGTATTTAACGTATCATACTTTTTGTATTACGAAAACATAATCCATCCAAATTTCGTCCCATATTATCACAACATACATGTCAGTAAGTAAAATTCCGCTAAAGATTAAAGCTCAATTTTGTCGAAAATAATGCCAGCCTTGTATAAGTTCACTTTCTCGGCGACTCGTTTACAGCCTGTAGTTGAGTAAACAGGATGCTCTGGAGGCCAGTAAACCAGCATACTGGCTAGATCCCTATAAAACAACGATTACGTGAAATTGTGTCTTTCACACCAAACCGAACTGCAAAACATCAGACTTGAACTCTGGTTGAAAACATTTGAAATCTGCATGTTAAAAGACGTAAGTTCACGTATCGAAAAATAACGGCTGAAAACTGTTTCCGTAGCAAAATTTTGATGAAGCTAGTTAATAAAAAAATCGTGTACCAAAAAGTGACAGAAAACTAAGAGGACGAGAAAAAAGATGACGCAAAAAGAATCAATGCTTACTCGCAGTCTTTTTCAATTTTCTCTGCAGACGCCTCCATTCCCGCTCTCCGAAATGCATCTCTTGCACACAGTTTCACATGGCTTCTTTCCAGAGGAAGGAAAGGTACGTAAAGCGTAACTAAATTAGATTCGACTAACGTACTCTTCTGCAAGCCACCTACACTAAACTTTTATAGTACGTGTACAGAACTGAGTTTAAAAATAATAATATTAATAATACAACAATCACATGTCTCACGTACCGACTTCGTTAAAAACTCCCTTTTGGAGTACTGGCTCAAAATCATCGTACTTTAGTTTCTCTCGCGAGACTCCTTCTTTCCACTTTTGATGGACAAGCTGCGTAATAGACTTTCCTCCAGCATTGCTTAAAAGGATAAAAATAGATTTCCTAAAAAATAAAAAAAATGTTGCATCTGATCCCACAAATGCACAAAGGCTATTACCGATAGTCAATACCATTGATCCGTTCGTAGTAGTCAGCATAGGGCTTAATTACATCTAAAAAACCATTGGGCATCTTGTCAACTTCATCAAAGACAAATACCGCGTATTCACAATTCCGAACGCCGGTTTCTATTTTGTATCGTAATTTTCTCTGAAACAGAACATTATTATAATTGACGTAAAATGCGAATAAGTTTATTACCACGGTAACAGGATCATTGTTTGGAAAATCTAACGACCCGATGAAAAAATGGTAGAATGAGCTACTAGTCCCTTCCTGGAATAACGATTCCGCTATCAGTTTTGCAACAAGATTTTTACCACCACCGGTCCAACCATGAAAGCTTAAGACCAACGCTTTGGAAGGATTCGGATCTCGCAAATGAGCATCAAGTTGTTTGACCACGACGTGCCGCATAATATGTTGTCCGTACACCGCATCGTCTAACTTCTTATCAAGAATCGAACCTACAAATGATAGGGAACATTTGTAAAGATTAACTTCTTTGCTACTTTTCACTGACATAACCAGAAGTCAGTGTCATGAGTTACATATACAAAGCAATAATCTCTCCCTTTTAATGCACAGTTGGGTGCTGTAATTTGCTTACTAGCATTTGATGTTCTCACGTACGGGGGTCCACAACATTCAGTGAAGGCACATTGGATACGAAAGCTGGCGTCTTTTACCCATGTCCAAGCCGGGGTTTCTGCTGCTACTGATGTAAAAGACAAAAAATATAAAAACACTAAATACGGATTACGTATCCGTTTCAGTTTGTTTTGAATTTGCGTTCGCAAGAGCCGTCCACCCATTTTTCTGATTCGCTGCTCACTTGACGGATGAAAGAGCGATTCCCACTTCACCTTTTATCCTGGTAAGGGTCAATTCGTACATTTCACTTCGTACCATTACATTTTGCACCAACCATGAAAGCCTAGAACCAACGCTTTTGCCATCTCACTTCGCACTGAAGTCCATTTCCTACCGTAGTGCATCACTTCCCCAAAAGTTACCCGAGGAAGCACGAAGGACAAAAGAAGTGGAGCTTCTAGGGCATTTAAAATCCCGACGTGATTTATAGTAATTTATCGCTCGTATGAGGTTACTAGTCGCAATTGTTTCATTCTTTTTGGGCTGTTACATTTGGCAGAACACGCACAGTCATGATTGTCGTTTCGATAATATATAAGATACCCTCAAGATCGAACTGGTGTTTTGTCATTTTTACTAGCAAATTTTCGAAAAGACGTAGATGTTTTCTCCGATGAAACTAGTGTACTACGTGAAACTGCAAGACCCCCGTACCCAGGGGTGGTTAGGTGATTCCCCCCAGCGAAATGTTTTTCATTTAGATAAGCATATTTTCTGGATAGTATAGTACGAGTTTTAATAGTTTTGTACGTAACAGAGTATGTTCGTACTCAAAAACGTAGCCAGGATTTTCGTTCAGGATGGTGTCTCAATATGCAATTTTACTGGACATATGGTTTTCGCCTATGTTCACCATTATAAAACAAAAAATCGTGGAAAGATTAACCCCCTGGCTACAGGCCTGTTCATACTTTTACTGAGACAATAATCATTTTGAAGCACGTTATTTTTTTCTTGGCAAAATCGGTCACATTGAAACCTAATTGCATTTACTAGGATGTAGTTAAAGTCAATAGTTTTCACAACGAGTTCTTGGTGCAAACCAGACTACAAATTTCAAAGAGCTTGTGAATTTTAGACAGCGATGTATAAGGAATTTCAAAATATTAAGGAGTACTGCGAAGCAAATAAGTCTAAATTTTCTTTTTGACAAGTAAAATTGTTACGAAATAAAACATTGTACACTATTACTGATGTTTGAACGTGCTTTCTTAGCAAAAAAGGCGACATTTGGATAATTTGCGCAAAACCTTGAAATAAAAATAATTTATCCGGTTGTCGGGTTTGAGTGTCAATCAAATTTGAACAAATCGAACTACGCAACTGTAGCGACGTCCCGTGGGCAGGATGCACAATATGGCCAAGGCGGCTCATGAGGCGGCTGGAGTTTCAAGCAGCACCTAGAAGAGTCCTCCACCTGTTAGCGCTGCTGTTCTGGCTTTCCCAGTTTCCACATACCGTTGCATAGTTCCCCCCTGCTACACCTTTACTCCTCTACGTTTGGTTGACAGTTGCTTGGGTTGGGGTTGATTACACTATTCATGCGTGTTCCACAACAAGTGAATAAACTGAGTTTTTTGAGTACGTACCTTGTGAACGATGTTTAATGTGTTATTGGGAATATGAATTCAACCACACTGTGTCGGTAAGTAACCTTCATTTCTGTTGTATCCACTGTAACAAGTTAAACAAACAAAAAATGTTCAAGTGGGTGTAGGTCTTGCTCTTGGATGGCGTCTTTCCACTTTTAAACAATTCTCTGTGCTTTTGTGTGATAGCAGGCCATTTTAATTGCCCGTGCAGAGGACAGTTGAAGTGTAGCCTCGAAGGTAATTCAAATTCCAGGCTAGTAAACGTTTTCTTATTTAATTTACCAATGTCGTCAGGGCTTAGTCATGTTTGTATTTTCTAACCGCTGTAAGGTAAACGAAGCCTGTGTGTAGGTGTGTAACGCAACATGTGATTCAAGGGTTCCTAGGGTCTATTTCTCTTGGATAAGACTAACGTTTATTATCAAGTTCTAAACGTCTGAATTCTATTCAAAGTATTTCGTCGTGTAAAATGTTAAACGTATCTTCTGGATACGTTTAAATTAAAAAAGCTTCTATGGACTTAATTGCTCTACTGGTGTCAAATGTCTGGTTTGTGGCTCGAATGGTAATTCAATCTCTGCCAAATTAAACGCCCGGGCAACGCAGGGTGTAGAACTTTTTATGTCCCTATTCTCACATCTCAACTCCTTTTAACAATTAAAACGTCTTTCATCACCTTGTTCCGAATAGTGAAGGAAGGGTGTTGCATCCCAGACGCCCAGGAAGTGTTAAAAAGGTCTCTGCAACCCACGCACCGTAAAACTTAATTAGATTACCCCACTAATACGCTTATATGGTGAAAACGTATATTCTACTGCAACGTAAATACGTTCCGAAAGGTGGAACATGACAGTCTTGCGGTCGTAGAAGCGGGATCCATCCAAGTGTGCCAAACCGAACCGTGGATAAGACCGCAACCTCGGAAAAACGTTACTTGTACGGTCAAATGAAAGCGACGGCTTTTTTAATACTTAAAAGTCTAAGTTGAGATTAGTTAACTTCAGTAGCAAACGTGTGCAAACTGGACAGTTTATATTGTTCCTTTCGACAAACACAATCGGAAGTCTTTTCCCAAGGAATAGCGTCACATTCATTGCACCTTTTCCAGATAACACTTTGAAACAACTGTTATCCTAATGCATTTTATTATGTAGTCTTTATTTTTTGAAAGACTAATTCATTTTGAAAGATTACATAATCAAGTTTGAATGAGGAATAACGCGATGTTCCACTGACGAGTTTTGCAAGTCATACGAGTAAGAGTTAACACACACAGACGTGCAATGAAATGAGGTTGATGCTCGTGCAAGTTGACTCGCACAACTTGTCAGTGGAAACTCCGCATAATACTTTTGGCAGTAAGCGTGGATAGGGTTTTGCATACATGACACAGGTGGTGGTCACCTTAGTTTTCGCGTTTGTCTTTAAGTTATAAATTGGATAGCAAATGCGGGAAGTTACTCGACTTTTCAAATTTGTACCCAATAAAATAAATCTCGTGAACTTAATTTCGAGCAAAGAGTTTGTGGTGAGTCGGATTATAGAAATTGAGATAACTCGCTAAATAATTGCCAGTACTGTAATTCATAGCGTATGCATCTCACTTTATTATCATAATCTATTCGCTGATTTGCATAGGAGCCTGGTATCAGTTCGTTCACCGTTAAACCGATTTTGATTAACAAAAAACAATTAAATGTAACCCAAATGTAATGACTAGAAATTCGCGTAATTTACTTCGCTCTCGAAAACTTAATAGTTGCTATTTCAGAAAATAATTCTGACTGCATATGGACGCAAACCGAATACATTATACGCGTTTGTTATATTGAATATAAATGTAGCTGTCTTATAATAGCTCGTGCCAAGAACACAATTAATAGTAATTGTGGAAAGGTAATTGTGGGCATCGTGTTTTATTGACAAAATTATTTATTGAATTATTTTCATTTATAATATTTATTATGTTTTGTATTTACACTCTCGAATAAGTGTTCGTTTCAGTTTGTTAATTGAAACACTGTCGCATTTCATTCTGGCCTTGATTAGTAAGGGCTCAGAATTCAAGTGTTGCGTGGTTCTGAATTACGCTTAACAAGCATGGGTATTGCAAAACAGTATCAAGAGTCGCGAAATAAGATTTTGCCAACAACCAAATGCTTTCTGATCTGCAATGTATGCGAAATCATCGGAAGCCAATTGTTGCGTGATACTTTTGTCGTTTTCATTGAAGCAACATTTGTACCCTGTTTTCGTAGAAAAAGATTAGGATGGATAAAATTATGTAATTTTATATTAAAAGTATTCGAAAACGGAAAATGCTACGTTGGAAGAGTTTGGTCAGACAAAAGAGGTTACAGGATTACGGAAGATGTATATAGTGAGACATTCAGGTTAGTAGTTGCACCTGTTCGTGCCTAGTTTATACAGTATCACGTTCGCTTGAAGCATGAGTTTGAGTAGCAATCATATTACGCCAAACAGAGAAATTAGAAGACAGGGTCGCTGTCTCAAGTCGAGACATTGGTGACAATGTACAGTACGTGCGAATACTCTCGTCGACTTTCATAGATCTTTAGACAATGTGATATAGCTTGTAACCGACAATGAAATGCGACAATTCTCCTTAGCGTTCTACTGCCAAGGAACAGTGTGCGTGTTCTGTTACAGGGTTACGTAGTCTATTATATTGCGCTTGTTTTTTCGCGTTTTTCTTGTAATATGACCTATTTTATAACATAGTACTGCAAATTTTATTGTGGTGCTTTGTTAACTTAATGTTGCGTAATGAAAACGCGTTACAGCTTTGCGTAGACAAAAGTGGAAGTCTTTCCATAGAAATAGTTCTAACAGAAGTTGGGGTCATAAAAAGAAGTACTGGTTCTGTTGAGGAAGGGCTTGATTAATCAATATATCTGGGAGGGTTACTTTTTGCGTTCCCTATCACAAGATGTATGTTTTATGTTCCAGGTAGGCGAGTGGCTCTTGTTCCTCCCCTCCTACCCCTCGTTGCTGTAAAAGCTATTTTGAACAAACCCCGTCGTGTATGGTAGTGCCTTTGCGACTTATTTGATCTGCCGTCCAAGTTCCAGTGTTTAGCTGACCTGCCTTTGTGTTCGCCGCCTTAATCCACGATGGAAAGTGAAGAAGCCCGTAAAATACGCGATTGCGAAGCCTTAAAGCAAATTATCGCCCAATGGAATGCAAATCGACTTGACTTGTTCTCCCTCTCGGAACCGAATCAAGTAACTTTCAAACTTCCGTCAACTTTTCTGGGCTTATTTATTTTGGGATTCCCACTTATAGGATTTGGAGTTCCATGGCGTTATGCGGTTCTATTTCCAAGATTCGGGCCAAAAGATAGCAACAAAATGCGTTCGCGTCTCTTCGACGGCTTCCACTCAAGCCGTTGTCGAAACTTTAATTGAAAAATTCCGACCTGACATGAAAATGCTTTACGTGCCGGAGTATGCGCTTTACGAAATACATCCCAATGGAGGTAAGGAAAACTTGGAACTTCAAAGTTGCAGTTCACTCAAATGGAATTGTCATGCAATTACAGAGGAACGACGACTAAGCCCAGATGAAAAACCTTTGCTAGTGCAGCTAAATTGGCACAAAGATGACCGCGAAGGACGCTTCCTGCTGCGCAGAGTTGACGAAAAAAGCACGGTAAATATGCGATATGCCTTGGAAAGAAGGGAATGTTTGGTGCGTGTTACTAAGAATGTGTGTGTTTCTAGCTTCCAGCCTTACAACCACCGGAAGAGAGCAGTTTTCGCCGAAAGTTATCGAAGCGTGAAAAGAGACAGGTCAAGAAGCAGGAACGGTTACGGAGAATGCGTTCTGGGTCAGGCACCCATGACGAAAATGACGTCAGCGTGGCAGAAAAACTGTATACAGGCAAGTCAAACTTAATTTTTAAGATTTGTGTATAGCATGCATTACCAACGAGGCGTTAAATGCTCCCGTATTGGTCGAAGGAGCGTCTTCACCCCAACAAGAAACGTAATAAAACGCTCCAGGGTGTCAGCGTCGTTTGATAGGGGGATATTAGTTAGCAATGCAGCTAGCACGTGTGAATGGTCAAATTAAAACAATGTTTTTAACATACCGTGTTTCATGAAAGAGAGTTCGTGAATACTGACGATTTAATTTTAATTTTTAGAGTTACCTGAGACGAGTTTCACGCGTTCGATTTCCAATCCTGAAGCGGTTATGCGTCGCCGTCGCCAACAAAAATTGGAGAAAAAATTGCAAGCCTTTAGAAGCAAAGATGGTGGACCCGATACGGGTGGAACTTTAAAAATTTACGGCGAATCCCTGT
This sequence comes from Triops longicaudatus, assembly GCA_022885665.1. Lineage (NCBI taxonomy): Eukaryota > Metazoa > Arthropoda > Branchiopoda > Notostraca > Triopsidae > Triops > Triops longicaudatus. Next base: position 338,295 of record JAGQDJ010000202.1, on the reverse strand, counting down.
GTAAAGATGTGCCTTATAAAACATTACTTTTATCCGTCCGCGATAATGCAGCGTTTGTTGTGCGAGAAATGCTTGATAAGTATGGATTGCTACGAGAAGATCCCCAAAATTACTGTCTAGTTCAGGTACGTAGTGGAACATAGTCGTTATGTTCTCTCGTTTTGCTTTCATGCCTGTGTAAACCTTACGTGTTGTAGTTTTTCTGTTTCTGTCCTTATTTTTCTCTGCGTTTTTCGTCGAGGTAAACTGTAATTAAATTTGTTCATATTTCTTTTTTAGTAATGTCTTCGTTGTCTTTGCTTTCGCATGCTAATATGTGGTGATTTAATGTCGTACTTCCTGATGTTTCTCCTGTGATTTATCTCGTTTTGTTTTCTTGTTTAAACCTTTCTCTTGTTGATTTTACTGTGCATGGAATTATTCGATTTGACTTATAAATTTTTTTATTATTTGTCTCATTTGTAGGTCATGGCAACTAATGGATCCGAAAGCCCGGATAAGTTTTCCGGGGAGCGAGAGGATATATTAGATGACGATGAGTGCCCTCTTTCTATACTGATGAACCATCCTCCATCCCAAGGTAATCCGACTAATTAGTTAATGCGCCTTTATGTTTTATCTCTCCTTTGAACTTCGAAATGGGTCTGGCAAATGCAAATTTTGTTTCGCAAGTGGGCAGAAACTGCATTAGTACCATAAGTTGTCTTAATTTCAGGTTGAAAGCCGTTTCTCACTACATTTTGCAGGCATTTGTAGGCAGAAGCAAATTAGTTCTTTGCGATACACATGTACAAAGAGGGTTTTAAGGTCTTACTTTAAAGAGTATTCCGGCACGTTTGGGTTGTTATTCTAAAGGAAACGCGATTTAATGGGCTTTTGTTGCGTTCTTGTTGTGTGTGGGTTGTCCCACCCTAACGAGTATACTTGAGAAGGGTTAAGACCGGGTAGTAAAGACAACAGTCGACGTTGCCAAGCAACCCCGTTGAATAGTGCAAAGCAAGGACAGGCAGAAGGCATTCAGAAAAGACGCGCGGGAACACACCTAGGCAAGTTGCCTTTGGGCTCTGGGATTCACTCAGTTGCACCTGCAATCTAGTCCGCCCCGGGATGGTTGGGACGGGCACAAAGCCATGATGGGCATGTGGTCCTTCAATACGCATCGGTCACGGAATCGAACCGAAGTGGAGATTTTATTGGGTGGGTTCACCGAAGAAAACGGGGAGGGATGTTGAAACGAGAGAACTATTTGGATAATTGAGAAGTGGTGGGAAAGTTACCTTTCGTTGAAGCAAAAGAGAAGGGAAAGGGCTAGTTATAGTATTGATTTACGGCACAAGCTTCCTCAGCGATTGACGACTGACAGGATCTTCTGTTACATACCGTGAAACTTGTTCACTGTGCGATTATAGTACTAATCCATCGCATTCTTATTCACAGGTCCGCTGATGTTTCACGTGCGAAGACGCCCGGCAGAACACGCATCCCGAAGGCGGAAGAAAAAGCCCGGTACGGGTACTGGCAGTGGAACGAGTTCCAGAAATGGACTAGAAAATGAGTCGAACTTAGATTCCTCAGAGCGGTTACCGTACTTGCTTGAGCTGAATTTAGGTAATGGTTTATTCAACTCTCATTTCTTTCGCTTTTCTAGCCTGCTGTGGCATCTTTTTCAATATTTTATCGCGTTTCCTATGAAATGTAATTCAGATGGCTCCGAGATACGTCAGACGCAAGCGCAACGCTATCTTTTGCAGCCTAATGTGACAGAGGTAGGGTCGGACCGATCCTTGCAAGGGCAATCACTTACTTTGTTTGGGGCGGATATCCAAGCGCGGCATTGCGTAATTGCCCATACGGAAGGCATTGTTACGTTAACGCCCTGCAGCCGACAGGCGGATACTTACGTTAATGGACAACGTATCTACGAAACGACTATACTCCACGTGCGTATTTTTTTGCTATTTCAATTGACTTTCTTGTTTGTACAACATTTAACGATAAAATGCTCATATATCCGACGTAAAAAAGCTGTAGTAGTGGGAGATAAATTATAGAGCCTACTAAATTGGAACCTTCCCGAATCGAGCCCTTGTCCCAAGCCCTTAGAGCTGTCAGAGCGTAAAAATCGCTAACAAAAATATGACAGATTTTTCGTGCCATTGGCAATAACTGTAAAACATATTGTGATTACACTAAGATCTGTCAGCATCTCGTGAATCACGTGTTCCTTAAAATGTGACATTACTGTACAGTACCGTATATATAGGTTTTATTTATGTGCAAATAGTTATATACACTAGAGAGAAAAGAGTCGATCCATTAAGGACGTGTTTATTGTTTTGGATGTTTACTGTCCAAACTGAGTTTCATTGTGTTTTGTTTTTACAGCAGCTTGGTACCGTATTTTATCTATATATATTTTTCTTTTTATGTGTTTCTAATAAGCCACTTTTTGTTCACTTACTTATGTTTGCTGTTTTTTCCGTGCAGCATGGAAGCGTCGTTAGATTCGGTCGGAGTCATAATTTCCGGTTCGTCGATCCAAACCAAGAAGAGCGAGTTCGAACGCGTTATGATTCGGGAAATGTCTCTAATAGACCTACTGATCTTGCCGTTGAACGGTACATTAACTTTGCATATTGAAACGCTGCTCTGTACTTACTATTCCGGGCATGGCATGAAAGGCTTAAATGCACGATTCTCTCTTTTCTATGCATGATTTCCTTGCGGGGGGCAAACTTCGGACTTATAATAGGTGGAAGAGGATTTCCTTACAAACTAACCGACTCCATGGCACCAGTCGCAGACAACCTAAGCCCCGACCATTTTCGGAGTATAACCTCAGGTTATTTTTCCTACTAATGTTTCTCGCTTGTTTCCTTCTTACTGTTTGACATATAAGGTTAACTTAGGTGATACTTCTAATTCTTTTGCTTCGTTAAATTAAATGTGAAACTTTCGTTATGCAGATCAGCGAATTATGAGCGACAAGTGACCCGCGGAACTGACCCAATACTCCCAGCTGTTTTGGAACTTCCGGAAGAGACGGAAGATGGATTCTTACACGCGTTGATACCGGGATTGGACACCCGTGGCACTCAATTTAAACTAGCGCCTACTTATGCCATTTACTTAGCCGCGCGACATCGCGCATCAACGCATTTCCGGCCTGAATTGACACCCTTAGAAAGGGCTCACCGCTTAACCTTACTCTTGGGCCGCGTGGGGGCTATGATCCAAGCCGTCGTCCAAGAACGCTATTCAGATCCAAGTTCTTTGGCATTTTGGATGGCTAATGCCTCCGAGTTGTTGCACTTTTTGAAGTGTGACCGCCATATTTGCGCATTCTCGCTAGATGGCCAGGATTTGCTAGCCGAAGCGGTCGAACAAGCTTTCCGCAGCTTGACTAACGCCCTACAAGCTGAACTGTTGCAAGCCACGCCCGCAATGGTTAGCGAGAAGGAGGAAGGACCGGATGACGAAGCTGCCACAGCGCCAGTAAATAGCAATACACTTAAACTTTGCGCGCGAGACTTGTAAAAGAAATACGAAGAGTAGAAAATATTCTCGGCTTATTTTTTTGAAAATTTTTTAGTATTTTTAGTTTTTGTTTGCTCTGTTTATTTGACATTTGTTTATATTCCGTCTTAGGTTTTGTCCGTCTTAACGTCGTGTATGGGCTTGCTAAGGCGCTGTCGTCTGAACGCTGCATTAACCATTCAGCTGTTTTCGCAACTATTCCACTCCCTGAATGCCCATATTTTCAATCGACTGTTAGGAGTGGAACGAGTGGGAGGAGGACATTTAGGAATCGGAGGAGCTCCGAACGCAAATATGTGTTCCCGAGCCTGGGGTGCGCGCTTGGGTAGGCGTTTGCACCGATTGGAGTTATGGGCAGAGCGACAAGGATTAGAACTAGCTGCAGATTGCCATTTGGCACGCTTAGTTCAAGCTACGCATTTATTACAAGTAAGTCAATTTGACTTCATAGTTTATTTTAAAAGACGAACAACGTCGACATTTCGTCGTATTATCGTCTTTAAATTTCTTTTATAATTTTACGCGTTGTACTTAAAATATTTTCCGTCTCTACTTTGTCTTAATGGGTTCGACTATTCTTGCGTCGTTTATAAACTTACAGGACGCGTTCTGGATAGAGAACTGTTCATTGCAATTTCTCGTTCCAAATCCCAGTTCTCATCCTTGGTCAAGTCTTAATTAGTTCGAACCAATGAATATCATTTAGGTTATTCATTGAAAAAAAAAGGAAAAGAAGAGTAGTTTTTATAACCGCGATTAATTGTGTTTTCCCTAGGCGCCCAAGGCAAATGGTGAAGAATTGTCTGCAGTGGTATCTGCCTGCTTTAAGCTGAATTCCTTGCAGCTACGGACAGTGCTAGAGCGTTATCGGCCAGCACCGGATGAACCACCTATTCACCAGCACCTTATTGATGCGGTTGTACGGGTAAAAAAATCACGAGTTGTGTGGGAACACATGAGGATTAATGTTTCTATTTGGGACTGAAGGTGGCCGAGAGCACAGCAGATGAGTTGGCTTTGGCAGACGGAAGGGAAATTCGTTTAGAGGAAGACACCTACTTAGCGGTGCCGTTTCTGTTGCCAGATGACGGTTACTCGTGTGACGTCATGCATGGTTTGCCACCCGGCCTTACAGAGACTTTGGCTCCTTTACAGCACGCTGGGTTGTGTCGTCTGACACCTCAGCCAACCTCCTCCGGGTTCTGGACAATTTACATGGGCGAGGCTGCTTTGTCACCTCAAGTAAGCTTTTTCTTTTGTCCTGTCAAACAAAGTACCTTGTACAGAACTTAGGAGCAATTGTAATACTGATTGATTTGGTGTCTTTAGCCTCAGATGCGCAGTCCGAGTGCAATGAGTGGTCGAGCGCCTCCGGCCGAACCTGAAGTAAAAGTTCTGCAGTTACGGAAGACTTCGGAATCTATGGGATTGAGCATCGTAGCAGCTCGAGTAAGTACTGTTGCCATCATTTACGTACGCGTGGATTTTTATACACTCGATTGCAAGTGTGAGACGGGTCATCTAACAAAAATCTGAGCTATTTTTTTTACTCTATTGCATTTTTTATCTATCTTAAATATTATGCATTGATTTTGCATTTTGACTACAATAAGGCTTTTGCTTTTCGCGTTGTGTACGCTTTTGCGATTTTTATTTAATTGCAAGATCTTTTACACCATGTTTCATATTGTTAAGCTTACTGTGTAAAAATTATTCTTGGATTATAACGTTAATTATCTTTGCTTTCACTCCGAAGTTGTTATAATCAGAGTTACACTTTTGCTCATATAAATCTATTGAATTCCATCTATTTTCCGTATCATTGTAGGGAACTGGCCAAGACCGGCTAGGAATATACATAAAATCGGTCGTGAAAGGCGGTTCGGCTGATATGGTAAGTGACGAAAACCATATTTCGCCTGCAGAACTAACTTAATTCTAAAACTGTGCAGGATGGTCGTCTTCAAGCAGGGGATCAGCTGCTTTCGGTAGACGGGCAAAGCTTAATTGGCATTACTCAAGACAAGTAATTATCGTGATGGTTTTTAAACATTGTCTAGAAATAAGGAATCTGTAAAATTATACTCTACTTAAAAGCAAATTTCTGTTATTTTTCCTCTCGTCAAGAAAGAATATTCATATTTGTCTAATTTTTATATAGAGCTGCTGAGATTATGATGCGAACCGGCCCAGTTGTGTGTTTAGAAGTTGCTAAGCAAGGTGCCATGTTTCATGGATTAGCCACGTTACTCCAGCAACCGTCACCAACGTCTTCTAGAGGTAACCAAACTAACCCGATTTACTGTTGCATGAAAGTAAGATAGCTTCGTCCTTATCGCACTTGTGGACTAGTGTATTAGCACACATTTGACCATATGCATGGTTGTTGTTCGTGCCGCTTGCTTAACAAGTTACTTGTGTTCGTAGCGTCTTTGCCGAAGTCACGTCCTAAATCTGAAGATGTGAGTTCGCTTGCCAGTCCCCATATGGATTCTGAAAGACGAGGGTATCAAGAACGGTTGGTCGATTGGGACCGGCCACCCAAAGAAAACCATCCTCCCAACACTCATCCTCACCCTGCACCTTTAGATGAATCTAATGCGTCCTTTTCTAACCCCAATCTAAATGTAGATCATCCAGGTAAGTTACTGCGTGCGGCTTTTTTGTGTTGATTAATAATCACCTATGCTGCCTTTCGAATCTCTTCCTACTCTTCTGTATTTAACTAACTGCATTCATTACTTTCCAGGCTATCCCGGTTATGGCGTTCGCCGCATGAGTGAACGAGACGTAATGCCTATGAATCGAATGCAAAATTCAAAGTCCGTCCCGGCACTAAATAGTAATTCAGAGAATTAACTTGGGTTGTTCCACGTATAATTAACATGAAAACGTACTTTTGTAGGTGAACTACCGGCAGGTCCCGTGCCCTTGGGCGACCGAGTCTCACCAGGTGGATCGGCCGGATCAGGATCCGCCACTTTAGGACCACCTCAACAGCGTGCCCTTTCGAGTCAGTACTTGGCACCAGGGCAACAGTCGCGACCAATGGTTCCTAACACTCAAAATCCACACTATGACCCGTCCACTGGCCCCAACCATGGATTGCACAGTTTCGGATCCCAACAAACTCTACCTGTAGTCCCTAATGTGGCACATTCTCGCTCTCGGTCAGTTCAGAACTTAGCAGATGGCAGAGGTGGTTCTTTAAGAGGTCGTAACCCATCAGGCCCTGATGAAGATCGACAGTACCAAAATGTGGCTGTGTATCCGTCTTCACAACCCGAAGCAGGACAGGGTACAGAAGACAAGTAAGAGCGTCCTATATTTTGTTTCTTATTTGTTTTCATGTTCTCGAAATGTGCGTTATTTACATATTTATTTTTCGTGAAAAGAAAAATTGTGCACCGTATCAGGATTGAAACTTCTACGTTTTTCGCACGTTTTATTCTGTTCCTCCTTTTCCTTCATTTTTGGTGCATAGCATTTAGCACTGAATTCATGCTGTCTCGTTCCTGTAGGATGATGCGGCAACCGAGGATGATGCAACCATTGTATCAGGCCCAGCCGAATAACATGGCACCTCCAATGCAAACACGAACTGTTTCGATGCAACAGGTCAGTCGTATAGAACAATTCATTGGTTTCACTAATAACCTGACAATAATACTTCAACTGTGTTTGACAAGAATTCTTTCATGGAAATTACTTAAAATAATGTATTGTGCCAATCTGTTAGCATAATTGTTTAATGTCGTTGAATTTTACCAGTCTCCCATGCGTGGACCCATGGCGGCCCCAGGGCCTTACAATCCTCAACAGCAGCCTGTCCGACCATCCGGACCTGTTCAACACCAGGCGTACAGCCCGCGTCCACCTCCTCCTGGAGCCGCTCCCATTAACACACCCGTAACACAACACGTTATTTCTCATTTTATATGATAATAGTGAACTAAGAAAAAAAAAATATGAAATCTTAGGAGAAGCAGTTTAACCGCCATCTTATGGCTGGCAATGAGAGCATGACTTCGGAATCGCCCCCACCTCCTCCGCCACCCACATCGACGCACCCGCTTTACAACGCCCGACCAGTGACTACAGCTTCTTCCCAAGCGGATTTGCGCCAAAGTCGTGAATTGCTTCGAGCAGTGCCAGTTCAGCTAAGTGCTACCAATCCTTGGGACCGTGAAGAAAAAGAGATGGTGAGATACGAGAGGATTGTGGAATGACAGCTAATTTGGTAAATTCCTAGGAACAGAAACGGAGGAAAGAGGTTGTGCGCCAATGGATGGACGAACAAATCGCAGAACTGGAAGCGATGCCGAACAGGAATCCGCGCCAAGAAGAGCAGCTGCGCACGTTGCGTTTGGAAAGGGAGTTTCAACGTCGGGCTGAAGAGATGGCTAGCCGAGGTGAAGATGAAGAGGAAAATGAAGAAGAAGAAGGAGCAACGGATCCACGTGGCATGATGCGATTGGTTCAAGAAGATATGGAAAGAGCGAGAAAGTGGAGGATGGAACGAGAACAGCAATCTTTAGCCAAAATGCCCAATGTATCATCCCAAACGCAGATGCCGGTGGTGACGCAACAACCCATGCAGCAGCACGTTCACATTCAACAGGTAAAGTAGAATTGTAAATGTTTGATTTACTAATTTGTTTCCTGATGTGTCTTCGGTTGGTATATTCGTGTTCTTAAAAAGCAGCAAGAAACTCGGACCTCCAATGGAACCTTGACGATGACCCAAAGTTACATAGCGCAGTCAAAGCCATTGATGAACGCTAACCAAAGTATGCAGCATGACGAAGATCGTCAGAGGAAAATTGACGCTTTCCACCAGAAGCAACGAGAGCTAGAAGCTACACAGCAAGCTGAAGAGCGAATCCTGAGAGAAGCACAGCGTAGAAAGGTTATTGATGATTAAATGCCGTCGAGCCTGGGCACTAATTTGTGTTCACCTTAGGAAGAGGAATTGAGAGCCAGCCAACAGAGCAGCTTTTCATATGGCAGCGGACCAAATCAGAGACTAGACTCTTTAGTAAAGCGCGACTCCTCTGTGCCGCAAGGAGATTATCCTGGCCAGCATACGTACCAGCCACCAGCTCCACCCAATCCTGTTCATGTCACTACTCTTGCTCCTCAACCGCCACCGGCGAGCAAGCGCGTTTCTTTCCATGACCAGCCTAAGACTCAAATGGGGCGAACCCAAATAGGCTACGATGCTAACGCGAATCAGGAGAAAGTCATTGAAGACCCCGATGTGAGTTTTAACCGTGTTGCAGTTATGCGTAAATTCATTGTATGTTTTGAACAGGTTTTTATCAATGAAGCGGAACATTTGCTAAGCACCCCAAAGAATGACACGGTCTTGTTAACCGGAAGTACTCCAGGTGTAATTGGCGCTCAGGAAGTTTACAAGTAATTGTCTTCTTCCATTCTTTGTTTGTCTATTTTATGAAGAGCCCAAGCTGAATGCATTTATTCAACGTAGGGATCCAAGGTTACGTCGGTTAGCCGAGCAAGAACAGCAGCAAAAGTCTTCCAACCGGCCAGCTGGACCTGAGAAAATGTCATTTAAGGAGAAGATGAAAATGTTTGCGTTGGAAAGTGGCGAAGCTGGTTCCCCGAAAGACAAAGTAACAATATCTCGAGCTCAGCGAGAAATTGATAACAGACGGCAGCTGGCAGAGGCAGTAAACCAATAAAATTTTTGTTTCTTGTCCAAAAACGGGGCATCAGATTCTTAATAATTCCCCCGTAGGTGAAAGTAAAAGATTTTAGCAGTATGGTAGTCAAATTTGGCAATCTATGGACTACGTGCTTTTTTGTTATTATTATTTTTGTTATTTTTCTTTTGGGCTTTTGTATTTAGTTAGATTTTAATTGTTTCGGAACATTTCCCGCTAAAGGTGGTCAGAAATAATGCCCATGAGAAGTAGTTTCTCTTTAGTTTCCAAGATATTACAGTTGTTATTCTTCCGTGCTTTATGGCCGTCCTGTTTTGACCGTTTATGTTGCTTTTTCCTGTGAGTGGTTTTCAGGGGACTTGTATATGTAAAAAATCCAAAAAGGCGTGGTAATATGGAACAAATACGTGCGATATACATTAAATTTTCGAACAAGTTTTCTTATTGTACTAGCGATGAGTTTATTTTGACTGACCAAATAAATGCTGAATACAATATAAAGTGAACACGCTAATAATCGTCTGCGTTTCGAAGTCTTTTGAGTAACCTGTAAAGAATATTTGGGTACTTAAAATTGTCAGGATTTTTAAGTTGTAAAACTGCAGCATATTGCTTTTTCATGCTACCCTATTATGGGCGACTGGAATAGCATGGAAACAGAACCTTGCAGCTCGTGATTTAAGCCGGAGTGACCCCAACGAATTTTAATCCGCACTGATTTAGGAGTGTAAGAACAACGGGTTCATCAAACAGCATAATCCGATTTTTAGGAATGAAAAGGGAAATAGTATTTAGCTGTCAGCAGATAAATATTCGTAAAGGCAAAGAACAGTCTCATCTAATCAACGCACAAAATAATCACAATGATTGTTATTATAATTTCTAACCATTTGCAGTCAAGGGTTTTTTCCCCCCTTTCAGTATTTTGTATTGATTCTCTGTATAAACATTTTCTTCTAAGGCGGTTCAGAAGTGAAAAGGATTTTAACCGCAAAAATATCTATAGGCAGGGGCGCAGCCAGGAATTTTTTTCGGTGGGGGACAACTTTTTCTTGATGCTGCCACTGAGATTACTTGCACACAAGAAAATAATTTCGGGGGGGGGGGGGCGTTCCCTGCGCCCCTGTTCCCTACCTGAAAGAATTGTAAGAAATAATAAATGTTCTTCTAGTCTTCATAAATGACACGTGAACGATCAACATACCGTAAGTAACATTTATATTTCAAATAACGAAAGGAATGCAAAGCGCTTTGGCCGAGCGGTCTAAGTCTTGGACTAAGTGTCACCTGTGACAAGTTGCATAGGTAACATACTTCCCGTGGCGCTTATGTTTAAAAGAAACAATCAATATATAGTACGTTTTATGGCCGAGCGGTTAAGTCCTGGATTGGGGATCGTGAGGTCGTGGGTTCGATTCCCCGTGTCTGAGGTTTGATTTTTCAGAGAAAAAGTCTCTGATCATACCCTGTCCTACTTTCTATGGTACCTGGTATATTCCAATAAAATGGAATTGCCAAAAGTACCACGGGAAGCAGGAGAGGGGATAGGAAAGGGTGTCCGAGAAATTAAAAAGCATGATGCTGGCATCGTGCATCGCACTTTTTCCCATGTTATTCCTTATGGGATTTAAAACTTTTTGGCTCCTGAGACGCCCTCAGGGCATAATTTCACATTCAAGCTCAGTTTTCTCGCTTATTTGAAGGGCTAGCGCAATAATTCTTACAGATTCGGAATCCTCTCGTCGAGGCTGACGATTTGCATTCCTTAGCTTCCAAATTGCAGACATGTCGGTTAATTAGGTTATGTCAGAATTACTATAATCTTTGTAATTCCAATAAAATTAATAAGTACGATAATAATTGTTCCACTACAGCAAACTTTTATTGGCAGAAATAAAATTACTACCGTGGATTTGTCGCTGTCAAGCGCGACTAGTTCGCTAGAAATTTTATTACAAGCACTTTTCTTCTGTAAAAAAAAATCGTTTTGCTTTTTCACGTACCCCAATACACAAATACCTAATAGTATTTTTGAAAGTTCTGACGACCTCATAGCCAAAATCTTTTTATACATCTCGACTGGTCTGAAATAAAGTATTTTCACGATGAAAGAAGGTAAAATATAATAATCACGCGTAATTTTGGCGTAAATGTTGTGTATCACGTTTTGATTCGCTTTAACAAAAACACGCAATTTTACATTCTTAGAAATAATATAAAGATAGGCAATAAGACCACTGTAGGTAAGGGACATAGAAATCATACTCATTAACATGAATTAATTACAAGTGCCATCTGCGAATCACGTTGGGACCCAAAGTTTTCCATTCCTGCTGTGTCACCATTGCTTGCTCGAACCCTTCGCTATTCGCTAGAACACTTGCTCCAATATACGACGCATGATACCGATCCGGAGATGCGTGAACCTTTATAAAAAATGATAGTAATAAAATCGATAAATAAAAAGATATCGTCTCCTTTTACCTTCGTTGAATGTTCGTTGGTGCGAAAAGATATAACTCGGATTCAAGTCTCGGTACAAATCCTGGACGCAAGCTCACCACCAGTTACGAAAACACTCTGCCACGTGTGTTTCCTAACGTCAATTCCACTTTCCTAGTGGCATAATTAGCATTATTTTTCAATGTTTTTATTCGTCGGCAAAAGTTACTTGGACAGCCTTCCAGAACGTGTTTGTGCGTTTTCAGGTGGGTAGTTTGTCTAAGTACCCTTCGATGCTTGTATATTGTTCTCCAGAGGCGTCAAACGGAACAGGTGTCATAATTTTGCACAAGTAGTTCAGCAACGCTGTCTGAAAAGTAAAGTAAAATATTAAAATAAAATACTAAAAACATTAAAAATGTGCAACGTAGGACGAAGCTTAACTTACAGGGTCCCATTTCTTCGTAATGGCTCTAGGACGTAGTAAATCGGGGTCAATTGTAACCAATTGCTTATGAATAGGTTCCACAGCCTCGTTAGATTGGAAAAGCTTTCCAACATGTGACGTGCTGCGGCTTTTAGGCATCGAATCGTTGGAGTTTTCAGTCACAAAAACCGGAGGCGAACTTCTTCTTCGATACTGGTTCCGCTGGAGCCACTGGCGTCACTGTCACTACCGGCATCGCTCAATGGCTCCTTCAAGCTTCTATTGCTGTTGGTATGCGTTGTCATTGCTCTTTCAATAGCTTCTTCGATTTGGGTAGACTCACATGGATTTCTTAGCCCTTTCACGGACGAAAGCAACTTTTGTTCGTTAGCGAATCGTTTCTGCACAGTACGGAGTAGTTATCTAAGAAAAAAGGTATTTAGTTACTATTTCACAAGGCTTGAGATACATAAGCTTAGGCTTAATTTAGGTCACGGAAATATTGAAAACCTATCGAAGAGAAATTTTGTACACGCACGCGAAAACTTTTGAAGGTTTGCTATTCACATTTAGCACTTAATGGTCGACATTTTTAGAGAAGAGTGAGAAACCAAAATTTGAAAAGATTCCGGAAGCTTAGAGAAGCAAGACGTCAAACTGCAGAGAAGTAATAACACATTTAATAATAATAATAATAATAATAATAATAATAATAATAATAATAATAATAATAATATAATGATGATGATGGTAATAGTAGTAATAATAGTAACAGTAATAGTGAAAAAATATTAATAACACATTTAATAATAATAATATTAATAATGATAGTAATAGTAATATTAATAGTTATTTTATCAGTAAGTAATACGAAAGGCAATAGAGAAAGTAGGATGACAAAAAGTAGTAGTAATAGTAGTAGTAATAATAAAAATAATAATAATAATAATAATAATAATAATAATAATAATAATAACAATAACTCATTTTCACGTCAATATACACAGTTTAATTGAAAAAAAATCGATAGTCAAAATCTAGATGAACCCATAAGAATCGGGAAGAACCTATCTACAAGCATAACGTGGGTCAGAAGCCATTGGTTTTAAGAAAGGATCAATAAACTCACAAACTTACATTCGCGCACACCCGGTTTCTGGGTCACTTGTACCTAGTAAGCTGTCAGCAAGATTTGACCACTTGCTTGACCAATTGCCACCAGAGCTTAGGGAACAGGAACTGGATAATAAGCCAAACATTTTGCAAACACATTTCAGTGCAGTGCGGATAAGATTAGCTTATGTCGTTTAGGATAACTGAATCCTAGAACGAACCAAAAAACTGTCAGGAACTCCGTGTAATGAAGAACGGATTCAAGTATCACAATGGAATTGATACACCGACTTGGACACTTAGATACTATGAATAGACACCGACTTGGCAGTTTGTTGTTTTGGATTGCATAGTCACCTAGCGGTCAGAATGGCTAAATTGGCGCGACGCTCAAATCTGTGGTCTAGATATGAGGGGACGTGTGAAAACGGCCCCTGTCTGTAGGTAATACATATTTCCGAAGCTCACGACAACACACCATGCGTTTATCCCAGCTTTCGCTTACCTGTGTTGTTCCCCGCCTCCTCTGCTGCCTTTTGGGAAAACCTGCGGGTTCAGCTAATGTTGAAATATCTTAATAGCCATAGAAAACAGTATTGGAACCGGGGTACGAACTATGAACTGCATGGGGAACCCCGTATAGGGCTTTTTTACGCAAAGAAGTGGATGCACTTAAGCCAGGCTGGGAATGTTGGCGTAATTAAGACTGAGTTCCAGCGAGACCAAGCTTCTTGCGCGTTAGTTAACGCGCAACTGATCAAAGAAAAAGTAAAGCAGAATGGTCTTTCTTGAACATAGTAAAAGTTTTGGAAATTCTGGCGCCTTGTGAAGATCTATTGTTGCCGTTTCGTTGATTTGTTACGGGGAAAAAGGTAGAGCTAGAAGTGTAGATTACACGCTTGAATAATGGTGGCAAAAGAGAAGGTACGAGCTAGACGATTTCCAGACAACACGATGCTGAAGAATATCAGAAAAATTAATCGGTTGCGGCAAAATATACCTTTCACTGGGGATCAGAAATCCCAACGAAATTGCCAAATAGCGGAGATATATAAAGCGAAGCAAGACCGGTTGAAAGCAAGCAGTTCCGCAAGTGGCGAGCGAATTCAGTTTCAAGCTACAAGAAACATTAAGACAATGAAGGTATTACAAGAAAATAAGGTTTTGTGCTAGTAATCTTAGCTACCGTTTTTAAACTTCACAGGTCGCTTACATATTCAGTGCTCTATTAGTATACGTTGCTGCCAGTGGTTATGGTGGAAGTTACGGTGCTGGTGGCCATAGCAGTGGAGGCGGACATGATGACAGCCACAATTATTATGTATGAAAATAGGATCGTTTATCAATTCGCTTGCTGTTCGTGAAACCGTTTAATTCTCTGCGATTCTAGGCACCAGCGTCTTACAACTTTGGATACGACGTGTCCGACCAAAAATCTTACGTAAACATGGGCCATAATGAAAACAGGAATGGCGATTCTACCAAAGGTACTTTACGCAAGCTACTGTTAATATTCTCGGCTCAATCGACAATTTCTCAGGGGCTTATTACGTTCACTTGCCCGATGGACGTCTGCAGAAAACCGAATACTTTGTGTCTGGGAAGTCGGGTTTCGTTCCGAAAGTGTCCTACCAACAAACCGGTGCGGCATACGGTAGCGCTGGTGCTGGGTACGGCGGCGGCTACGGCGGTGGTCACGGTGGCAGTCACGGCGGCTCTTCTGGTAAAGGCTATTAAGTACAAAGGTGTTTTCCAGCCTTTTTTTCTCAAATATACTTGCCGGACAAGTTTACAGCACGCTTAATGTCGATAATAAAATGCGCAAAAAAATATGTTGTGAAAACCCCTTTTAAGAGCACTGTCACAAAATCTGCGTAACCTTTCCACAAGAAATACACTCATAAAATAAACTAATTGTCACGGGCAATACTTTATATATTAAATGAAAAAAAAAAGAAAAAGACGAGGAACTTTTTTCCTTCAATCGAAAACTCTGGGTTTTAAACATGCCACATGCCTCACACTTCAGATAACAGGAGCTACAACTACTGAGCAATGTTCGGAGTTTAAATATGGATTCTTCGTTAGGACGAAGTACTGTGAAAATACTAGTACGCGTGGCGTTAGAGATTCTTGGCCCTGGTGCATTTATCTTTTTAAACCAAAGCAGTCTTGTAAAAGCACGGTGAATTATAAAAATGGAAAGTCTTTTAATGGATACGTCTACTTTTGTTCTGTTACTTACACTATGTTTCGCTTCAGAAATGTCGTGCCTGTGAAAGTCTAAGCTATAGTTACGGCAGATTCGGTTTCACATGTACTTTACGAACTTGACACTACACTTTTACAGTTTCACTAAATCCGCAAACTAATTCAACAGGAAGCCTATATGTCTGAATCTCATAACTGTTCGCTCTAAGGATGTAGCAAAGGCTGCCCAAGCGTTTGTAGTGCTTTCGGTACGCAACTGAAGAAATTACTTTTATTCAGACTGTTTTTGCATTTTCCTTCCAGTCAAGGAGAACTCTTTGGCTCAGACAACGTACTTGATATTAATTCAAAAGTTTATTACGAAAGGATTCAATATTAAAAGGCAACTAGCACAGTCCATAATCATGAATTAAAGATTTTAACGACGTTGTATCCCAAGTTTAACTAAAAGCAATAACTCCAAGGCTGTTGAACATCAGTCTAAAAAATATATCAGGCAAATCCAAGGCATCCGAGATATCGACAGTTACGTAGGTCGCATGTGCACATGATATACATGAGACGCCATGTGTTCTACAAAAGAAAGTAAATATAATTAATTACCACATAATAACGTTGTGGAAAAAACTTACGCTGTGTCTCAAAAGTTTTAAGGCAATATTTGCAGGTACGAGTACCAGGGTTCTGAGCTGTTATCTCCCCACCAGTTGAGGGCTTCCCTTTTCCATTGGCTAAGAACAAACAACTGTGACAAATATACACGAAAAAATAATTACCCTTACCTGCTTTAGCATGTTCTGCACGTTCTTCCGCTTCAGCTTCTGCCAGCATTTCGGTCGGGTGCATTCTTCTCATATGCTTTTTAACATTGGACGAATACACAGTGGCATAAGGACATAGAGGACACTTAAAAAAAAAAAAAAAAAAAAAAAAAAAAAAAAAATAAAGGTTAAGTGTGGTAACTGCACACATAGTAATCCAAAGCCGTCCTACTTTGACAAGTTCGCCGGTATGTGATCTCATGTGGCTCTGCAAAGTCCATTTCTTACGGTATGAGTTTTGACAGATCGTACATACGTGGTGCTTTCGCTCTACTCCTAAATGCATCCAAAAATTACAAATCATCCACCTCTCATAGTTAAGTGTTACTTTGAGTGTGACTTGCCAGATGCTCTCTAAAATCATCAATGTTCGTTAAGGCCATGCTACAAATGGAGCACTACGAAAGTTTAAAACAAGTAAGCCATGGGGTTACAGTTTTAGATATCAGTACAAAACTTACCACATATATCTTGTCATCCTTATGCCCAGATTTCTTGGTATGCGTGCTTTCTATATGGCAAATGAAGGCCTCTACAATAATACAACACTTTTAAAATCGCAAAAACTAGCAATTTAAACCAACTGTAAGTTACCTTGGCGACGGAATACAGCTTTGCAACAGGGACAAAATTCGAATTTGGCTTTGTCTTTAATGCTTCCACGCCTGGACAAAACTGGCATTTGTTTCTTTGTTATCTACATAAAAAAGTTGTAAACAATGTTACACATAATAAAGTCCCTTGTTCTAATATAGCATGAATGTACAAACACTAAACAAGTAAAACTTACAGAAATCTCAGGTTTTCCCTCGATATTTTCCAATTCCGGTTTCTCCTCAGGCATATCGACGTCATTTTGATCATCAGATTCATCTTCCGAGCCTTCATCGCTTGCTGAGAGTGATAAGGCTGGCTCGCATATGGAATCAGGCAATAAATAATCAGTAACCACTCCTAACCAAAATACCATGCGTTTCTACGTGACGTTTCTAATAAACTGTAAGCAAGTTACCATCCGAGGACTTTTTCTGTGTAAGGATTACACCATCTTGAAGAGTGTGGTTAATTCCAAACAATGACGCTGTTTCAAGGAAGGCCGGCAAATTGGACGAATTGGCAAGAAATATGCTCGAATCACCCGAATATAGGAAGTCCACAACCGATTTCACAGCATCGTAGGTAAACCCGTCGAGCGTCACCACATGTTCCCTTTCTTGTACCAACAAGTCCTACTCCAACAATGCAATGCAAATTCAGTTAACTGCTACAACAGTAATTAAGAAACACAATAAAACAACTCAATGTGTCACACTTCACAAAATTAATTCACCACATAGTTCTGAAGAACACGTGAAATATTATGTTAAAATAATAAGTGAAAATGCCTTAAAATGCTATCAAGGCACGTACCCTAAACACTGAACTCGCCGCAGCCAGAACTAAGCTATGAGCATATACTGGGCGTCCTTCAGCAATCAACGCCACGTCCAGATGCTCTTCATTCTCTAAATTGTCTTGAAACGCAGTCAGGAGAGACGAGCGGTGGCTTTCCCACTTCAAGATGAGACGGTGGTTGCTTTCCGTGGCCATTGTTCTTGCTTTCAAAACTGAAAACGCGCTCTTGCTTCGCCTGGTACCACGATCTAGTAGAGAAGGCAAAGAATGGTCTTTTTAATTTTCTCTTTTCCCCTTTCATCCGCCTTTTCCTGTTCCCCTCCCTTGTCCCCTACTCATCTACACTCGCCCTAAGGGGTCACGTAGTCTGCGATACAGACAGACCCAGCCGGTAAAGCCAGTATGATCAGGCAAAACTCAGAAGGACTGTATCGCCAATTAACTTGTAAGAACGCATTGAGGTCACAAAATAATCTTTGCCACGTTTCTGTTTGAATTAACACGAACACGGTAATAGTTACAACACAACTCATTAACTCACCTAGAAATACACGCTTTAATCCGACGTTTCTTGACCAATACACGTGAGCACCTTTTACCAGCAACCTTCTTCCCAACACAAGGAGAAACGGCCACACCATAGAGCGTACTGTACTAGTCCTTGACGCGCCACTTAGATGGGGTATGTATGCGCTTTCCGCCCTAGGGACTTGTTATCCAGTAGTACTATCGCCCCGTCGCACTGGCACAACCGGTAGGCACGTAGGCAAATGCCTGGTAAACTTGCCAGCGTGCCAACGCAGACTCAAGGTACGCAACAACCTGTGTCTACTGCACTACAATATGCACCGACGGGGAAACGATGACGAAAGCGGCAAACTACCTGCTACGAGTGGGAGGATACCGGCGAATGAACATTGCAAGGGTCCCGTCATTTGTTGTACTTTGTGTCATTGACTTTCATTATCTGTCTGTCTAATGAAGGTATTTGCCAATATCGGGTGGATGAGCTTCAAGGTAAAAATTAAAATTCTGCTTTAGATTATGAGAAACAAGATTTGGAATAGTGAGAACCTCGCGACGGGTATAGTATCAAAATAAATTATTAATAAGACAATGTAACTCGTGGTTTTGGAAGTTGAGGGTAACGGCAATTTACTTCGTTTTGGCAAACCTAGGGAGTTCTTACTGGAACGAAGGTTTCGAATTGCAACTACTCGGGTTACCCGCAGCCCTGCATTCCTGGAAACAAGTGTATGAAACATGTTTCCACTAAGCTAGCGG
Source organism: Triops longicaudatus (assembly GCA_022885665.1). Classification (NCBI taxonomy): domain Eukaryota; kingdom Metazoa; phylum Arthropoda; class Branchiopoda; order Notostraca; family Triopsidae; genus Triops; species Triops longicaudatus. The sequence goes on along the minus strand of JAGQDJ010000202.1, from coordinate 319,378 downwards.
AGCACTTACTTTTCGTAGAATTTTGCTTACATAATGGTGTCCGTTGTAGGAAAGGCTTAATTTTTTCACCCGATGACTGATTCAGTATACGATCCTACCTTGCAATGACGTGAACAATGGTGCCTGACGTGGATTAGCCTTCCTTTGCAGATCGTTCTCAAGTTGTCCCCTTTTACATTCTCGTAAGAATGGTTGTCTGATATCTGCCCTCAGGTAGGCCTTCTACCGTCTTCTTGAAGGGTATATTTTAACCGCCCTCGACCGTAAACTATGGACCGCAGATACCCTCTCCGAAGTGACGCTACCTACGAGCCTGTAGTGCAGCTGTCTCGAAGAAAGGCCTTTCACCCCTGTAACGATTAGCCCTGGTGAAACCAACAGGGAAATACAGCGGGGCATAATTGAGTGAAAAATCAGAAAGTGGGTCGGACATACTTTTCTGCTCCAGCAAGTTCGTACGCCTATATTTACGCGTCTTTTCCAATCCAGGAAAAATATGTTTATCTTCTTGCAGATGAATCGTTGATGTTATCCTTGACGTATCAGAAGGTTACTCCCGGGGACGGGAAAACCACAGATTTTGCTGAAAGCTGCTATAGCGTTCGAAGTCAAACATTTCTGATAAAAAAGCCAAAGTCATCAGTAATCATAGATTTAGAAAATCATATTTCCACATCCAAACAATGACAAAATCAACCAATGCTGTCGATAGGAACGTAGCACGGAGAGATGATGTATCATGAGGCTTGCAAATAGCAGCATTAGATCACAGTACTGCAAATATGTAGCGTTTAAGCATAGCAAACGAGCCCGGCGTGATGCGATCAAGGACTTCGGCGCGTGCACTTGGGGAATAATGCTATCTAAGTTAGAGTAGCTTAGTTGATTATCTTTACAAAGTGCTAGTAATTTATAGCGCTATTTCGGCTTATGAAACACGGCTAATCAGGACATCGAACCGGTCTGAATTGCCTTAGCTTTCGGGCCAAGAACTGGTCTGTTTTTGAAAGTGAAACAGCATGAAACAGACGGAACGGCATGGTCACACTCGTAACTGCGGTATACAACGTCAAATCGGCGAATTGCGCAGCTGCACGAAATATTCAAGGTCTTGAAAACGGCATTAGGACATCTGGGCATAATGTCTGCACATATGATTCTCATTTTGTCTTTCGATCTAAGCTAGACTACACAGCTAAACCATTCATGCAAAGGTTTTCTTTTCCGGATTAATAGATATCGGGGAATACCGAGGAGTACAAGTGACGATTGATATTAGTTTGAATGCGCCTTTGACGGTACAATAAAAATGTACTCTTGACCATTACATTTAAAACACACTTTCAATTTGTAATGTAAACTGCTGTATACAGTACATCAGAGATCTTGTACGAAAGAGAACATTTAGCTTCATAGTAAAAAATACACTTTTCTTCTCTCAGTATATCTCTGTCTTGTCAATCACTATCGTCATCATTCGGACGTGTTGCCGTCAACGGTTTACGGCCTTCATCTTCGCAACCAAATAGAACATCCTCGTCGCTGTCGTTCACCATGGAAAATGAAGGGTTGTCTTTCACAACATTGTGTTCTACAGGGAAGAATTTCTTAGTCCGATTAAAGAGATGTACACGTAATTTACCAAAAGACGTAGAGGGCATGGGTGCGTAGACGTAAGTCATAACGTAGACGTAAAAGTTGACTAGGCAGAAGCATGCCATAAATTGCGCCGCACTATGGTAGTTCGTACTCAAGTCCGCTGCGAAGCCATCTTCCAGTATGCCGATACCGATATCAAAATGGTTCATCATCAGCAAGACCATGGTCGTCAAAACAATAACCGTCATTGTCATCATAAATTTCAATCGCGTACCTTTAGACGGAGACACAATTCCTCAACCGCTTTCGACAAAAGGAAATTCTTATACGTACTGAAAAAGGGCATAGCTCGCAGTTCCGCGTAGGTTCGTAGACCGAGAATCACCAAATACACCAAGTACATGGCACAGAGGACAAAAAGGAATACTGTAAACCCCTACAATACATTTGAGTCACAATCTAAAAGCTGATATAATTTTATTATACGTAGTAATGTAGCGCATCAGTTTGAACATTGTACGTCGGATCAGACATCTTTCCTTGCTCCTGGCAACCGATAGCCACCACGACAGCAATCCATAGCGTTCCGACAATTAACAATTTGGGAAAATAGAAAAAGAGTCTCTTTTCCGTCTACCCAACAAGCTTAATTAATAACCGACGTGAATCATACATATCTTAGCATACTTGGCGTAACCCGTGGCATATGCATAACCAGCACAGTAGTACAGAGGAAATAAACGTCGTTTGGCACATAAGACTAAAGAACTTAGGAAACCATGAGTCCACCAAGAATATCAAAGGAAAAAACGGACCTAAATTTGATAGTTATGTAAGTAAATAGCTGTTTGTGAAAAAGGAACGCTACCATTGTAGAGTACAAGAAGTGGAAGCAACACCACGAGCCATTTTTGTTCCATGGACCAATAGAACATAAAATATTTGCGTAGATTATGGAAGTACACGCACTGAAATGGGAAAAATGTTAATAAGCGAAAAATTATTACCTAACTGGTGTTACCGAAACGATGAATGTCGTTATGAGAAAAAGGAACCGAAACCAAATTTCCATTTTTGTAAATGAAGGATTGAAGCTACGAATCTAGCGAAAATAAACGTTTTTTTTAATAAGTTAAAAACGTAGCAATATTGTTTAAATAAGTTAAAAATTGCTAAATTACATGGAATATGACATCTTCTATCGTATAACGTTCGTGTATGGTTTGCAATCCAGAGAAGTTGATCGAGAAAACGTAATGGCTATATGCGACGTAGCCCATTTGCAGCAAGATGAGATCGTTGCATCCATTTTTCTCGCAGAACAGGTGCCTCGTCCTTAGGGGAGAAAGTTCCAGTCAAATTAACGCAAAGAAAAAAATATGAAACAAACCTATTTTCTAGCTGATGTGGACGACCAAGTTCTTCCGTATCACCATTAGAGCCTTGCGTGGAAATACTAACTTGAAACGGTTTATCGAACGTTTCGTCGTCTCTCTTTCGGGTAATAATTTGCGCTACTAACCACAACTGCTGGTGATAAGAAGTTAAAAGCGGTGTTTTGACTTGAAAGGTTCCCGTAGCCATCGTTGTCTGGTTGATTTCTGGTGAAAGCGTTGATGCTTTGATGACTGTTGTGGTAAGAATGGGCGGGCCTAAGAGATCATAAACGAGAAGCATGTTAGCAGCTTTCTTCGATATCTCGCAGTTTCCGTATGATACCTGCTAGCCCAATGAACGTTCCGATTCCGAAACAGGCAAAGAACGCAACAAACACAACGACAAATTCTCTTTTGTGCATAGAATACAACCGCATTTGCACCGACCTAGATAAAATGTGACACCCCGTTATGCTCAAGCAAATATGCACAAAGCCAGAAGCCAATTTTAATCCATACCGTTCACATCGGTCGTGATGATACGCTGGAGCAACATAACGGCTAAACTCACCAAATAAGTCACAGCACTGAGACGACGCATTTCGAGCTTCAGATAACACTTTGTTAAGTCCAGCTGGGGTCTGAAACTTATGTTCGAATGCATCACCTTCCATTTTGATTTTACTAACTACTGTGTGTCAACCCAAGTCCTACCGTGGCTACGCCATGGGTGCGATCGATATCTTTGCGTGTTATTCCCGTAAGCTTGACTACGCAGAAGCAATCCGGTTACGTCGACGGAGCCGCCAATTCGAAAATAATTCTGCCCTCATACATAAATGTACAGTTCCACTGTGTTAGACATGGACTGATTAAAGGGTATTGAAACCAATTCAGATATATTTTTTCACGTAGAACCAAATCAAAACAATAAGAAACGTTAGTTTTTCATTAGATGAACTCAAATAAAATGGAAAAGACTTAGGATTCGGATTTGATCATTTTTTGAGATTTGGATCTGTAAGAAAATGTAAACAATTTAACGGTTCCGAAATCTATCTTAACTCCAAAGCAAGTCGAAAAATTATTCCCGAAAAGAGTCTGAGTCTGGAAATAGTGTAGTACAAATTGACGCCGTCACTCCCGGTTTTGTGTAATTTGTGTAGTTCCAGATGACGCAAATTAGCATGAACTAGAAAATAATTAAATGTGGCCAAGCTTCAAAGAAGGAATTCCACTTTAGCGAATCTCCAATGCCACGATTACCTATTGCCTCCAATTCGTCTGTTGCACAGAGTAAAAAAAGGTGACGAATGTTTTGGACCGAATAACAAAATTGGAGTTCTATAATACTTTACATGGGAAATATTGTGCAAATTAGTGAAGGTATACTGTTAAGTAATATATATCATAAAAGAGAAAAGTATAGATCGCTTGGCTTTACGGCACTGTGACTATGTTAGAATAATAAGAAACTACAAAAGACAGGGCTATGAATACAACACGCAGCTTAGCTGTAGCTCGAAATAAAAAAGAGAGAAAGAAAGCATGCGCTAACCTTTGAAAACAGAATGAATTAGTCTAGTTGTTTAAGCATGACTGGCAGTATGGAACGTTTGACAAACTTTCGCTAAGATGCCGGAAGCCAAACATCAGCCTTCATGCTCAACCTCATTGTCATCCAATGCTGTCGAAAGCGGTCAATCAGTTAATCACGTCGCACGAATAACTTTCAATCTGCAACCTCCACTACGCAAAGTGAAGCATTTAAAAACGAGGTAGTCACGTAACCTCAATTTCTAACATTACATGTAGTACCTTTGCCGACTTACATGCCAGTATGTAGTTCACTTATTGCTTCTGGGGCTCTAGACCAAGATGCTCTCATCTCGAGCGTCAGACCAGGGTGAATGAGTATCAGCATAGGTTCCTAGCATATGGTCTTCATTTTCTCCACTTTTTATTACGTACTTTTTCTCTTCTAGAACCAACGACCGGGAAACTGCTTACCGTCACATTTTCTATCCCGTAATGTTGTCGAAGTCTCCACTTGGATGACTTTCTCCAACTCGCACCTGTCTCACAACCCAGAATCAACAGGCGTTTGGTGTTAAGACTATGCCACTGGCGCCTAACCACCAACTACCTCGTCACCTATAAAAGTACGTTCCACTACTTTTCTATCATAGTCGAACAGGGACTCTTTGACTACAATGAAGCTATTAACAGTGGTGGGTCTTTTACTTATATATGGCCTTGGTGCATTAAAATTCAATTTCCAATTAGGTTTGTGTGTCCGTGTGCGTTGCAGCCGTGTTGGCTTCACCCGCTAAACGCGGAAATTCCAACCGTCTTAGCCAGCGCCGAACAGAATCGACGAAACCAGCGAATGAGGAATACCCTGAACCAGTGCAAGAATCATTAGCCCATGAGACTGTTTATGCGCCAAGATCACCGGCTCGTTACCCACAAGTAACTTAACATACTCTTTCGTCAGAATGTCGCCGTGGAATTCGTCCACTATACCTTTGACTTAGCATCCATTAACTATTTACGATTCGATATCTTTGTATTCTGGCTAATATATTGGCATACAAGTTGATAAAATATTGAGTAAGCTACACGTCGTAATAATGCATAAAAGCAGCACAAGATCAGATAGTAAAAATCTTGGGTTAGCTTGGAAACGATTGCACGATTTGCAATATCTACAACTCTGCCTTTCGCAATCCGCCATCTGGGTTGTTTCAGAGTTCGTTATGAGTGAACGGCATTTAATAAATTACAGGAGGAAGGCGAGTTTCAGCCTCAACCACAGTCGAAACCAACCAGGAAACGCATCAAGAGTGCCCCCAAAATCCAATCCTACGACACTGTCCCTGCATCCAGTAACCAGTATTCCAAACAGTACGATAGTTACGATTACGGGGCCCAAGACGCTGAAAGCCAACAATTCGAACAAAATGTACAGGCAGCGGCAGCGGCTAATATCCCAGGCGAGGTAATTGTCCTTTTTACCCTTGTCCAGTCATTTATCTACGAATTCAAGCGCTAAGTCCTAATCTCGGATTTTTCTAGAACAAATACGGCAGAGGTAACGAAAAAGATGGTCGCTTGCACTTCGCAATTCACGGCCAATACGGACCCGAGAGCTACAAATTCGGTTATGATACAGGCAAAGGGTAACTTCATCATACCAATTCCTTCAAATCCACAATTATATACTGATTTTTACTCGTGTAGTGATAACCGTCAATTCCGGTACGAGGAAAAAGACGCAGAAGGAGTCGTCCATGGGCGTTACGGCTACTACGACAAAAACGGCAAGCTTCAAGTCGTCAATTATACCGCTCACCCTAAATACGGTTTTACTGCCCACTAGCCGTTAAAATTGCAGTTTTAAAGACATTTGTCAGTTTTGTGTACTTAAATGGGCTGGACCCCCTTCCCACTTTCATTTATTCGTTATGAATACAGAGTTTGAAAAACAAAAAACTCGTCTTTAAAACTCTTTCAGCCAATACACACTCTTTACTTGTCCGTCATAGGTTTAATCGTTACACCGCGGCGGATTTGGCCCCAACCAATCAATCTGGAAATCAAGAAAAAAATTAATATACGTGTAAAACATATTTTAATAATTATTTTCATTCGGATTGGGAGGTTACCTCCAGTGTTTTTCAACACGACGACTTAAAGCAATCTTTTCGCCAACTTCCGTACACACGGGGTTTGTCAAGCTAATCTTAGCCAAGTCAGCTTTAACCGCAACAACTCGTCCGCCAGTGGACAAGGAGCCAATATTGACCATCAAAACTTCGTTTTTGCTGAGTTTTTGCACCTGTTCAAAGCTCGGTGTTAATGAAATAAAAAATGACGTATACTAGTGCCGAAAATAATCAAATGGATTAATAACCATACTAGGATAATAAGATATCCACACACAAAGAATGTATAACAAATTAACCTTTGCTCCCTTTTTGTCTCCTTCCGTTCTGACACCCAACAAGCGTCGAAGCAAGAAGTAGGAGATTTCTAATTCAGTGAAAATATCAGGCAGCGCATTGACGGAACCCAGCACCTGACCAACCATACGATCAGCACGACATAAAGTAGGATCAATTTTAGTTCCAACACCTAAAGTAACGCAGTTGGTGTAATACAACAGTAACTCGCTATATCCACTGACAAGTAACAGGCACACAAGCTTACCGATAAGTCCTCCGGGCACGGCGTACATAAGATCGTTTTGTTCAGCGAAAAGAGAGACGATTCGCGAATAGATGGGTTTGCAGGTCAGTTTACCTTCCGCATCTTTGGACACCAAACCTGGACGCACTTCAATCTCTTGACCAACCTAGTACACGAGGTATTAAAATGAATTAGACTGAACCGAGGACAAGAAAATAATTAGTTTCACCTTCAAAACGCCCTTCAAAATACTACCACCAGCCACGCCTCCTTTTAAGTCATCGACTTCACAACCCGGTTTATTTACGTCGAAGGAGCGAATGATGATCAAACGGGGCTCCGAAGCGAAATCACGGATGGGAATGGGAATCTTGTTCACAATGTACTCAGCAATGACTTCAATGTTGTACTTCAGTTGGGCGGAAATTGGAATAACTGGAGCGCCTTCAGCAACCGTTCCTTTACGTAAAGAAATATTTATCACAAAACTTATAGACGATCGCGAAAATTTTCTGATTATTACACGCAAATAACGAGCACTCAAAATGAACTTCAATAAAATCAACATTCAAAATTAACAATCAAAGTAAGCTACAACTCTTTTAAAGAAACAAAAAAGGAATGCCTTCATGTAATTCTAAGACAGTAACGAACCAACACCGCTTTGAACAGAAAAAATCGACAACGTATAAGAAACAAAATCTATAATTAAGCAAAATAAATTAGAATTTTATCGATTCCGTAGAGTCAGAGTGGCATTTACAATCACTACTAATAATGTCTAATTAAAAAAAAAATAAAACTGAACATAATGAAAATACGAACATGAGCGCAATTTTCTTGCCTAGACTTGCTTATACAGAAAATTTTGGTAAGCGAAGGGAATATTCAACATGACTCGAAGTACTAAGAGGTATGTAAAACTTACCTTGGACGAACTTTAGAATTTGTTCGTACTGTTCTTTAGCTTGACTTTCCTTTACCAAGTCGATCTTATTTTGCAAAATCAGAATGTGCTTCAATTTCATAATCTCGATAGCAGCTAAATGCTCGGAGGTTTGTGGCTGAGGGCACGATTCGTTCCCGGCTGGAAATGAAAAGAAAGCCAGATTAATACAATCGAAGACCTGTTAGGAAGTTCGTAATAGAGCTAATATAGTAAACTAACTTTACCGATGAGAAGCAAAGCGGCGTCCATAACAGCGGCTCCGTTTAACATAGTAGCCATAAGAATGTCGTGGCCAGGGCAGTCCACGAAGGACACGTGCCTAAGCAACTGAAAGCGGCCACTGCAACTTGGTCGGAAGCATGGGAACGAGTCATCTTTAGACGAGCTGCTGGATATGTAATTAGCCGGCCGAGGACAGCGAGGGTTATCGCACTTGAAGATTTTCGCATTGGCATAACCAAGCTTAATGGTAATATTGCGCTCAAGTTCGTTTTTAAACCTAACAGTCTGGACGCCGGACAATGCTTTTACCACGGTCGACTTTCCGTGAGCTACATGACCAATAGTACCTAAGGCAGAAAAAATATTAACACTATCTTCTGAATTTCGTATATTCCAACGAAGGCTTACCAATATTGATTGTAGCTTGACGGCTGATAACTTCTGGAGAAAGTGGGTTCAACTTACTAATATCCTAAGGATGTAAAATCTGATTAGTATTCTCACAATTTTCACACAAAAAATCAATGTAAGCCAATGCACTGAAACGAACATAGACATTTTGCTTACTGAAAGAAGAGAGTCAAAAAATGCAAAATTCAGCTTTTGAAGTAGGAAAAATGTAAGATTTGCGGTTGATATTTGAACGAACTTACAAGCTTGGCAAGGTCTTGTTTAGCTAAGTGAGGTTGCCCAGCAGTTATGGTGTTTCCGTCCGCTTCAACCATGTTTATTTTTCCTATTTATGTGACTAATATAATGCACTAAATTGAGAAATTTCGGTTCCGGATGATGTAATGAAACACACACGGCCGGGGTAATACACAAAGGAATAGGTCAAGGAGAAGGTGGACTCAGTCAATGGCTAAACGGGCCACAAGTATCACTAGCGCCACCTAGTGTCCATTCTACAGGAATGGTTCAAAGTGAGTTCTACCGGGCCTCGACCTGATCATTTACTTGATTGATATGGGGCCACCGACAAATAGCTCGAAAAATATTTCGACAGTATTGTCGTTTTAATATAAAGTTTTTCCCACACTTGCTTAAATTTCGTATGAGAGGGATTTTTGCAGCCCCAAAATGTAGTTTACTAATTACAAGTTTTGCTGCCTTCGCCCAGTGTTTCAATTGCCCTTTCTCTAATTAATCACTGTCCACTATCGCCAAGTTGACGATGTATGTATTTCGAACAGAATCCGCAAAAAAAAGAAAATCCTGGAATTTTAGTTGCTGGTATTAAATTGGTGGAAATTCGTAGATTCTTTACGCCAGACATAGTAATTTTCATAGTCATAGAAGACTATTTACTAAAGGATTCTTATTTAATTTCCGTGATGCCCCGGGCTTCCATCGTAAGTTGAACTCCGCTTCTACCTGCAAGCCTACCGTCCGTTAAAACTTTTTGATAGGCTGAACTTTGCTTAGTGATCTCATATTTCGGTTTCAGGTTGTTGGCTTTTCAAGAAATACAGGAACAATGTAAGAAACTTCCTGTCCTTGACACTCCCTTGCCCAACATACGCCAGAGGTTCTTCTTCACACGACTCTCACGTTCGGTGGAGTAAGGTGTACACTTTCAATCACGGAAAAGAAGTCTCTATGGATTTCCAGGTAACCAAAGTAATTTGAAAACAAAGAATAACACTACGTGTGCTTCCAAAGGCTGTGTGCTTGTTGCTGCTAGTTTGCTCCTTCGCAAAAAGCCAAGCTCCACCGAGCGAGAACCAGAACAGTGCTAAGAAACCATTTCGAGCCTACCTCCTAACTTACAATACTTCCCCTAAGCACGTGCAAATAGACCTGGATGGCGGTTTTTACAGGTAAATAAATATACAACCTTGACTATTATCAAGTGCTCTGATGACTTTGTCATATCAGGTACGGTTACGTCACAGAGGATGAACAATATAGAGCAGAACGTCGTAAAGGCGACGGCACTGTCATTGGCTATTACGGATACGTGGACCCGAACGGCAAGGCCATTCGAGTGAACTACACCGCAGGCAAAGATACTGGATTTGTAACAAAGACCGAAGAAGTTGAGTTAAACTACCCCTCCGGGATCAACGAGCCAAACCCTGCCAAATTGGCAAATAGCCCAGTAGCTGAATCGGCATCATCGGACAATGTAAATCTCCCTCCCTTCATAAGTGTGCAAGATCCAGTCAGTTTTAATATTGATAACGAAAATGATAGTGTATTTGTCGAAGCACCTATAATTGGTCGGAGCCCAACCGAGGATGAGATTTACAGACATCCTCTCATAGATTTCCCTCTCATAACAAGACCCGTCCGTTCGCTACGCCCTTCCCGTCCTAGAAGCGTCGTGAAGCGTGATGTTACTAACTTACAGAAAATTCAGGAAATTATCCGACAGAATTACGAAGAAAAGAATCGAAAAGCTCGTCAATATGTTATGTATGAATTTTATGAAAGACCAATTTTGGTTCTTGCAGACCCTGGTGATGACAACATCCTCTTAACCGTAAGGGCACATTACACTGCTGAAGATTGATACTTTTGTGTTTCTGTAAGCCTATTGCACGCCACATGTAAAAATGCATACAACTTTCGAATAAAAAATGGAAAATCACCGGTTGGAAGTACACTTAACAGTTTTGAAAAGGTATCGTTAATTTTGCGTGGTAGGAATCTGCACATCGTGATAACCGTCTAGTACAGGGAAACCGAACATGACCGATTGTAAGGAAAGTGGCAAATCGGTTGGCCTTTCTTGGAACAATGGAATACGAGCATCAACAGGGAGTCCGTAGTAATAGCGATAAGCGTACTCCGGGGAGGCAGCAAATGAAGCAGAAGCTTTTCCATAAGCCGGCTGACCGTATTGATTTGGGTTACTATTTTGGGAGCGGAATCTGTTGGTTAACATGAAGCGGACCATATCAACGTATTCGGGATTGTTGGTCACGATGGCATCGTTACCGTAATCCCGACGGAAGAGATCAACATGGTCTTCAACATAGGGAATGTTATTAGGATAAAAGCCATCAGGTCTCGCTAGAATTTTCGTCTCCGGTTTGTTCTGAAGGTATCTCCCATACATTTCAGCCAAAAGTTTCACAGCGTCGGCCGAATCCTGATCGAAATCATCCTCAGAGTCATTGGAGTCCACCACTATAGAATCATCGGACGGAGAAGCGAGAGAACGGAATTGCGCCGGCTGCGTTTCGGGATCAAATGGAATGCCTACAGCACGGCTAGTTACGCAAATTATGGCCATAAAGAAGGTTAATGCCTGTTGGGGAGATGTGGATCCCCAAAATAAGATGACAAGAACTTTTATTAACTGTTTTGAAATGGACGCTAACTATTTTAATTAGTTCAAATAATCGATAATTTAGAGGTAAATTAGGAGTTTGAAACCCTTACCCGAAAGCACGACATGTTGTGCGAGGTAGAAAAACACAGGTTAGGAGGAATAGGCTTGGTTAAAGACTGTTCCAAGCTTCACGTCAGCTTTGGAAGTGTTGTAAAGAATATATCAAGAAAACCTTCTTTGGCTGGAGGCGTTTACCTAAGCCTCCCACGTCTGGGTTTTCCCGCGTGATGACCGTAAGCAAATCCGTGAACTTTGCATCATATCCGCATCCTCGACAAAAACATGTATGATATCTAATAAAAAAGTACCATGTATTTTTAGTGCTAAAACTGCTCGCATTTACTGGTTTGGCTTATTCATGAATTCTTAGCAATGTTGTTTGTTCAGTCTTCGCAACGGTTAGGTGAACACAACGAATGCCACGCCATTTACGGTTAGTTATACGCCGATCTTCGCATACACAACAAACCCAACACGAAAGACAGTCGTTCTCCACCGGTAACCTTGACCATGAAGAACGCCTTTTGACCAAGTCACGCTGCAAGGCATGTTTTCATCGCTTGCTGGTCGTTGACGCTCTGACCTTGAGATGCAAAAGGATCACGCTAAAATGGTAGGCAAAAGTCTTTTACGCTTTGAAATAGCGAAAACTGCCGAGGAAAAGAAGTTGCAGCAAAAGGGCTGGGGGTTTTAGGTGTGCAATAAAATGGAGGCTACTTTTCTTCCCGAGTGCTCACTTTTAGATCTCTAACTGCTCACACGAATCTTGGGGTCATTGAAATGTAAAATCAGCAGTTTTGACATCAAAGAGAGATGTCAAGTATAGCAGCCGTTTTCGGCTCGTGGTTTAGCTGTAAAATGATTGTTTGTCTTCCTTTTGGTAGGCTACATAGCGAACACTTTCTAAGCTATATACCCATACAAATACACAAGCATAGTACGACTCGAGCTTATCATTTTTGAAGATAATCAGTCGTAAACTGCTAATAACTATGTTATGGTACTGCATAGACGTTTTTATGAAATAAAATATCTCTAAACATTCAAATTACCATTTTCCTACACGTCGGTAAAGCAGTATTTCATATAAGCCTAAGACGTAGGCAAATGAAGCACATACAAAGAAGGGACAGTTAACAAATGAGATGGCAGGTGGCACCGTTGTAATACCAATGTAATATTCCTACATAAGGTACTATACACTACAATGGACGGACAGGCAGGATTTAATCTAAAGTATTTTTTTAGAAAAGAAAAAAAAAAAAAAGAAATTACTAAAAGTAATTTGGACTAGTTGTTCTGATTTGCCTTACAGTACACTAGTAACTTTTGGCCAATGTCAGAAGTAAAATAAACGAAAATTGTTGCTGTTAGTCCAAAGGTATAATAAGAATTTCTACTCAGTGTGTTCAGCAAGATTATTAATTTGAAATTATTTGAACTAATCGGTCCCAAGCGAACTGAAGTGAGAAAAAAATTAATCAGCCCTAAAAACGTGAAACAAGCATGCTTTAATTTATTTATAAAAAAAATTATTCTATTTACAAAAGGTCTAGTACTTCTTGGTTATTGGAAGGAAACGTTTAAGAATATTTTTTTTTTGTTAGGGCGTGTAATAGAAAATTAAACTACCAAAAAATAGGAAGACTTAGGCAAATTATTAACACTTTAAACTTTCTCGAGGCTTTCACCAATGGCATGTATTGGAATAATGAAGTGAAAATGCGACAGTTCTAGGTTTCCCATTTTAAGTAATGTGCACAAATTCATTGGAGTACTTCGCCTAACTTAGTTCTTGGATATAAGTGCGCCTTCAGTTAATTTCGGATGTCAAACATGCTACGACAAATTCGCAGACAGTATGGCCACTATGGTGTCGTACGCAGCCACATCGCCGCATGGGCTAGTTATATCCTGAAAGTGGTAAGAATACAGGTACTGTTTTCGCTTCCACAGTAATAATCCAAAGATAATCTGTAATTTTAAAACAATGACTATCTCTTACGTTTTATAGTGTGTTAGAATATCCATTTACTAGATAGAAAGCTCAGTAAAATGTTCCATAGATGTTTCACCCTAATTCGTGCTGTCTTCTGTCATTTCACTAAACGCCGAGTAATTTCAAGATAGAGGACGCCGAGATTTATTAAAATATTTGAATTTGTTTCTAGATTTAAATAGGACCCAGGTAAGAATTCTTACCCTTTATATAGCCCAGGTGAGTGACGGCATCCCAAAAGTAATGTGCTTTAATGAACCTTAAAAAAAACACTGGTTTCTTCTTCTATTTAAGGAAACTAAAGTACCTGTTTAAGGAAACGCACGAACGTTTTTGTTAACTCTTTTTATTGCGTAAGGCTATGAATGTGAGTCAGAGGAAAAAAATGGAAGGAACAGTAGATGTGGTGTAAGTGAATGCGTGATATCCCCCATGAAAACAGACAACTTTTGGGGAGTAGCCCACAGGTTTCTTATTTGCCAATAATAACCTTCTTCTTTTTCAAATCGATGTAAATAAATGGATTTTGGGGGTCGTATACGCCGTAATTTACACCTTGCGAATCTACGTCAGCGAAAGTGCTCGGATCTCCTCGAGCACCGAACGAATCTGGTGCACTAGAATCTGCATTTTTTTCAAGAACCGGAATGGCGCTCTGAGGTTGTGGTAAAGTAGCGGCACTGTAACTTCCAAAGTATTGGATCGGATAATAATAGCTTGGTTGAAAAGAAGAATAAGCCAACGGACCCGGATACCACTGCGGAAGAGCTGCTGCCAAACCCAACGCGGCTAAGAAGACGATCTGGAGAGAGGAAATTATTATTGGAAACATTAGATAATTTCTATAACTAAGTTTTGGTATAGTTCTGTACTTACGAATTTCATTTCGCTTTGCTGTGTAGAAGAGCGGGGTTGATACGAACTGAAAATGCACCTAAACATGCTTTTATACTTGCAGCTATGGCGCCTTGAGGGTAGAATAAGTCAGAATTTTATCTCATGATAGCAGCATATTTGTTGAAGTTTCTTAACCCTAGGTGACAAATCCCTTTTTGCTGCAAGGAACAAAGCTTTATGTTATAAATGAAGTTGTGAAAGAAAGTTAAAAAGTCGTGCGTTCGTTACAAATTAAAAATAACCGACCTCTTCAGCCAACACTTCCTCGTAAGGGCCATTTCTCTTTGAACCAAGGCTAGCATACAAAAGAATAGACCTTTTTCCCACCGGCAGATGAGAAACCGGATCATCAAGCAAGCGTAACTCTTCGCAAATCGTTCCGTAAGAATGCTTGATGATACCTTTACCTTTCAGAATCTTCTATAAGAAACTTATGATTGATTATTTCCCTTATGACAATGAAAAACTCAAAAATTAATCGAATGACCAAGCACGTCCTAAGGAGAGAAGGGAAAAGTTACCTTCACGCATAGCACTAGACCTTGAGGAAAAATACGAACGCCAACATACGATACCTCTGCATTTCAAAGACACTAAATACTTATTATTGATACTTTGATTCCAGTTTGTACGAATTTGCCATTTTGGGTTCTGGCAAGCAACTGGTCGCAAAAACGGGCACCAATAGGTGCCTTGCAAAGCATGGTGTGTCGGGCACATATTGCAGCCGTAATATTACCATAACCCCACCCAAGAGTGCCACACCTTCGGCGGCCTTAAAAAGTTTGAAGGTCTACTGGTATTGAAGATCCTAGGGAACAAGTTCACTATAAAAAGCGGCGATGACGGCAAGTAGAGCATCAGCTTCTTTCAGCTCTTCTTTGAGTCAACTCAACTTCTCCGCAAACCTCCAACATGAAAGTTGTAAGTTAAAGTTAACACTTGAAGCTAAGATGAAAACTAGCCAAACTTAAATTTGAAAAAATGACCACCCAATTTTTTCCTTTAGTTCGCCGTCCTCGCTTTGGCTTTCGCCGCTGTCAATGGATTCGTTGTACCGGCTACCACTTTGGTGCGTGCTCCCAGCCACGACAGCGCTGTCATCCAGTCTGACCGCCTTGGAGGCAACTTCGCTTACTCCGTGAACGAAGCCCATGCTTACGCTGCTGTTTCTCCCGTTGTCAAGACCGTTGCTACCCCCGTCGGTGTCTCCTACTCTACCCCCTATGCCTATGCTCCTTACTCTTACCCCTATGCCCCCTTCGCCACCGTCGTCCCTGCTGATGACGCCAAGGAAGCCAAACCCGTCGAAGTCAAGGCTTTCCCCTACTCTGCTTACCCCTACTCTTTCGCCCCCTTCGCTCCCTTCGTCGCTGCTGCCGAAGACGCCAAGGAAGCCAAGCCCGTTGAAATCAAGACTTTGCCCTATGCCGCCTACCCCTACGGATACGGTTATGGCTACTACGGCTACCCCTATGCCGCCTCTCCCTTCGTCTCCTTCAAGACCGTCGAGAAATCCGAATAAACTCAACATCTGACCAGTGAATAGGACATTGTTTTGTTAAGTTGTTAAGCGATGGACGGTGTTAAATACATTTTGTTATGAAACGTAGCTTGCTCTGTTGTCATATTTATTTCCCTTTAATTTCAGTAGCTCCTTCTTAGACAGCCTTTAAAAAAATATTCACATACAAAATAGGAAGTGCTGCCAGAACTTGTACCTACACTTCGGTTGTTTCAAGGATATGCAATGTTAGTTATTTTCGAGTATCCACAGGTAAGAGTTCTAATTAAAACAATTATGGCTTCTTGAGTAACGCTGCGGTTTTTGTCGGAGATTGAAGTCATTATACATCGACTTAGGTTCCTGCCTCGCGCCATGCGCATTTTGTAATCCTCTTGTGCAAGATGTCTTCTCCAACAATAAAACGCTAATATATGATGCTTCCGTGAACAACAGGATTATCCCGCGACAAGCAATTCCCCTTTATTACGAGGGCCATTTCACTCACGCATTCGATCAGACATTTTGCGTTAGCCCAACACCTTGAGTAGAAAGGCAGATGTTGCCGATCTATAGTTATGCAAAAGCAAAGCCTTAAACCTCGAAAATATATGTCTTCATGTATCATTCATACTTTTGCACAAAAAGGTAACAACATCTGGCCCCAACGGGCATTGTCTTACCATCTTTACATATAAAAAGCCAGACTACAGTGCATGGTTGTTAGTGCTCAAGCAAAAATGTTCCTGGTAAGTTAAAAGATCCGTGAGAGCATGAAAAAGTCTTGCTTCGTGACTTGTTTAGAGGACATTATTAGAATACGTAATGTCTCGCCTAATCACTTCTCAATCTACCGATTCACAATAAAAAAAAACTCTTTAGATGACAATAATTATCTTTTAATTTTTGCAGTTGTTCCTGGTAATCTCGACAATAAGCTTGGGGCAAGCTTCATTGGGATTGTACAAGCTTCCAGAATTTTTGTACCCTCATGCCCTCTACCGTACCGATATAAAGCCATCCGTCAACGTTCCAGCGAACGTTAACAGTGGGACTTTTACTGGTCCGATACTTGTATTTCCATCGGGTAAACCACTTGGCGCTCAAAAACCTGAAACTGTGCAGCTAATTCTCGTTAAACCAAAGCCAGTAACCTATTTATATCCTGATGTGGCTATCCCAGTGCCATATGCCTACCTATTTGACACTCGCTATGTTAATTAATACATTGTAATGTTTTTTCGTGAAATGGAATTTTTATTAACAAATTTTGGACGAAACTGAAGGGATGCGTAAGTTTTCGGATGCGATGCTGTACAAGACGCTGTTAATCGGTGATGCCATTTACAAGACCAAAGGGAGGGTGTTCAAGCCCAAAGGAAGGGTGTTCAAGGTGCGAAGACCCAAAGTGTTGGCGGCCAAAACGGGCGCAGGATGGGCGATGAGGGTAGGAGCGGAGTAGGAAACGGCGACAGGAGTAGCAACGCGTTGGACAACAGGGGACACAGCAGCGTAGGCATGAGCTTCGTTCACACTGTACGCAAAGTTTCCTCCCAATCGGTCAGATTGAATGACAGCACTGTCGTGGCTAGGAGCACGCAACAAGGTAGTAGCCGGGATGGTCAGGGGTGCAGAGGCAATAAGTCCAGCATTAGCGGCAGCAAAAGCCAAAACGAGGACAGCGAACTGAATTTCCAAGAGCACTTTATGTAGCTTTCCAAATTTACTGAAATATGTTGAATACTTACGACTTTCATGTTGGTTATTTGCGGAGAAGTGGGAGCTTTGAAAGCTGTAGCGATTGTTGGATGAAAAGTACAGAGCACCCACGACTTATATACAAAAGACAATGCACATACTCTTTGTTGCCATAGCCATTGCTCTGTACAGTCAAGGTAAGCGCCTTTTTACATTTCTCCCATAACAAAAATACGGAACTGCCGGGGAGACCTTGAATGCCCCAAGTGCAGGTGTGGTGGAGCACGACTAACCAAATGCAGCACGGTTTGAGAACAAAGCGATATACCTAAAGGGGGAATGGTATGCTCTAGGAGCTATTTTGTATCACATATACATGCTTTTTTATTACAGCCAGCCGTTGCATCAGAATCTATGCTACGATTTTGCGACCTCAAACAGACCTTGTACGAATTCTACATGCTGCAAAGCAAGCCGTCTTTGGATGTTATCGTTAGGGTGGTCAACTTGACTTTGCATAGCGACGCTGCGTGATTTGTTTTAGAAAGAGATTGCCCAGTTTGAATTATTCCCAGAATCACAAAGTTACTTGGTTCGAAAAAAATACCTTTACTCGCTGTAATCAGAAATTATGAAATAATGCCAAGAAATGAATGGAATATTGTTTCGATTTGCCGTAGAACTCGGTTTGTCAACCTGGGAAATAAAACTTCCAACCAAGCCAACCTCCTATTAAAAACTTTCCTTTGTTAACAACACTTATTTACGTTAAATCTCAATAATTTACTCTTAGATAAAATCTCAAAAAAGAAATATTTAAACATGAAAGCTTAGAATTTTCGAGCAGACACTAGCGTGAGCATGTTTTGCTGTCGTTTATTTATTTATTGTAATTTTCGACATACACTTTACATTTAAACCGAGTTTTATTTTTTTTTCCGGAGTGCAGTTTGTGTTTAAATTATAATTCCTAATAAGAATTTTCTGGGTCTTCCTAATGTACTTAATATGTACACCGATCTATCAACTAAATCGGACTACTTAATTACCCTCTGGACTCGGCCAGTAATTAAAATCGGAGCTCCACCGTTGACAAAAGATTTTGCGAAAAAAAATATATTCGAATGTAGTGACGTGGTATGACATAAGAACTTACGATAATGCTTGTGTTGCCACGTTTGACAAAACTATAGAATTTTCAAATGGAAGGCTACACATTGATTGGCAATTACCAAACTCAAAGTGCAGTTACCAAATTCAAGTCCGAATATAAATTGGTTTGTACAATACGTGTTTGCAATTTTAATAACTATCGCTTTGGAGTACAAGTATATACGCGGAAACAAAAGAGACGTTGATAGATATTATCAAAGACAACGAAACGGAAGAAAATAAGCAAGAGTGCTTAGGGTGTGTCAGATCCGTTCCGAACTTGACCTTGTAGTACTCAACCTTCACCATAGAGGCAGAACTTTTCAGGGGTATAAAAGGTAGCAGCCTTCAACTTTTCGGTACAGTCTTCGTTGAAGCTCGTCTCTACTTTTCCACAAGACAAAATGAACGCTTTGGTAAGAACAAAAAAAGCCATTCGGAATTTCGGATCTAAAACGTTAAAATTCTTTTAGGTGGTTATTTCTATGTTGGTCGCAGCAGTTGCTGCTGCTCCCGTCAAGGAGGTTGCTTTGGCGGCGCCAGGTTTCTACTCTGCCTTGCCTTATGCTGGATATCCCGTAGTGTTTGATGCTGCCAAGGAAGAGAAAATCGAACTTAAGGCTCTTCCAGTTGCCCAATATGCTCCCTATGCCGTCCCTGCGCCCGTTGCCGTCGCTGCCCCTATTGAAACTCGCATCCACTACGCCGAAACCCCCGTCGTTACCGGCTACCAAAGCACCATCTTGAAGCCCGCCATTGGCCAAGCTATTGCTGCCCCTTTCGTCGCCGCCCCTGCTGCAGTTAAAGTGAGCGCTGAAGAAGTCAAGGCCGTTCCTGTTGCCCCCATTGCCACCCCCTTGGCTTACTCTGCCCCTGTCGCCACCCCCTTGGCTTACTCTGCTCCTGTTGCCTACTCCAACGTCAACTTGAACGTGCCTGCCCCCGTTCCCGCCGGTGATGCTCCCGCATGGGAAGAATTGGTTTCCCAGGAAAAAATCTTGGCTCCCGCTCGCGCTGTCTCCAAGATCACCCCTCAAATCACCAACTATGTCCCTGAAGCCAAAATCGAAAAGGTGGCTATTGACGTGCCCGTAGCTAAGCCTTACGCCCAGCATGTGCCCGTGGCCGTCCCTACCCCCGTCGTTCAACCCTACGCCCACCCCGTGCCTGTGCCTGTGGCTGCCCCCGTTGCTGCCCCCATCGCTGCTCTCCCTTACTCTTTCCCCATTGCCACCAAGGCTGACTGTTAAAGACAGTTAAGGAGAAAGATTCGACCAACATGATTATGACCATTGTACAGCGCTCTTTAATCGGAAGTCATCAATAAACATTTTTCATATAAAGAATCCATTCTGGTTTATTTTTTTTTCAGTGTTGATGGAACTTTAGTTTGAAAGATCATCGATTTAGGCTTTTAAGTACTGCAGCACCTATTACACTTTAGCGGAGGAATAACAAGAAAAGAAGAAGGTTGCTAATTTCATTTTATTGGGAGATGGAAGAGCCACTTTTCAGATTTTTCGCAATGATGTCGTCAGTGACGTGGAACTCAGCAGGGTAAAAAAGACAAACATTTACAATGACAAACTTGGGATATAATCAACAATCTTTTTATTCCATTTGTTATCCATTACTCGCACTCAAACCTAGTCCAAGCTAACGCACGTTATATTATAACGCACGTTCCCTGTTGTTTTATTACGATCAGTTTGTTTCGTCATCGGCATAGCTTTGTTAAGAATCGAAAGCAATCTAGCAATAAACTGTTACACATCCAAAACTGAAAGCAGGTTTGCACATATGTGTAATTTGTGTATGGACAATTGCTTTGCACAAGCAATTGCGCAGAAATAACCCACAGGATCCTAACAATAACCCATTGAAAAAAGCAAAATAAATATATCCCCAATGCAGGTTGAAAATAGATGAAACGCACGAGAAACGATGCAAGAACTTGAATAATATACGTTCCTATTTCACATGGTTTGCATACGTCATCATACATGTAGCATTTTCCTGTCTTTGTATAGGGTACCAGTTTTTAACTAGTCGTCAGTTCACATTGGACTCGCATGCATGACGTGACACTCAACAGGGTAGCAAAGCTGTAAAATAATCATGGATTGGGGGGGGGGGGGAACCACCTACCCCCCTGGCTAAGGACCTGAATTTTCTTTACATCCGAAGTTCGTTATGTCAGAAGCTTTTTGTCAAAATTTTTTTAACCGTGACTGTATAGCACATTTACTGTAAGCAACAGTTCGCTATAAAAGGGTTCGTTTTAGCGTCATTCCACTACATTATTGAGCGAAGTAAAGAGTAAGAGACCCAAATGACGTCCGTACTTTAAAGCCGCCTGCTCGCCTGATCTCCAAACAGAAGCGGTCATCTTTTGCGACACTTTGTAGTTACACCTCAAATGCCGCGAAACTATAAGGCTAAAGAGGCGTACTCTTTTTTTCGTTTATTTACAACCTGTGCACAGTCAAAATTTTTTAATTGTACGCCTTAAATCAGAGCTTTGGAGAGGAGACCGTATCTGGAGAGTGGATCAAGGGTTTTTTGCCTGGAGCAGGAGTGGAGCCGGAACAATCAAAATTTTCCTTATTCAGTACTCCGGTTTTTATGGTTAATTTCCTCTTATGCGGTACAATTTTACTAAGCCGCTGCTATAATAAGTCGAAATTTCGTATTTTGAAATTTCAGAAAATTGGTTGCTAGTCTGCCTTCGGAGCAGATAGTTTTTCACTCCATTGACATACTCCGTCATGAGATGAGGATGGCTCAAAGGCCTTATGCTCGTCTCATCAAATGTGTCGGTAGCCAGTTCTACTTTCCTCTACTATCAGAGAATTTGGCCGATTAAAGCAGCGGCTTAGTGAAATTGGACTTGATAAGAGGAATTTTACCGTAAAAACTCGAGCGCTGGAGCAAGGACACTTTTAGTTAAGCTAGCTCCGCTCCTGCTCCAGGCAAAAATTCTCTGCTCCACGCTCAAGTTCCGGGCTCCGATCCAAAGTTTTGGTTCAATTTGTGAATGTAAGATAGCAATTTTTTATATATTGAGAAAAATCCTTGATTTTAAGTGACTTGTTAAGTAAAGTCGCTTTTATAAAGTTTGAAACATTTGTTAATGAGCTAGAAGATGTCGGGACATCGATCACTTATTAAACCGAGAAGGATAACGATGTTGGTAGAGCGATTAAGCTAAATGCAGTTAATAAACATTTAACAACATACTTCCATCTACTGCAGGTTGAGCTTTCTACAAATAAAGCAAAACTAGTTACTTGTAACATAATAAAAACTGACACAATTTGCCAAATACGTAGGTAGATGCCCGCACTTGCCATAGAGTTATGGCTTTTTCCTGAAGCAATACACCCTGATATCATTCTAAAATATTTTGAGCATAGCTGTTTGTGGCGTGCTAGAGAAACAGGAAAATGCAGCGTAGGCATTCACTCGAAAAGTATATATATATAAAATACTTTAAAAAAAGATAAAAAAAAGGAATGCTCATGCCAACTACATTTCTCTTTTTATGCTATACGTTCTTGAAGCTCTAGGAATTCGTCAAGGGACCGGCAAATTTTTATGCTGGAAAAATAATTAGCACCCGTCATTCTGTTGCTCTCATAATAACGCAATGCTCCGTCTATCAAATTAATATAATTAATGACGGTAAGACATAAAATAAACAAACATTAAATGAACAGCAATGCAGTCTTTATTGTGGGCTTCAATATTAGGCTACGTAACTGGGAACACAATCCCGAGTTCATCGAAAGCTAACTTTAGAGGAGGAAGTCGGGCTGTTCCGGTCGTTGCCGAAGTCTTTTTCATACTACATTGAAATGCTAATTTTCTCTACTGAAATTACGATCACTTAAACGCACAGTCATCCTTGAAAACCAGACTAGTGCTTGGAATAGCTTCTTTAAGTCCAAAAGCTAACAAAACTAGAGTAAATGACTTCAAGGTTTCCAAAGGCCCTGCGGATAAACCAGATCTAATCAAAATGCACCTACGCGGGATCAACCGGATTCAAATTTCCCAGCCGGATACTGCAAGTTAATTTTGCTCTTCTTACAACTAGTAGCGTGCATTAATTATGGTCATTTAACTATATCCACATTAATCTGCGATCAATGTTTTTCCTGCGTGAAGTTCAGGTATTACCAATAATGGCAGCCGTCGATAAAATACAAAACAGGCTAAATTGTTTTTCCTACACATTTGTTCACCTAAACTCAGGATATTCGTTTGTAATCCCTCTCACATTTATTATATGTCTTTCCGTTGACATTATATAGACTCGCTAAGCACACTTCATGCGTAATCAAAAAATAGACTCCTGTAGTAAAGAAAAAATAAATAGCATAGCTTAAGTTGATACTTCATCCACTATCTTCATTTACGTAAAGCAGAATACCGGTGTATTTTGAGGAATTCTAATAAGTTGCTTTTTATATCCACAGCAGTTTTTGCGAAAAAAGTATTATCTCTTGGCTACAAAGATGCATTTTCGGAGTGAAAGGAGTGCAACTATGATCAATTATGCCACTCTTTGCCTTCAGAGCAGTAAGATAGCAGTTTTACAAGTGCACATCTAGTGTAGTGTAGCAGGGTGTGTCTGTGCCAGAGGATTTCAAACTCGACCTTGCGTCAGCAAGCCTCTCCCTTCGACGGAAGAGCTTGACCACTATAAAAGATTCGTGGTGTTGAACAATCAGCACAGTCTTCTTCGAAGTCGTCTTACCTTCTCCGCAAGACAAAATGAACGGTTTGGTACGTTATATTACAAAATGCCCCAAAATTAGATACTTAGTAACTGGCTTCTGTTAATAGGTAATCTTCTCATTGTTGGTCGCCGCTGCCGTAGCGGCACCTGTCAAGGAGCCTTGCGACACTCCAGCAGTGGCCTACTCTGGCTTACCCTTAGCCTACTCCGGACTGCCGTTGGCAGGAGTTCAGCTTCCACAAGTCGCTGTAGCCCCCGTTGAGACCCGTGTTCATTACGCTGAAACCCCCGTTGTCACAGGTTACACTTCTCAGATCCTGAAGCCCGCTATTGGTCAAGCCTTTGCTGCGCCTTTCCTTGCTGGTCCCGCCATCTTGGATGCTCCTAAGGAAGTAGAACCGCAAGCTGATGTTAAGATCACCCCTTTCGCACAATTTGCGCCGTTACCTGTTCCAGTGTTGCCCGCTCCCGTCCAAGTGGCTGACGCCCCCAAGGAAGTGACTGTGGAATTGAAGGAAGTTCCCGCCATTACTTCTTATGCTCAGTTCGCTCCTTTGCCCGTACCTGCACCCGTGGCCGTAGCTGCTCCCGTGGAGACTCGCGTCCATTACGCTGAGACCCCCGTCGTCACCGGCTACCAAACCACCATCTTGAAGCCCGCCATTGGTCAAGCTATTGCTGCCCCTGCCTTCGCCCCCGCTGCAGTGAAAGTGAGCGCTGAAGAAGTCAAGGCCGTTCCTGCTGCCCCCTTCGCTACTCCCTTGGCCTACTCTTCCCCCATCGCCGCTCCCTTGGCTTACTCTGCACCCGTTGCCTACTCCAACATCAACTTGGACATCCCCGCCCCTGTCCCCGCCGGTGATGCTCCCGCATGGGAAGAATTGGTTTCTCAGGAAAAAGTCTTGGCACCTGCTCGCGCTGTCTCCAAGATCACCCCTCAAATCACCAACTATGTCCCTGAAGCCAAAATCGAAAAGGTGGCTATTGACGTGCCCGTAGCTAAGCCTTACGCCCAGCCTGTGCCCGTGGCCGTCCCTACCCCCGTAGCTCAACCCTACGCCCACCCCGTGCCTGTGCCCGTGGCTACCCCTGTTGCTGCCCCCGTCGCTGCCCCTTTCGCCCAATTCGCTTACTCCGCACCCATTGCTGTGAAAGCTGATTGTTAAACATCAGAAAAGGACATCGTAACGAACGCAAATTGTACAGCTTGAATTGTATCTGCTTCCTATCAATAGAACACATTTTTCAAAAAATAAAGCTTTCGAAATTCGTTGGACAAATCATCAAGTGAACTTTACAGTCAGACATTAGGAATTATATCTAGGTCACTTTGTGTAGTTTCCACAGCTAGATATAAAGTCTCATGTCTAGCATGTGCCTTTACAAAATATTTGCGAACACAGCTATAGAAACGGCAAGTTACTGTACACTCCGTTTTACATTCATGCTTTTACTAACTACGAACGACTTCAGAGATTGGACGTCTCTTTTGGCCGAATGGTCCTGTAACGCTATCAATAACCGTGCCAATAACTTCCTCAGCAACGATGTCTTCTTGAACGCTGGCATCACTGTTTCCCGCATCTGAGCCGACAACTGTAGTGATTTCTACAATGTCGAGAGCATTACTGCTTTCAGTTACTGGGAGAGAAATAAACCCCGCAACTGGAGCGTTGGGTCTTGCAGTGCTGGGCTCCGATTCCGTCACGGGGCTGGATGGCAATTCGGTAACTTCAACTGTCGCGCTAGTCGATGTTGTTGCAAGAAGCTGCGTAGCATTCAGCCTTCTACCACGGACAAATCGAACAGTGGGCCTCACTCGCCCTGCCTCTGTTGTAGAAGAAATGGGCAAAGCCGTAGTCGTAACCGGTCGCAACCTATTTACTCGTCGACCAGGCAGAGGATTCCTACTAGTAACGGTCACTTCAACTTCCGTAGCCTTAACCTCAGGACGTTCCGTAGTGAAGAAATTAGCGTTTTGGAACCGAATGAAAGGATTTCTAATCGTAGTCGGGATTTCGGTTGTAGGTTCTAAGTTTTGGGTAGAAGCTTCGGAACCCGTAATAGGACTTTGGGTAGTCGTGGTTGTAAAGAAAGTGCGGCCTCGGGAAATAAAGGGATTGCGTCTCGTAGTCAATGTTTCTGTTGTAGTCTCCGTGTTTTGCGCAGGTAATTCAACAGAGACTGTCGTCAGCGGAGCCGTTTCTGTAGCAGGAGCATTGGTGGTCGTAGAAGCAGAGGGAGGTACGCCATTGAAAGCCGGTTCAGCAGCTAAGAGGTCGTCGGTGGAAAGGACAATGCGCTGAGCTCCGGCAGGTACTCTAAGCGTGAAGAGGAGCTGCGCACCGGGAGTTACCAATGGAGTATTGGTTGTAGACTGTGGTTGTTCCGTGCTGGGCTCAGTGACTTCCTGGATGTTTGCTTCAGTAGAGGTAAGAGCTTGCTTAAAGGTTAAGCGGCCACGATTGCCAATACGACGGAACGCACTACCTTGCGGTAATTCTGTTACATCAACGTTACCGGATTCTGCAGCAGCTGGGTGAGATGATGCAGACGAGGAATCAACTGAAGTTGCTATTGTAGTAGAGGCTTCCGTGGAGGTCCTTATTCTCTTCCTAACGACCAAGTTAGGTCTCCGGGTTTTAGTGCTGTCAGCATTAACAGAGTTAGCCACTGTGGCTGAGTCGACTACGGATCCGACGGCCGGAGTAGGCTTGGTCGTTGAAAAGAGTCGGAGACCGCGGCGCGGAGGGACGGTCGGGCGAAGAGTAGTTACGGCCACCGGTTCGGGTGCAGGCGTTGTTAATTCGACCACGGAAGCCAACGTGGAAGACAACGGAGCATGTTCTACAACTTCTGTGCTTGTGACGTCGTTTTCTGGAGCTACATTATTCACCAGTGTTGCCGGTGTGTTGGGTTCCTCTATGAACGGCGCGAGGGTCTGAGGTTGGATAAGTAATTCGTGTTCGACAAGGGTTGCTTCGCTTGATGGAACGATCGGGTCTAAGTGGATCACTGGCGGGAAGTGTGGCGTTTCCGTTGCTACAGCCAGATTTGCAACATTGTTTTCGAACGCTTGAATGGGTTGAGCGGAAGTCGACGGGCTTTCTGTCGTGGTCGTTGAAGGGGCAAACGACTGAACATTACGTTGGGGTTGGCGCTGGATTACTGGAGCAGGTAAACGATTCCCGGCTGTTTTCGGAAACACTTCCGTTTCAACGGGTTGTGACTCTGGGGCTAGTGTTGTCGTTTTGATGACACGAGGCTCAGTGATGAGACGAAAGTTTGAAGTCTGCGGTTTCGTTTTTGCCGGTTTTTCCCAAGACTGATGGTTTGTCCTCAATAAAGGAATCGCTGCTCTTCCAGGTGAAAGCCTACGCCCAAATTCGTTTTGCAAAACTGCGATGTCGTCCCACGATAGCCCAATTTCGTTATCTTCTTCTATGGCTTGCTGAATAACGGCGCTATCAATGGAGGCCGGTCCCCAGATGGAAGCGACGTATTCGGGAGGCAAAGTAGATACTTTCGATTCAAAACGGTGACCGATTTTAGGGTTATTTACTAGTCCATGAAATTCCGTCCCGACTCTCCGTTTGTTAACCGGAGGCGGTACATCTGGATAATCTTCTTCGATCTCGATGACGTATTCTTCGATGTCATATTCTTCACTACCAAGCGGGAGACCCACCACGACGCCAACGAGCAGAAGAATCACACCTACCTGCAATGCAAAAAAAAAGGAAGAAATGGTTACGCGAAAGGATAAACGCACCCCTTGTCGGTGAAATAATTCCTTTGTGCAGACACTCAATGTGCTGTATGCACATTTCCCAGCTCTTACTTTCTAAAAAGATTTTTGTTTGAACCCTCTGCGAAGCCAGCTTTCCTTGAGTGAAAGCAAAAACGGTCGTGCTGCAAGCTACAGATGGGCTTGCCGTGTATGCTCGCTACCTGCGCCTTACCGGTTGGACTTTTTATGTTCATTTTATAAACAAGAGCGCATCGTCCGGGAACGGGGACAACTCGTTTTCAACCTAGCGAACTTTCTAAGCGCATTAAAAAAACTTCTATTCACTAGAAATAGTGCCAGAATGCCGAAGGCCGGAAGATGTTCCCAGCTCTTCTTCTAGCCGTCAGCAAGGCCTTCGTAACACTTACCCTTCCATTTACCTTTTCACACGGAGGCTCTAAAGCCCCTTAATTACCATCCCTAGAAGCAAGGTTTTCTTGTCCACACAAGAATCCCTTTCACTTTTAACTCTACAGTTTCTTTCATAAAAAAGTCGTGGTCGGGAGACCACAGGACTCGGTGTAATCTTGACGAATACCCTCAACACTATGAGAAGATCCACTCGAAATGGGAAACGCAATTAATGTTCCAAAAGTCAATGAAGAATTTTGTCAACACAAACGAAATTGGCATTACACGAAACTTAGTATTTGTTAAATGATAGAAATTCCTGCAGTTGCATGAACATAATGTTGATTACGTCAACGTGGACGGCGCCAAATTCACGAATGTTTATTTACTTGTGGCCACTGAATCCTGGATCCTAGGATAATCCTTAATTCGATATATCTAATAAAACGTTAAACTTGTCACAATAGTTTGGGTTAATTTCTTACCTTAGGTAGCAAAATTCTCATTTTTACACGTTACTTCACTTATTAACTAGAGAAACTACCATCCGCGAACTCGAACTTCAAATGGCACATGTGCCTTACCGTAGCTTCATGTCATCTTATATAGCTTTCCTTTTCTAGCCTTGGGGGGTAGATGACTTTTCAGATGCACCTCATGTAGGCAGTCGGAGCGCATCTCTCGACTTTCGTTGAAGGCCGCGCTTCTGGACGAATAGGATGGAACATTACTGAATCGTGGAGTCAAAACAAACTTAACGATATGTACTGTTACTTGCAATGTAGGTAACGTACTGACATGGGGGTCGCGAACCTCACGGTTGACGTGCACAAGCCGAAATTCATCATTCATGACAGTGTATTTCGACGTTTCTCACGACGATATCCAACTAAGCGAGTCTGTATTGAAATCTGCAACGCAAAGATTTAGCAAATTATGTAGGAATCTTCCCACCAAGGTTGCTTCGTTCTTCCAAGGGCAAATGCATCACGCCTTCGGGAGAAGCGTGACTCCTCGCGCCGATACTTTGTTCATTTTCTCTTTGACTTCGCGCCGCGATTTAGCTACACAGCTCTCCGTTCAAGCAATACAAGGACGACAAGATCGACTCTATAGTATCATTTGGTACTGCTTCCGTCATTCAATTCTAATTTGAGTGGATACCAAAGGCCAAACAAAGCACTACTTTTACTTTCCGTGAGACTTCCAAAGTTAAGAACATTCATAATGAAAGTTGTGTACAAAACCTCATTTTTGAAAGTCAGCTGCCAAATTTTCACCTTTCTCACCAGAAAACAGATTTGGCATGGGAAATATGACGTTGCACGATTTTCCAAAGTCCCAACCCGAAAGGAGTGCCCATATCATCAGAGAAATGTCCAGCGCATAAGTGGTAATGCGCTATGCATGCATTTTCTCATGACACTCTTCACTTCTTATTGTTTGAAATCAGCTTAAGTCAACAGTCTTGATTGTTTATTACAATATTGCAACGTATTTTTTCATTTTAATTGGTGTTGCAGATTAAATAATCATCCAACTTTTCGCATCAAGTAACTTTACTAAAAACGAGGCAGTGCGGTTCTCGCTAGTGCTTTGCGTATACGGTATTAAGAATACGGATAATCAGGTTCCTGATTATGGAAGTTCTTTGTCATTTCGTAAAAACAGTTTCGCCTTGGCTAGGGCCCATATTTTCCTACGGGCGTTGCAGAATCGATTCTTCCCATCACGTTAACACCAAGGCTTGACTTGCGTAAGAATATGGGAATAAGAAGCACTTTCATATAAAAAGGCTTTTGTGATTTGTGGTTATGGAACAAACTCTGGTAACAGGTGACTATGCCGGTCACGCTACAGGGAACAAATTTTCACGAGGCTTAGGTTTCCACTCAAAGTAAAGGATTCATCGGTTTACCTAGATTGATATCCCCTTTACCTACCATCGAAAGTGTTCTCACGGTAAAAAGCCCACTCACAATCCTTCGCCCTTTCCCATTTTTCCGCTACGAACCTATGCGATTGCGGAAAAACCCACATTCTGCCGGAACTTACGCATAAATACCCCTTGGTTTACTCACGCGTATCGTTCCATCACATCACTGCCAACTCCTTCAGCCACTCGTCTTGCTCAATGTAATGGCAAAGGGAACGTTATGTTTAAAAGTTTTAGCTCGACGATAATTTTCAAGGTATTGTCCCTGCGTATAGTCTTCTTACTTATTCACTGCAAATGGAGTCCCTACTGTTGTAGAGTCTCGCTTCAACACTTTCTTAGATGCGGTAAAGTGAAACGTGATTTATTTCCACTATTTTACGAGAACAACCCTTACAAACTTAATATGAATGTATGCGTGGATCGGTTCTCTTACGCATTAAGTTGCACATGTGTCGCAATTCTTCACCTTAGTTGTATTATACTAGTACGCGTACTGAACTATAAGTTATTGGACGCCATGTAAGATGCGTATTCCTCCCTGACGTTTTCAGTTTCGTACACGGTTCGCGCTGTGTGTTGCTGGTTCGCTTGTAGGCTATAATAAAAACTCGCAATAGCGTACACGCAGGGTACGGACGAGTTTTTTCGTTACAGCGGTTTGTACATGATAGCCAGTATTTCAACAAAAACTTTTTGCTGCAACGACTGGCCTTGTGCGTAGCCAATTTGTTCGTTATAACCGGTGTACGCTAAAGCGAGATTAACGAGATCGTACTGTACCAAAAATGGCTACCGACACGATATACGACTATACACTAGGTAGCGTACAGCCTTTACTATGGCTGAGGTGAGTAGCATGTGTCAATGGCCAAAAGGGGTATATTATTTACTGTAGACGAAAATTAGTAATGGACGGTCAGTTACATCTGACGCTGTGTATTTACACAGTCGTTTCGCCTGTTGACCTCGTCCACAATAGCTGACAGTTTATTACGTCTTTATTACGTTACAGCGATGTTACACTGTATATAACTTTAGTTAGTTTTTCTCTGATTAATTTTTGAACCTCTTCGCTTTGACGTCGACTCATTCCGTTAAATAATGCATAGTTATTATGTCACACAATGAATTTTTGGCTTGAATAACATATGGTGTGTTGTAGACCGTCTTATTCCAAACTGCCATATAACAATAATTGCAACATACAAGAAGTTCATTTCTAACAGTTTGCACAAGTGTACACAATACGTGTTCTGTACCTGCATAACAAGATCCCAATAACCACAACTGCCAGATTCACACACCAATGCATATCTCTCCGTATAAAGTTATTTATAAAGATACATACAAATCATTCAGGATACTTGGACGACCGACAAACTATTCATCGACGCTTCATTACTCTGTCTCCTAAAGTGTTCCACGACAGCGCGGACCGGTTGGTCAATTGATCCACAGGAATAACGATTCATGAGCTTCTCACTTTTGTCTCGTTCGTGGTGCACACGCTTTCGCAGCGAAATCCCTGTCCCGATTTCCTTGCTCTTGTGTAATACTTCCAAGACACCACTGACCGCGTGCAATGTTTGGCATGATTGCTCATCAACATCGAAGATACCTGGACAACTATGAACTCGGTACAACAGACCATTTGTTGGACTATCTTCAGGTACGACCATGGTACCGGCAGTACAGAATACACGTGTCATTACTTTGTTCCGTGGCGTCTCAGGTGCCCCTTTACTCGCGACCCGCGCCTCCCCTACAAACAACCAGGAGGGTCAAACCCTAGACTCAAGTGGTTCCCCCGTTGTTAGAATAGTTACCTCTTTCACAAAAGCAACGTTAAAACGGAAATAGAGATTTTCATTAATCACCGTGACCAAAAGGACAAGTTATATAATGACCCGAGAATAAAACGTCACACACGCACAACAATAAAGCCTGAGCTAGGTTTTTGAAGTTATAACGTTATACTAACAAAGGGTTACGATGTAACAAGCAAGCAAACAGCCCCTGTACAACAAAGACGTAACGAAGAACGACCTAGCGGCGTCTCCGGTGAGACGAACCTGATTTGTGTGATGAATCACCACTACGACGCTGTTTTTCAAACGACTGTGGGATTTCGCAACTTTTGCGTTTTTCGGAGCAATGCCTGCTTGAACTAGTGAACTCCTTGTGTCGTCGACTGACACCGGTCAACGTCTTGGATGTTCCATCTACCGGCGACCTGAAAAGAAAACCAACGAACAATAACGTTTAGTTATCATGACCCAGAGCAATTCAATTTACGTAGAACATGCGGGTATCTTAGCTAAATAGAAAAAGAATTATATTAGTCGGCAGAGCGAAGTGTTACGACATCCACACGGGAAAGGGAACCACAGTTTTACCCGTTATTTTCTATCCCTGGTAGAACTTTAGGCATCCGTAACACCCGGCCCTTGTCTAAAGACGCAGCAGTGCACATTACGTTAATATTACAGCAACACTAACTTAAGGAGTTACGCTATGTCCACACAACGCGATTTATCCATTTTTTAAATAAATTTTTGCAATCCTTTGCCTTCTCCTGATAGGAATAGTGTTTCCTCCACTTTGCCCTCATCATTTGTTCTCCCTTACATTGTCTTTTCTTTTGTTTGTATATAAAAAACACAGTTAACCTCGTGTTTTGTTTTAACTTCTTAACCTTTCATTTTCACCCTCTGGTTTACCTTCTTAATCGCCTATGATTTTAACCTTGTATTTACCTTTTTTACATTGCTCTTAACCCGGCCGAGATCCAATTGAGTGGTTTCCTTTTATCGAATCTTGAAATTTAACCTAGTGTGCTTTTTCGGAATGCCTTCACAATCTTGTCAAACTTGTAACATCAAGTCTCGCTTCAATGTACGGACACAAGATGTGTTGTTAATTCGCTATCTGTTGATTCAGACGGCAAAAATTAAGTCTGACAAATTTATCGCTATGTTTACGTCGTTGGCCAACTTCCAAAGTTTTAGGCAGTGGGCGTTTAGCCAGAATAAATTGCGTAGTGTGCACACCAGTGTACCACAAATTTCAAGAAAATATAACGCTACCTGTCGTGCAATCCAGCTTCCCGTTCTTTCCAGAACCGAAAGACGGTGGCACTATCTCGTGCGTCATCTACAAAACACAACTTTATGATTTACGTTCATTCAGTAAAACCGTTTTTGTTTACCTAACGCTGCGTCCGCATCTCTTTTGCCCAACGCTTTGGCAAAAAGTGGCGTTCCTACCACTTCGCCCTCAGCCACTTTACAATGCGGATCATTGTCAACAGCAGGGACGATCCCCATCAGCGACGAAGGCCGTGGACGCGATCTTCCTACCCCGGAACTACTCATGTAGGAAGAAGTGACTGATTCAGGCGGAGGAGAGGTCGGAGAGACAAGCCCATTTTCCGTGAAAACGCCGTCGTCATGAACATTTTCTGCGTCCATCCTGAAGCTGCCGCAGACACTATCAAGATCAGACAACTCGGACCCTATGCCGCTGGTGGTCACTGAGTCAGATCTTGCATAAGTCCAAGGAGGGCACAATGAGCGGTTGAACAAAGACAGTGGGACCGAAATCTCGTCATCTGGCTCGGCGTAACTGGCTCTCCGTGGAACCGCGTGTTCGGCTCTCTTTTGCTGGCACATACTGATATTGTCAGAACACGGTCTGATCGAGGGAAACGAGGTTCTAATTTGTACTTCTTCATGGAGAGTTTGTGACTTTTCTCCAGCTAAACTGCAAGGGAAGCGAATAGAAATCTCCGACTTAATATTCTCTTGGGTGTCCGACACACTTTCCTCACCACCGTTCACACCATTCCGACCTTCCCGCCATCTGACGCGGGTCGAGGGCGGACTCGACACTCGCTTCGATACTGTCAATACCATGTGAGAGCGACTTTCAATAATCTTATCACCTTTCTTATCACTGATTTTCAAAGAACGTTGGTGGCTATAACTCTCGCTATGCCTCTGCCGCGTGACCATCACCACGGGCTCTTCTTCCTTCTCTTCCAGGCCAAAACTTAACCGCGACAAAGCCGTAGTAGGAGACAGGTCTGTCAAAGGTTGGCGTTTGGCCCGTTCTTCCGGACTGTGGTCCGGACTCGCCAACACGGTTTCCATAGGTTTCAGCGAAAGTGACAATGACGCCGAGCGGGGGAACGAACTCGACGGGACCGATGTTTTTCGCGTGTTGGTAAAACTACAGCGGACAGGATGCAACTGCACTGGTGCAGATGTCATTCCCGACGTGATTTCGTTGTCGAGAATATCCTCGGCTCGCAGCTGTCTTTCGTACTCCAACAACTGACCCAGGAAGTTGAAATTGGGCGATATCGTCGGTCGTTTGGATTTGACGTACCGAAAGGCGTCATCGAAAGTTAAACGTAGGTGTCGCATCACGTAGGCAATGGCCACTGTTGGGGATCGCGAGATCCCGGCTAAACAGTGCACTAGGACACAACCATTGGCTTCTCGAACCTTGTCTGTCAAATAAGGGAGACGTTTATTAATTCAGCGCTGCCACTTTTGACAAAGCCACGAAGCAATTTTACCAACAAACTGGGTAGCTTTAACGAAATAGGGTAACAGTTTCTCTCCATAATTGTCGTTCACAGGGACGCGCAAAAAATGGCCATCTTGAATGAAGTCCGGTTTGGGACAGGTGGTGCTCACGTTCACCTCGTACATAATATTGTGATTCTAAGAAAACACACAAGTCAAAATTATTTCAAGGCGCTCTAATACAGGATGACCTTGTAATGTTATTTACAGGCATTTACCTTTTGAAACTCTATTGCGGTTTCTTTACGGAAAATAAAAAAGGAAAAATTTACAAGAAACACTCTTTATGTACCCTACATTCAAAGAAGCGCTAGCTGCTTTTGACTTTGAAGCCTGCGTAGTATGAATAGCGCTTTAATTTGAAAGGACTCGAGCATATCTAATT
The DNA here is from genome assembly GCA_022885665.1 of Triops longicaudatus. Lineage (NCBI taxonomy): Eukaryota > Metazoa > Arthropoda > Branchiopoda > Notostraca > Triopsidae > Triops > Triops longicaudatus. The sequence goes on along the minus strand of JAGQDJ010000202.1, from coordinate 284,650 downwards.
GTGGAATTCTTTTGACGTCTGGGAGAAGATTCACAACCAACACACAGAGGCGCGTCATAAATATGAAAAGTCATCACATAAGGATTTTAACATATGGTACGGCTGTTAGTGAAAGAGACAAAAAAGTAAAATAGAAGACGCTCCTTCGTCTTACATTTCTTATTTGTTTTTAACCGACGACATGGGGCTTTTCTGAATCTCGCCAATGAAAACGTGTAAATGCATATGTAGAAGCACACGAGGATTAATTTCAGCATTCCTTGCAATAAACAAGAGTTTCGAAATATTTACTTTCTTACTATTCTACTTTGTTTTCGTTTATGCACGGAGTTATCTGCAGCTTTTAAACTCGAGCTGAGCTCGTTTCTAGCGAAGGCAACAGTGAACTTAGCTTGAAGTGTAAGAATTCGAAACTTGGAATCGGTAATATCTCTCCCGAGAACTCTTTGGAACTTTGTTTCTCCATGGCGGTTTAGGACTTCAAATTACCTAATATAATAGCATACACTAAAACTACCATATCGTGCGTGGGTGTCCAACTACGACAAAAATTCAAATGCAACTTAGCCTTGCGCCTGTTGTTAGTTAAATTGGCTTTCGTTCACTTAAAAAAGACTTAAAAGACTTTTAAACACTCGTTAACTCTATTTCCTAAATAACATCGCTCCCTCCTTACGTAAAACGCCTACAGTTGAAAAGATCTTGGAGGGCGAACCTTGTTTCTCTTGTTCCGTGCAGCAATATTTGTCCGAATCTCATTTTTTGGTTGGTCGGGAAGTGAGTTCAAATTGATCTACTTGCGAATGTCCTTCTCTATGTGGCGACAAACGATGGAATATATCGGTACTTTGAAGTATGAAAGCTACACATTGTACTACACCCTAACTTTTATTAATGATATCTGTGTTTTGTCACAGGGTAGAGCGATGGAGCTCACAATAGACAGGTGTTCGTTTTGGGACGTTTTTACTACGCAGGTATACATCTTACCTGTAGAAGTTCCTTGTTATTGGCATCTTGTTGGGAGCCTAGGTAAAGAAAAGGTAAAATGCGCGTTGGCCCAACATTGGATATTGGCATGCACGGTTGCGATAGCGAGGTCAACGTCGGACATCGTCTCGACTTATCCTCACACAGGTCACGGTAACAGGCTTGGAATTCCAAAAAACCACCTAAAGGAGCAAGAATGAGTAGGATGTTCGAACTTTTCTAGTTAGCAAGACTCACCCGACAATAAGAAAACTCGTTGAAAAAGGTGCACTAATTTTTGGAGAAGAACGTGTAGAAAAGAGTCTATGGCAACGTTATGGACGCTGGTTGTAGCTTGATCATAGATGATTATATCGTAACTTTCGTCGACGTCAATCTGACAGTTTTGGATTAGAAAATCTCGCATAGAAACCTAAGAAATTGCTCCATTAAATAACGTTGTAGATAATAATCAAATTTATTTATTTTTACTTTATCTTGCTGTAGACGTCTTTTCACCAGTTTCGAACAACAGACATTTACAGCATTGATGATATGACAATCATTGTACTCCAAGAAGGATCGACTATCCACGAGCAGTACCTGCTAGAATAATACATTTTTTTTTCAAAAATAAAGAAACGGAAGTTTTGAAGAAGCTTATACCTTGTTTGTCTTTCTTTGCAGTATATCTGCCACGTCGTGTGCGTTAATGCAAAGTACAGTGGCGGCCATCGTCAAGTTACAAAATTCAACAACTGCGAGTGCACACCATGTTTGCAACGGTTAAAGCTCAGCTGACATCAGGTATGTTCGCTTTCGCAAACGAACGAAAGTCTCGCCCACGTTGTGAATGCATTATCTGTAACTCTGTAGGCGTACATCGGACCCAAAAAATCGTTGTTAATTAAAAACCCTTACAAAACACAAGCAATGTCATATAACCCACAAAACGTTAAGCTATGAAGAAGTTCACCGCTCATTATCTTATCTTTTACAGTATCGCTTGCCACCAGCGCACGCTCCGTTTTCTCAATGTAAAACTACACATGTCGACATTCGAATATCCTTCAATTCCGTCCGCTGACACATTCATGCACTGGAAGAGGCTACGTCACTCACTTCCGAGCACGTTTTATGTTCTTGAGCAATAAAATGCGCCACTACACAGTATATGTGTCCAACTTATATTAGCTGTAAAAATTATGACACGAAGGAGTCTTCGCAAAGTCTTTATCTCTTAAACCCTATTAAACACACGACTGCTAATAGTCAAATTACATGACAAACTAAAAATGACACTGCGTAATAATGTAATATTCTGAGAGCTAGATCATACTGTGATCATAATGTAATATTCTGATCATACTTTACGTAACACGATTTCCTTCATGACAGCCTAATCCTAAAAATGACTAACATATTATGAACACATTTTAAGCTCCTTTGCATTGTGGGAAAACACGCAGAACACTGAACTTTAATTTGCAAAGTTTTCCTTTACAATTCCACGATTACAAATACGCAATCGCGAATTCTCTTCATTTTCCACATTATGCAAGAACAGTAAGCGTTTTAGCTGTTTGTCTCACTATAACATAGGTTACAATTTTACTTTGATTCTACTATGTCTTCTGAAAGCGACATCAGTGACATTTCTGGGTAACCGAGCAGAAAGGGATATTCATACAGAAAGGTATAAACAAAAAGTTACAGCACTACGCCTTTTTTAAAAATATTACAATTGCCATCTACAGTCAATAAGGTTTAAGACAGAAGACGAATTACATGTCTGAGCAAATTTCCACCTGCCTATTCTATTAATTTTACATGACTTCAGAAACTGGCGCTAGTAATTTAGTTTCGACACAGTTCATAATTTCCCTAATGTTTCTTCCATTCTAGTGTTCTTTTCCCAATTTCTGGTTTCAAGTCAGATATTCCACGTAACTTGTCAAAAGCGGGCTTTTTAAATGCCATTTTTCAAGAGTTCTACTATGTAAATCGGAGTACGGGATCGAAATAATCGTAAAAGGGGTACGCGTTTCGTTTGGAAAGATGTTTTGTCGGCTCCCTGGGATTTAATACCCATGTAAGCTTCATTAATAATAATCAGCTCGCCCAAGATGTTTAAGGCTTGTACTGTGCACCTGGCGAAACCATTGCTTAAAATGCATTGCCTTTTTCGACAGCTTTCAAGTTCCACCTGCTTCGTTCGCAAAACTTGTGCATGACGTCATTTTCACGTGCACAGAAAATGAGCATAGCCAGATAAGGGAAAATCCTATCAACGTCTCGAGTTCTAATCTCACCTTCGGTCTAGCAACTTTTCTGTCACCGAGCTAAGTTACGACTCCCAGAGGAACGATCAATAACACCCATGACTCAGCCCCGTCATCGTGACGTCATAATCTCCAAGAATACCCTTACACCCAAAGTCGTTGCCATCCTTACCCAACTCAACCAATATCCTCGCAGCCGGCAGCAACCACATCAAGAACAAAACCTACCTTTCCCTACCCACACCACCACCAAATAATATGAGAAAAATCCCTATTTTTCTCCTCCTTTTCTTTTCTGAACCTGATAATGAACAGCTTCTACAGAAACATAAGACAAAAAAGGAAGAAAAATAGCAATATTCAAGCTACCATCTCATGTTTCGAGCGTCAAGGCTTCGTCAGACTTTCACAGCCCGCATACCTTGTTGGAATCATATATAGTCATAAGGGCTCGGGAGTTTTTAAAAATCCTGCACTCCTTTTCGAGCTTTTTAAAGGCGCGATGCCAAAACATTTGGGCTTTGCTTTCCCCGTTTTACCTTTTCTATACCCCTCCCCCAGTGGACCACCTCCCACAATTCCTTTTCATCCACATACCTGACCATATGTGTGAGCATCGACCCAAGAACTTCTCCAGACTCACAATTTAGAAGTTCAAGAAGTGACGAAACAGGCTTTTTACCAGCAGAAAAAGGACCTTGTCTACCTCCTTATATACACACACGCATCCACATGAGTGCCAAAGGGCCCATGGCACAAGCAACACCAAATATTCTCTCCACAAAAGACGACGAATAAGGCATCGAAAATTCTACCAAGAACCCCGAACCCGTCCTGTGCAGTGCTGTAATTGCTCCGCCAGTCCGGAGTCCTCCCCAAAGGTCAAACATCTGTAATAATGTACTTCAACGTTTGTTTGCACATCTCCGACTCTATTCAAGCGGTGCGGTATCCAAACGTGCCGAATCTATCTTTGAGCTGCGTCTTTGGCTGGTGATGCAGATTCCGGAATTAGACGCTGTGTCACTGAACGAACCACCCCCTCCTCATTTCCACCTTCTCTTTTCCCATTCATAAGCCACGGTACCAGAATCTCCACCCTCGCTCAACCTATTATCGTAATCTCGCTTCCCGAAAAATAAAACCACCAAGATACGCTTGCAAGCAGAAAAGAAGCTGTTAAAGGCCGCAAGATGCTCAGCGTGACACCAAAAACTCCTGCTCCACAAAACAGGTTAGTCCGAAAAGCCTTCAAAGGACCTTCTTTTTCTTTCGCAGCCTTGCCCCGGACTTGAAACCCCCTTCTTCCCATCAAACGTCCCTTATTCATTCCCCAAGGTAGTCCACCACCAACATGCTCGTATGGTCATGACCTAGTTCTCGTTTCAGTCATTCATACAAACGCACAACGCGATATGGTATTGTACTGTACTCGTTGTCATAGTGTATTTTCACCCCTCCATTTCTTTTGTTTCGCTCGTATGGCAGCTTTTTCGAAAAAAGGCGGATGAGTGTTGGCAGTTTAGGAAGCATAGGAACTGTGTACAAGACAAGTATAGAGCATGAGTCACCGGGACAAGCTGAGTAGTGACTCACGCGACATAGCAGCTCCGTCACGAAACGGGCTTCAGTTGAGTAGAGTGGGGCTAAGTACCAAACCGCCAACGACCCGCGCTCTTGACTTTCCCTATACTAGCACTAGTTCATCAAAGAAATGTTCGGCTTTGGCAGGTTGAAAAATGGTTTTTATTTAAAAGGGAAAAAGAGCCCAATTTCCTTCGGTAAAAACCATTGGAATTTGAAATAAAATTTTAACTGTCACGCAAAGAATGTTGATTTCCAACGAGGAAGCTCACGATAACTTATTACTATGATAGCCCGAGCTAACTTGTCCTGTACTCTTATAAGAGGAGTTTGGAGAGGACTTCGGACCCCCAAGGCTAAAAAGCAAAGCCAACTTCCTGTCAGCCTGCTCCTGTTCTCTCAATCAATTTGAAACACTTTTTGTTTGTAACAGAATGACGGAGTGCAATGCACTTATTTTTCGCCCGTTATTGATCTTCCTAGTTGATTCCTCAGATTCGTTCCCGGTGGGGACACTTACACGAAACCACTTCACACTCAGTCGGAAATTTGCAGTAATTTTAAACATTTTATCTGAGCATAAGTTACAGTAAAAAAATATCAGCATAGTGCAACAATTACCTTTAGCATGGAAAAATAAGTCCACGTGCTTATGAAATGTACAATGCTCACGTACGACACATTCACGTTCAATCACAACAGTTGTCTGAGGAACACTGGTAAGGTCTAACGCCATCTGCGAAGCATTGACACCCCAAGTCCTGCCCACCCACCAATCGTCGGACCCCGAAGTGACTTCACCTTCGGCCAATGAGGATTCTTGTTTGCAGACATATCAGTTCTTCATGGCGCTACGTTCGAAACACTCTGACGAACAGGTTCCAATCCCTCTACGGAAGAATTTGCATTAAACACGGATATGAAATGTATAGTGCTTGAATAATTCACATAACTATAAAGATTCACCGAACGATATAAAATTGAAATATAGGGTTACTATAAAGTCCATGACTATTTACGCAATTCACCGTAAACTTGTCATGTATAACGGAAAACATTTTGCTCAAGAGAGCTTTATGCCGTGAATTTTCTAAGGCGGTTGTAAATTTAATTTGTTAATTCATTATTGACAGCCTAAGAAACAAGTCAATAAATGCGGCCTTTTTTCCTCGTTTTTCCCGTTATGAGTGAAAGTTCTGCAAAACGCCCCATGCCAATACAGTAAACGGGACTTCGACAAACACTGTTTCCCCCTTTTCACCAAATGCTTTCGTCAGTCTAGCGTTACATTCCGACCACTTCTAAGATGAGCATAGGGTAATAGAAGCTAGAGCATGCATTTTGAGAACACTTAATTTTAGGTCACGAAGATATGCAGAATTCAAATGACACATAAGGACTAACATTTATAACAACTTTAACCCAAAATGAGATCACTCATTTTTCAGCTTCCATTTGCATGCAAGGGAGGATTATTTACGTCGCTTAAAATCTCAAATACATAGCTTTCAAATAGTAACACTTGGCACAGAAATGATTTACTTATCTTCACACAGAATTTCAAAGTAAGCGCCTGGTTTGTACTACGCATGCTAATAACCCTGTGTATCTATCAGAGTATATTACGACAAAGTAGCCTATATGTGTAATGCTAAAATGGGAACGGCGGGGAAACAACACTGAACCCTTGTGCAGATTACTGCAAATTTTTCTTTGCACACTTTTAGAATGCTTCTGCAATGCTCTTTTACCCCTAGAGAGAACTTAACTGGAATACAGAGAGAGAAAAAAGAGAAAATCTGACAATGCCTTTGAAGTCAATGTGGCAAACAAAGCTTTGCATCGCGAGATTTTCAAAATATTGTCTTAACATCCAGAACAAAATGGTCAGAAGACTTTGTCAACGATAAAAATAGTAATTTGCCGAGAAAATCTTACATCAATAATAATAATAAAAGTTGTCCCAATTCATATAAACTTGTGTACAAAGTTTCCGATTTAAAAAGTTAGAACATAGAGAACTGTTTTTCCTTTCAGACGAGTTAGCTATGATGCGATTTTACTGTACTGTTTTGCAAATTCAAACCGCATTTTTATCATCCGCTCCTTGTTCTATAGAGTTGATGGATTTTTCTACGGAGCTGAAACATTTCCGAGTTGCTCAGGACATAAAATTTTACGATATTACTATGATACATAATTTAATTAAATAACTTAAAATATTAGCACACAATATCTGCTTTATACTTGAACTTACAGTACATTTGTTTTTACCTATGATGTTTTCGACGATATAGTCAAGATATTCTTTGGTATTCGCGTTTCGTCTCAAACCTCGCGAAATGGATAACCGGAAGTCTGGACCATACTTTTCGAAATAGTCATGTTCTGGTATGTCTGCGCTGATGTCGATGCCACAGATTATGGAAGTTAAGTAGGTCCAGCATCTTGCCGCATTAGCCACGTTATAGCCTCCTGTATAAAGTTCGCCCACATTTGCCGCCATGTAAGATACACTGAATAGGATATGTATAATATACCTCCTCCCAGGAAGAGAATGGGCAAATCCCATGTCATAATATGTCTGACGCAATCTCCGTATCCTTTCAATGTAAGATTAAACGCGCCCAGCGGATCCTGGGTAATTCCGTCGCTACCACACTGGCAAACCACCATATACGGCCGGAAATTATGCAAAATTGCATCTGCCACCCTACCATATAACAATACCCCCGCACTGAAAGGTTACTTCCTTTTCCAAGAATCCGAATATGGCATTTTAAATGTCACAGTGAGATGCCTACTTCTTAAAAACATGGAAGTAATCTTCGTCCGTAATTCCTTCTCGCAAAGGAACATTGCAATTAAAACCTTTGCCATATCCGATGCCGGTCTCTCGTAACGAGCCAGTGCCTGGAAAATACCCAGTCTCGTAATTATGCAAAGAAAGGGTGAAGACTTTATTTGAGCTTTCGAAAGCGTTAGCAACGCCATCTCCATGGTGAACGTCCAAGTCGATGTAAAGAATTCGTTTAAACTTTGGAATGAGTTGCAGAATGGCTAGAACTATATCGTTCACATAACAAAATCCCGACGCGGAGTCCCTATTAATTTTAGAAAGATAACTGGTTATATAATTTGATCAGTTAGGATAAATCTACCTTTGAGCATGATGCCAGCCACCATACCAGTTTATGGCCACGTCTACATCTCCAGCGATTAAAGACTTTGCAGCAGATAAAGAGCTTCCGGCCACGGTTTGCGCAAAGCTGAAGGTTTTCTTCAGAATGGGACAGTCAAAACCTAACCAGCTTAATTAAGAAATCTTAAAACTTCAGACAAGTAATTGCTTGAATGATTATGTACCAAAGCCAAAATCTTCTAATGATTCATTTGGATCTTCGTCGTTATCTTGTTCTAGTGACTTCAACGCATTGACGTAGTCTTCGGAATGAAAGCTTCGTAAATTCTCTTCAGTAGCTAAGCCCGGAAGTATCATCTTCATATGCTCCAAGAGACCGTACGCTTCCACCAAGAAGTGTACCATAAAACTCTATATATTAACGAATGCTCTTTAGTAGGAAATAAAAAATATTTTTCTATATTTCCTGTGACTTAAGTGTTTTCTTATGGGATTTTTCCTTTGTTCATCGATACGTTTAAGATGTTGTGTACACAAGCATCCTGTAAAACATTCTTGTACCACGAATTTTATTGTATTTGAATAGCGTGAAATCTGGACTATTAATTAGACATAACACTAACACATATCCGTGACACTTAAACTCGTACAAATTTTCAACCTGAGCCACACAAAAATAAGTTGTTTTACTAGGCTTATAAATATTACAAATCTTAACAAATAAAATAGACTAATTAACTAACATACATTGAGCTTTTTGTTTTTTTAAAGAAATACAGCTCACCCGAGATTCTATCATGGATATGTGATCGAGGACTTCCAATAATTCTTGACTCCAGACATAACCAACTTTTCGTACTGCTTTACCATTCGCCACTTCTCCGGTTAATGAATGATCATCACTTTCTTCTAAATTTCGCTTTCCTGAACTAATGACCGACCTTGACATTTTAGTAAGAATAAATAATAAGAACGGAACAGTATGTCTTTCGAAATAAAATTAAACAACGCGCATTTGTTGATACACGAGCTTAGTTGCCAATAAGTCAGAATTAATCATGAGCATGAAATAAAGGTTATGTTAGGATTAAAATAAAAATAGTTACACTAGTAAAATTTAAAGCTTTTTATATCTTAAAAGTAATAGGAATATAAAGACTTTGTATAAACTTTCTTAAATTAGATAAAATGGCGCGCTAAACGTTGCCGTCTACGTCTGACTGTCAACAATAATAGAAGTCAAAAATGTCTAAAAACAACGCATCGTCTGTAGATTTGCGCTCGGAATTAGCTGAGCTGGTCAAGCGGAGAACTGAAATTGCCGTAAGTTTGTAATCGTGGCGGTGCTTTCAAATACTTTTACTTCATCTTCATGTTAAGAACTATTAGGAACATTTACCAGCAGCTGCAGAACGAGTAAGGCTCTTAACTCGTCGATTTGCTATTACAATTTTTGTTAGACAGCGTTTAAATTTAGTGTTGTACTGTTTCCTAGGAACAGGACTTGCGCAAAATTTTACGACAGTTCATCAAAATGATAACTGCCATGACGAACCCCGTTTATTGTGGTAGGGAGTTGATTTTCAGTATATTTGAATTTCGATAGATCCTGTAAGTGTACCGACAACATTAGCGTTATTTTCAAAACCGGTATTTAACTGAAGTTCAACTAAGTAGGTCATACAATACTTAAATTTAGAAGTCCCAGCTTCCGAAAACTTAGCATCATAGGTGTTATTTTATTATGTCGTTTTCAGACAGATTGCTAATTTAGTCAATCCTAGGCTGCACCTTTTTTAATGGGTTTTCGCCAAAACAATGTACATATTATAGTCAGGCTTCGTTGTAATAGGATTTTGCTGTATTTTACGTGTCAAGTATCGGAAATAGGGTATGACCGATTTAGTGAACACTACGCGGCTTAGCTTGTGTGACTCGATTTATTCAGCTTGCGTCCTGTGGTGTAAATTGTCTTATCGAATATGTTCTTTTGCCCATCATGTGTACTTTATCCTAAGTATTGATTTTCTTTTAGGACACCTTGTCAAATCTAGAGCGTCAAATCTACGCTTTTGAAGGCAGTTACCTGGAGGACACACAGCTTTATGGTAATATTATCCGAGGCTGGGATCGGTACTTGGCTTCTAATAACAAACTGACGAGCCAAAATAGTGACAAACGTAACAGAAAGTTCAAAGAAGCTGAACGCCTTTTCTCCAAATCCTCTATTACTTCCATGGCGGTAAATGCTGCTGGACGATGAAGGAGTTAAATAAGTTTTAACATTTATTCTTGGTGTAGGCGGTTAGTGGCATAGTTGATCTACATCCAGAAAAGAACGAACGATCAAGCGAAACGGAATCACAAGCGAATAGTGGCAGTGAGGATAATACCCGCGAGGGCTATTACGAAAACGTTAACGGCTTCGGCGATTCTTCGAGTAAAGATCGTCTTAAACTCTCAAAAGCATCCAAACATATAAAGAAAGCTAACCGAAAACCTACCAAACCACGCTAATTTTTCAAGGTTCTATAATGTGCTACAGTGTTTACAGTCTATTGCGTGGCGGTGATTGAGTTCTGCATGTACAGTACCGAATACACTCGCAAAATTTTATAAAAAAAAAAAGTGTTCAAGCTGCCGGCAATGCTTCGTTCGCTATGTACGCTCCAGTGGCATGGAAATAAAGCTCTCGCTCAATATCGGTCAACAAGCCCGACGCTCCAATACGGAACAAGTCAGGCTTCAACCATGGTTCTCCAAGTTCTTCTTTCATAAGGATCATCCATTCTATCGCTTGTTGGTGTGTCCTAATGCCGCCCGCTGGCTTAAACCCCACCTTTTACAAACACGTTAGTAGCTTAGTAGTGTATAGCCGCACATAAATCTCGAGAAATTACCTTAATTCCCGTTAAGCGGTAATAATCGCGAATGGCTCGGCACATAACCAATCCAGCCAGATAATTCGCATTTACTGTCTCTTTACCTAACAGATCCACAGTATTATACAGCTAACACTTCATTTTCTAACGGCTATCATACCGGTTGATGTTTTGATGAAGTCCGATCCAGCCATCATCGCCACCATTGAAGCTTTATAAATGGTGCTCAGAGAGCCTAGCTCACCTACTGCTAAGATAGCTTTCATGTGTGCCTCACCACAAGCTTCGCTCATTAGCTTTATTTCTTGATACAATTCATCCCAACGGCCTCGTAAGGCCAAGTCGCGATTAATAACAATATCAATCTCGCTTGCTCCATCTGACACAGCCAATTTGATTTCCTCCAACCGGCAAGTTGAATGTGTCTGCCCACTAGGAAAACCGGTTGCAACTAAAAAGTACAATCGTCAAAGGGGAGTCGAGCGCAGACAACGATTTTGATTTCACTTACCAGAAGCAACGGGCAAATTTACGTTGAATTTTTTCAAGGACTTCACGGCATCCGCTACTCTACTAGGGTATACGCAAACCGCACCTGTAGTAATGTTTAGTCCGTACAACTGAAGTCCTTTAACTATATTGGAATGTAGAGGAGAAGCAGCTTTGGCACAGAGTCGATCAACGTTGGTCCAGGTATCATCGCCTTGGAAAATATAGAAACAATATTTTAAACCGGCAGAACAGAATTTTGACATGTAATACCCGCTAAAGTTGTAAGATCAATGCATTGGACAGCACGGATTAACCATGCTATGTGATTCGTATCTCCCAAAAACCGCGACGCGAGTAGATCTTGAACCCGTCGTTGTGCCGCATCTTGATTTATTTTATGCGACAAAATGCGTTGGGCATCTGCAATCCATTATTTTATTAAGTTGTTAACAGATAATTCGAACACACTTACCAAACTCTGTTCCTGCATTTCGCACCATTATCGTTGCATAGAGCCCACGAAGTTGCGAAGCTTTAAACCCTGGAGATTAAGTCTTGTTTTTGATCCTATGTTTTTGTTTTCGGAATATCTACGGTTTTCTAGTTACTGCCCCGCGAATGGGGAAATACTTTGAATTTCGATTCTGTTAAGCGCCAAATTTGGAATTTTTGGTGGGAAATTAGTAAAACCGAGTGTGGTTTATATAGTCTCGTTTTCATAAAAATTAAGCCTGGTTTTTAACGAGCTGTTAGATTAGTAACGACCTTATAAATAATGATAATAGAACCAAGAGTACTTCGCAACGAAAGTTAATCAGTTAGCTTTAGTTGTTTTAAGGCGATCAATGTTGCTGTGAAGACCCATTATCGCCGTCAGCTTTCTTTTCTTAAATCTCCTTTGATTTTCCAGGAAAAGAAACTGGGTGCATTAAAATACTTTTAATGCACCGAGCTTCGAAAAAACTGAACAACCTTGTTGTTTCGTGTGAAGTTTACTACAGTAAAGCTTTCTACTTAATCGTTAAAATCTGTTTGAAGTTTTCCGGATTCGTTCATATCCTCGGAGACTGGCTAGCATTTTTCTGCAGGTCAATGTATCCGACAGCCAGTTGCCAAGCTAAGATGATTCCATCCGCAATGCACGAGCGAATCGTCGGAAGGAATGAATGAGTTTCCTTAGGGTTTTGTATGTAACATCAAGTTCCAGTTTACAGAATCAATAGGATATTAACAAAAATAGTAAAGAGCTAATTAGTCTACTTAAGTTTATCAAAATGGCATCGCCATTGAATTTATATCCCATTTAGCTACTAAGCCTCCGTTAGCTTCCTCATTTTCGCAGGTTTAATTAAAATAACAGACCAGTTGCTTTGCTGAATATAAAATATATATTTTAACCATGATACAGGCCATGAAACAATACTGTACAGTGCAAAATGATACGGTTGCGAAGAGAAATTTGGGTAGTTTTCAGGGGAAGGTAAGGCAAAGCCTGAAAAGCGGGATAAAATTCTTGTAGAAGTTCGGGAATGCAGTAGGTAACTGAAAAATACCGACTGAAGTACTGTACAAGCAGAAACATTGTACCATACTTAGGGCCGTCGTAAGATGGGAAATTCTTTTGGCAAAGTTTTCGGAGACTGTTTAGGAGATGGTCACTTTGGGTTGATAACCGTTGTCATCAGCAACGAAGGTGATGGTGACGGTTTTGCCGTCAGGAGTTTTCCAGGACACAGAACCTTGGGAAGTTTGTCCAGAAGCTTCGGGGCTAATTTGTTTCTGAGCGCCGGATTCTTCACGACGGATACCATCTCCGGTCTCGAATCTACCGAGGAAAATAAAAGAGTGAAAAATACTGAATAGAACTCGTCACTCGTTTAGAAGTTACCTAAAATTGTAGCTTCCGTCGTCGTTCAAATTATTCTCGTAAGCGACAATGGGCACAGGTTGGGCTGCTTGTTGGGGCTTGCCTGCAGCCAAGGCAATGGTAGCGAAAAGTGCAATAGCGATGAACTATTGAGAAGGGAAAAAATGCGTTGTTTTACCACACTTGATAATCCGAAGAGGAATTTAGGTAAGAACTTACGGTCTTCATTATTGGAGAATTCGGTTTCTCTTGGTAGTCACTGTATCGGAAGAAGGGATGATCACCGGATGAAGAAGACTCCGTCTTCCAAGCCTTATATACCTCGATTCGTCTAAGGGAAAAGTTTGACTACCCCTGTGCAAGGGCTTGTAAGTAGGAGAAAGATGAATAAAATTTGAATAGCTGTGGTTGTATTAATTGTGGGACGACCCCCTTAACCACCTCACAAGCGTCGCCGTGATTGCTGTTGCCTACCACTTGTAGCATCTCTAGCCAGAGGGCGAGCACGACCTCCTTTTACAACTGAGCACCCGTCCATTTTTGTCCTCGTCACCCATAAATATCCCCTTCAAGGTAACCAGGAAAGATATTGCTCCCCCGTACTGGAAAAACGTTTACTTTCTTCTTCATTTTTTTCTCTCTCGCTTCTAGGGGTCCCAAGCTCCTACGTTCATTGTTACTCCTAAACAAAGGCTTAGGGTTTTAGAGGTCTCCGTGGAGATGGACAAGTTAAGAGCCGTATACGGTTACTTTCACTTTCAGCAAGTCTGGAACTTGTGTTTGGAAAATTTTACTAAAAACTGCTATCACTATGATATGATCCATTGTAATGCTAAAGCTGTCCGGCGATGACTAAGGAATTGCACAGTGTCAACAGCTTTTGCGGTCAATTGCAGTCACGAGTCCTCATTGTCTAGAAAAGTAATATATGCGTGGGAACAGCAGTACGTTGATTAAAGCACACTTGTCCTTCTATCTACTTGAATCTTATTTTATATTGTCTGTATGATTTTTCTTAAAAACACTACGGTGAAGTTTCACTGCGCGAGAACCTCGAAGTCATTTTTCTGTTTCGACAATAGGAGAAAGGTACCCAAACGAGAGAAATCTTCATTTGCATGCTGGGCTTTGTGAAAGGATTCTGTCATAGGTTTAGAAAGCTAGGGAGGGTGTGTATTTTCCTTGATGACGGATTATTGAACCGACAAAAGCGAAACTCCTGAAAAAGTTCTTTTTTATAATTAAAGACAAGGACCATTAAGGAAATAATATGTGTTGCGTATGAGCTTGGCGTTGTTTGTATACATACAAACATTTACCAAAGAAAGAATTAGCCTATAGGCTAAACTAACCAGCTTTCGTTTGTGGACGGCCCTGGAAATCTTTGAAGGTTATCTAGGTTCCGCAGAAGAACAACCGCCGCCAACTTTATGGGTCAATTCTGGGTGATTCGTATACACGATGTTGCAACCACGCTGGCCTTCTTCCACCCCGAAGCTATTTTGCTGCCTTTTACATCAACCACTCGTGGTCGCAAGGAACTTCGAAACGTCGGTAACAAAGAAGATGGGGACTTCTTCTTCGGAGTATAAATAGGCGGGATGCCCTGAGTCAGTCATGTGTCTTTCGTTCGAACTTCTCCAGCAAACATGAAAGCCGTAAGTTTTTGTTTTAACTTTCTAATTTAAAGTTTACTCAATTTACTTTCACTTGGCAGGTCGTTCTTCTTGCACTATTGGCTGTTGCCTGGGCTCGTCCCCAAGAACAAACCACGACCCCTATTCCCATTATCCGGTCCCAGAGCGAAATCAACGGAGATGGCACCTACAAATTCAGGTACTGCACATGAAACTTTCTCCGTGAATCTCACTAGTTGTATAATGCTTGTTAAATCTTACAGTTTTGAGACTGGAAATGGTATCAAGCGTGACGAAGTCGGCAGCCAAAAGCAAATCACCCCCGAAGAATCTGGCCAAGTTCAGCAAGGCAGCTACTCTTACACCGCTCCCGATGGCCAAGTCATCAGCCTCAGCTTCGTTGCCGATGAAAACGGTTTCGTTCCCCAGGGAGACCATTTGCCTACCCCTGTCCCCGTCCCACCCCTTCCCCCCGCAATTGCCCGTGCTTTGGCTCAAATTGAGCGTGCTAACTCTGGGCCCGGAGCTCATCACCACCATAATTAAGCATAAAACTCTGTAATTCTGTTGATCTTTCCTCGTTGTACAATAAATGTCTGCACTACAAACTTAACTGGATTCAAACATTTTCTTGCGAAGAAACTCTTGACATAGCCCTGATTTTTTTGCGTGTCAGGTTCCAATAGCAAGCGTTTTTTAATCACTCATGAGCAGGTAGATGCGATATCACGGAAAATTGTATATGAGAAACAAATCAGTACCGTAATTCAAATTACACTACGATTTAGCAACAGGTTTGTTATGTGGTTTATTCTCTTAATGTTATTAGGCATTGTACAATACTTGAGTCAAGCAGCTTTTTCTTCTGAATGCTCTACAAGCAATCGCAGGGCCCCAAAAAACTAATGTTTGTATACTGAACTATTTTGTCGATGTCTTCTGTGTCGATCACGGTTAGTGATTTCTGGGACCTGAATGGTTCTCCTTTTGGTTAATTTCCTTTCTCTGTTTTCCTTCGTCAAGAAGGCATTGCAAATGTATTGTATTACATCAATTCGTATAGTTTTTGAACGTTTTGCAACATCTGTGCTAAAGACTGTGGATAGCTTCCTTGGACTACAAACAGATTATACTATCGTAGTTATTTTGTTGTTGTATTTTTTTTCATATCTTAAACTTGCAATGCCGCATAGACTTTTATTGTACTTACTGCATCTCCCATGAGGATTTTTGCACTCTTGATTTGGCTCTGGCTTTAAGCTTGTTCTGCACACCGTTGAACCTTGTTTTGGCCGTGTAAAGTCAGTGTGACGTAGGTCGTTCAAGTTCACGCAGATGCTTTATCTAGAATGCTCTCACCGTTTATACTGCTGCGAAACTTAGGCGGCATTGGCAGCCACAGAGCTGGACACCAACAGTTGAACACGTCCATGGAGGCTTCCTAAACTGAACAAGTTGTACTCATTTGCACTTCTCCTGACCCCCAAGTTGCAATTCCTCACACTAGTTGCAAATAGGAACGATTTCTTTTCCCGGAGACCATTTGACAGCTTCTATCCCTTTCACTCACCGCAGTACAATGGGGAAATTAAACAAACAAATCACGAAGGGTTATTTAAGCGTCGTCAGTCTAATGCCTCAATTAGGCGTTGAATAAACTGTGTATAAAAGAATAATGTTGTTACATGTTTAAATTTTAAAAAAAATCTGACGAAAGATTTAATACAGGTACCGTACATAATCGCAAATATTTATAACATACAAACCCAATATTTTTTTGTAAAAAGGCAGGTCTGAACATCTGAAAATCTTTTTAGTCTATAAACAGGTAAATATGCTTTTTAGTTTATAACCTCGAAAATGAACCTTTTAAAAGAGAATATCCCTCCAAGTGGACGGAAATAGACGCTTCAAGTCATATAAATGAGCAAAAAACGCCAATGTAATGAACTCCGTATGTCGAAGAGTATTTCTTTCCCCAGAAGGTTTAATGTGATGCGATTCTGTCGTATAATAGGCCTATCTCGGTGCATAGGAGTGCAATAGAACTCAAGTTCCGCCATTAAAAAAAAATATATGAACAAGGGCTGGGAAGTAGAAACTTTGACAGAATTGCAGAGCATTTAACATAAACGGCCGTGTTTATTATCAGCGTCTGCAAAATTAAGTCCTGTTATATTAGTTCTAGTATCTGTACTTAGAGCTTTTAAGATTTTAACAACTACCTTCCACAGCCTTTGTTCGGTTGACTCATCGTACCATTAGCAAAGATAAATTAGCCTCAAAGGGCTTAATTAAGCGTTATGAAGTTTGCGGGCAGACTTTTTCATGGAAATACACTATCACTAGGATAATTAGCACACAGAGTAATAGAAATGTGCTTAATAAAGCTGGCCATCACAGATCTGCAAAACTAGTTTGGTTAATGAGGAAACACCTCGCAAGTTTTTGTAAATTACACTTCGTTTTTAAGCACTAAGAAAAACTGGTTATACAGGTCATTAGCTCGAACCCATTACAGCATATTCATTAGCAAAGATTTTCTTGCAAATAAGACTTTCTATATTGCGCAACTGTTACAGAGCACAACTGTACATATTTAAAAGGACGATTATACAAAATAATCTTACATCGAATTGTCAAGATCGCAGTGTCGTTTCCGATATAGTATATAGGAGCGATACAAGTTATACTTTACGCTCTTCCAGCGTTCTTCAAGTCATCCCAAATTTTTGCGATAGCAGCTGGGAGAGGTGGAGGAGTGGGCAAGTGATTTCCTTTAGGCTGAAAGCCGTTTTCGTCAGCTACGTAAGTCAAAGAGATAACCGAGCCATCAGGAGCTTTGTAAGACACGCTCCCCTTAGCTACGGTCCCGGCTTCAGTAGGCGAAAACTGTTTTTGCTGTCCGGATTCTTCTTGCTTGATGCCATTTCCAGCCTCGAAACTAAACACATTATTTTAACAAACTACCATCGAAGTTACAAGTTACAAGTTTACCTATGTTGATAGGACCCATCAGGTTTGACGTCAATAATTTGCTTGAGGATGGGAACGGGGGTTGTTGGAGCTTGTTGTTGGGGTCTTGCAGCAGCGATGACCAACAAAGTTGCGAAGACGAACTAAACAGTTTATAATTTAATAACTTAATCTTAGTAAACTTTAGCGAAGATAAACTTACAAATTTCATTTTCAGGCTGAAGCTTCACTTTACCCAAAGATCGCACTGAAGATTCACTGTGTCTCTTTGGTGTCCTAGTGCAGTTTTATATAGTTGTCAGGACAGTGAGATTTGCCAATCTTAGAAATACGTGGTTAATTTACTGATAATTTTTGCAGCTGAGTAGCATCTTTTTAAACATCTTTCAAGGAAAGACGTGTTATTAAAATTCTAGGCAGCTTACGAAGGACGTTTGGTAACTTACTTTCTACGGTGATAATAAAAAAGAAAATATCTCTAGGACATGCTAGAAGTGCTTCACTCCTTAGAGGTTCGAATTACAAGAGTCAGGAGTGTACAGGAAAAACACACTTGTTTGAATATTGCCTTTCATTGCAATCGATGTTACCCTATGGCTTAAATAGTATATGGCTATGAAATGGAACGGGACTTAGCGTATGTATAATGAGAAGCCATCTTAATACCTGTTTCATTGTTGCAATGTAAATCCTAAGTTAGCACGAGCTTTAGCTCACGCTATAAGTAAAAGAAGTAAAAGCAAAAAAACAAATGTCATATTAGTTTTCGGTAGACAGTTTTTCTGCAATAATTTATATATATATACAGAATTTATTAGATGGTTATTTTTGTTGCATATGTGAACGGTTTTATAATTTGTCTTACATCACTGCACGGAATTTCTACTGGACAACATATTTGTGGTTTAAGTATTTTCGTTGACTTTTACTGGCGCGAGGAAAGCTACTTCCCAAATGTGGTTATGTACAGATTTGGCGTTTCGTTGTAAATGTCATTTTTTGTCGAAGTTTCTCGAGAGACAAAAAAAAAAGACACATTTAATGAACTGGGCACTCACGTTCGAGACTCCGTGTATAGCAGAAAATAGTCTCCCGGCCGCAATAATACTCACACAAACAAGACTAAGTAGCATGCTACGCACGATTTCTCCGTTAAACGTGCAAACATTTTCTTTACACTCTCTAATCTCGTGTTAACAATAATGCATTGCGGTCATGATCTTAACCTAGCTTACAGGAGCGCAAATAACTATACCGTAATTGTAATGAAACGAAGTGCATTTGACAAGCGGAAAATCGTAATCATCCACACATTAAACGAACGTTAGACCTATTTGAATTACAAGTTCAGTACTTCAAAATCAGCTTGAAGGTTTAAGTTTAGCAAAGAATCGTAAAATTTCCACTGTGCTACTTCGTCCAATAAATCTAGCAAGAGTTGTCGTGTCAATAAAGGACCGGATGTGGCAGAACTTTGGACGACGCACAATAGACGAAACCTCCGCTTGCAAAAAGTAAAGACGTCTTAAATTCACTCTTTCTTCTGTTGTTAACAATGAAATGTGGAATGTTTCCTTTCACCCGTGTAAGTTTTGCTCTCTTACTATGAACAAGAGTGAAACTGACACTGGAAAGAGATTTAAAATATATTTTCGAATAAAAGATAAATTTTTGAAACTTAAAAAGAGAATTTCATTCAAGCATTCAGTTCATGTCTAGATACCACTAGTCTTGGGAAACACTAGTACTGTTATCGTCATCATATTACGCCACAGATGCATACTGAAAGTAGATTTCGTACTCCGAAAACAACGGGGCCCCATCTGCTTTCCTACCTTTCGCCTCGGATTCAAGATACGCCACAAAATAGAGTAAAAGCTAACGAAAGATCCTGACCGGGTGCCGAAGGATGATACTTTTGAAAGTGAAAGGAAGGACCACGTGCACAGCGGAATTTATTTAAAATAACCAACGACCTTCAGAACTACTGCGCTATCCTGCAAAGAACTTATGGTCTGCGCTGAAGTGCTTTGGGAAAATTGCGTGTACTACCAGGAAGAAGCGTAGCGTCTTTTTTATATCAAAATCGTCAAGGATGTTATCAACCAGTGCTACATTCAACGGAAGTACTCAATTTTATTGCATTCATAAGAATACTCCACCCTTAGCTCTTTTAGACTTGTTTTTATTCTCAGCGCTAAGATGACATTTTTTAATATCTATTCTTGCCCACAACTAACGTGAGGTAAATTACGTTATACCGTAATGATAGAAGTAATAAATTGGGGGCACTTTGTGTGCCTGTTTCATTGCGTGGAACAAACCCTTGGGGCAAAGTGAAAGGACCCTCATCCCAAGCAAATGAGGATTCACTGTCGGCCCATTCGAACCATACTGGACATCCGAGGCACAACAGAAAGCTCACCTTTCTGGTAGAAAGTTTTAATGAACTTCTTTTAACAGTTAAAGCCGATTTAGAATCAATGCAGAATTTCATTAATAACTTAACTTGATGAACCACATCAGATTAGATAACACAAGAAGATAGGATTTTCAGCTTTGTATTTAGAAAATAGATCCATTACAGGATTGATGGGTAAATGCAGCGAAAATAACAAACTATTCCAAAACGTAAGGTGGCGAAGACAGTGGAACCTTTTTAGAGTTTTCCAGCCCTGCGCAAGGTTTCCAAAAGCTGGACAACATGAGCGGGCATGGGAGGAGGGGTAGGAATATGGTCACCGACGGGTTGGAAACCGTTTTCATCGGCAACGAAACGTACGGAAATGACGGAACCATCAGGAGCGGTGTAGGAATATCCACCTTGGGAGGTCTGTCCGATTTCAGTTCCGATCAACTTAGGCGCGCCTTGTTCCTGACGAGAGATGCCGTCACCAGTCTGGTAGCTAGTGTAAATAATGACACATTTAGTGAAGACACGAATCCTTGTCTACAAATGGGAGTCTTACCTAAAGCGGTAGGTACCATCACCGTTTACTTCACTTTCCATGCTAATGATGGGAACTGGAGTTGTTGATGCCAAGTTTTGGCGATTCTGGGGAGCAGCCAAAGCTACAGCGCAAAGAGCGGCGACCAACTAGATGTGCACATACGAGCAAAATTAAGAAAATTTGGGATTAAAAGTAAACGTAGACGTAGACATAGACAAGAAATTTTTACCAGGAACTTCATGGTTGCGGAGGTGGTGGATGGAGAGGAATCGAATGTTCGACTGTGTTGCAAATCGTCAGAAGCAAGCCGCTTTTATAGGTGCCCATCTTTCGCTGCAAGGAAAACACGATCGGTTACACAAAGGACAAGGTTTCCGTGATCTTTCTTTCCGGGCTGTATTTTATTTTTAGGGCTTTTTCGGAAAATATGCCTAAACCTTAGAAAGTGAACGTTGCAGTAATGTGGGGAGCATCTTCAGCGAACCATACTTGGTCTGCCCACGGACATCCACTTTTATCAAACAGCGTTACAGCTTTCCTGGAAAGTGAAAGGATGGCTATTGCCAAACTGGTATGCGAGAACCCATACGAAATGACTGGGAAACTCGTTAGCTCCGGGAAGATAATGTACGGTTTTTAACTATGTCCTTAAAACCCGCTCAGTGGAATTTATCTTGACACAGATCTCGGGAGTCAAGCCTACCTTTCGTGTATAATCGACGTATCATCCTTATGCAGAGCCTAATTTTGTGTTTTCGGAAAAAATATGTCGAGTCAATGGGAGTCTTTTTGGATGAATAAGCAGTAAATGACAAGACATGATAAGACAAGTACGAATGCTCCAGGTACCATTTACTTAGTTTTATAATTGGTAAAATTGCAGAGATTGCAACGAGCAATACTCGTGCGGTGACAATAAAATTCAGTAAGGAAAATAACAACAAAACAAAGTAAAGCTAAGTGTCGAACAAACATAAAATCCTTTAAGCTTTCCGGCTTTGCGCAATGAATCGAGCAGCATGGTTATGTGAGTAAACGTTGTTAACAAGGAATATGATCGCCCACGGGTCGGAAGCTTAAGTCATTGGGCATGACATTTACGCTAGTTGAGCTGTCATCGGGAACTTTATCGGTAGAACTACTCTTTGGAACACGTACCGATTAGTTCAGGAGCTCTAATTCTCATCCGTATCACGTCTTCATTTCTGTAATAGAAACGGCATGCTTAATCTTCTGATTAGATGTTTGCTTAGTTTGTGAATTTTCCTCTCTGGGCACTTTACTTTCTATTTTAAAAATGAATAAGAGAAGGTAATAAAACCGTAGGACGTCTACGTGGGCCAGGAATATGGGGAAATAGCTCATAGAATCGTGTGTGTTCGATAATTTGGGGCCCAGCTCGCGCTACAGGAAGCATAATTATTATCGTCTGACAAAGATTTCCGCACATGTCATCGACTTTATTACACTGCTTGCAAAATTCGCCCTGCTATGAAATGTTCAACTTAAGGACAATGAAAATCTTCCTTGTTAAAATTGACTTTCAATCTGATATCTCCTGAAACATGGGTAATTTTTCGCATGACTAAATCTCCTACGTCACATGTTAGCGTACTTTGAGTTATAAATCTTACTTACAGCTTTTGGATATTTTTAAACCATAGAAGGGGTTTTCAAACATTAAATCCTTCTTCAAAGGTGAGCATCTTCAGCATCTTGTGACATAGATGTATCGTCCAGTCTTTGTAGAACTGATAGTAGCTGCATAAAGGGACCTTCTGAAAGTGAAAGAGCTGGGCTACGTATCTACCAAGTGATGTACGTAGGTCTTAAAACTTTGTTTCCCACTTTGATTTACTAATGTCTCGTCCTTGTTTGATAATATCATGAACACGACACTTACAGTCAGATAACACATGCGGTTGAGGAAATCACGAAAAAAACATTACACAGAAGAACATCTGGGAAAAGCCCAAGTCGCATATATATTTGCACTACACGATATATAACTTTGCCATATGTGACTTCGAGTACTAAAAAATCTCGACGCTTTTTATTGAAAAAATCGAAAGCAGCAAACATGATTTTTTAAAATGAAAATTTATCTTGAACAAATTGAATATAACGTCGAAAACTATGTTCACTACCCTGGATGCTGCTTTTCGAGTTTTCTTTATAGATCGTTTTATCGAGATACTGAAAATCAGCACATAGGCTTTTAAGACGTGTATATTCATCAATGAGGAAACAAGAGGCCGCAAAACAGGAGTGACGTGAAGTGTTCACTATATGGATTTTTCGAAGTTAAGCTGAAGGCTAAATATAGTTATTCCATAGGTAATGTATATTTCTGTTGGTATTTTTATACCTTAGTGTCACACATGCTCATTTAAGGGAAAAAAAGAACAACGCAGAAGAAGTGAAAGGTGGTTTCTTTGGCTAGGTCACTAGATTCTGCTCGTCTTCCTTGAAGAGCACACATCGTAAAACCAAAAAGAACAAAAACATGGACCGCTTGCTGTCAGTACGATCGCGACGAACTTGTTTCTAAATCATAACGATGTTAGCGAAATGCCAAAAAGCTCCGGGTAGCCGGTGGTCAATGGGGAGGCATTAGATGTCTGCAATGTCGCCTTAAACAAACAGTCGTATAAATAGGAGAGCAACCGACTGAAAAATCACAGTGCTCATTCCTCTGGCTTAAGTCAACAACCATCTCAACAACAAACATGAAGTTGGTAAGCCAGTATTACACTTAAGTAACAGTTTTTGCATAGCCTAACTTGGTTTTCGTGAAATTTCGCAGATCATCCTTGCAGCTCTCTTGGTCGCGGCGTCCGCTACCCCCGCGCTCCTCAAGGAACCCATTCCCATTGTGAGACAAGCTCAAGATATCCAAGAAGATGGAACGTACAACTTCAGGTAGGTGTTACTTAGCAAGTGTGTGATAATGGCCTAACCCTGGGGTTTTCTTCGCAGTTTCGAAACTGGTGATGGCATTAGCCGACAAGAATCCGGTGCAGTAAAACAAATCACACCGAAAGAAGCTGGTATTACTTCCCGGGGTGAATTCTCCTACACTGCCCCTGACGGCACGCTCATCACCGTCCGCTATGTCGCTGACGAAAACGGATTCCAACCCCAGGGTGACCACCTTCCCACACCACCCCCCGTGCCCGAGCACGTTGTCCAGCTTTTGGCCACCCTCCGAGCAGCTGGTGCTTTGTAAATATTTTTGCCAACAATCCCCCTTACGACTTTCGCGTGATCTTGGCCAACGCAATGCTGGAAACTTGTATATTTTTGTAAATCATGTATTGTGCAATAACTTAGGTTTGAAGTAATAAAACTTAATGTTTACTAAGACTTGAAATCTTGGGACATTTTACTCTTAGTGCACGTTTACATTTTCGGGGAAATTCCCCAAGTTAGTAGGAAAACTTAAAACTCACATGTCGCCTTTTCAAGGGCGCAAGAAAAGCGTTGAAATCTTATTTTAAGCAAAAATTCTCTTACTTAAATTTTTATCAAAGTAATCTTGTGCTGCATTTCTGTTCCAGTCCCTATCAGTGGTTAACTGACCAGTGAAGTGGCGAAATTTAAGGCAAAGCGGCGAAGTGCCACGTGCGCCGGATCCAAAAAGTCAGTTTTTCCACCAAGTTCCTAAACGTGAAAGTTCCAATAAACATAAGTAAGCCAGTGAAACGTACATACGCGCTGGACGTGGGGAAGGGTGACTACAGGCCTAGAGACAAGGTAGCCTAGATATAGCAAGGATGCCGTTTCCCCCTTTTCGTATCTTTGGAATTAGTGCAGGTGTTCCATGCTTTCCAAACCGCGGCGCCACGTGTAAAAATAAACTATAATAAACTTACGTTCAGTTGAGTTTTAGATCTTTGTCACAGCGTCCCTAGAAGGCATTATTGCAAGCCTAGGCGCGGCAATGCACAGCTTACGAAACGCTGCTTTAGGGCACATATCAAATTGTCTTCGACAGCTTGTAGGAAAAAATAGCACCTAAGTTGCCCTTTCCAATTAATGAACCTGCCGACCCGGAGTTGACAATACGAGGTGACTATGGGTAAAAAGCAGGAGTCGGGAAGAAAAGTGACACGTTATGTGAATTTAATCAAATACGTACATTCTGATAAGTATGCGAAGAACTGTAACCTAATCAGCATAGTTTTAGTGAGAACCGTGTTTTTCTTTCTGATCTTTCTGAATTAAGTCCTTTAAAAGCCTGTAATGGACATTAAAGAAAGTACGCCGGCAAAATTTGTGGCGTTCAAAGAAGAAAGCATAACCAACAATTAAGGCGGAATCATTCTGAGAGCTGAGAATAATAATAAAAAAAATATCAGCCTTAATACCTTTCTGTATTTCCTTTGATCAGTTTACTAAAGGCATCTAAATCAATTTGGCTATTATGCACGATCGGCTTTAAGAGGTAAAATAAAATGCTCCTTGCGTGTCATTTGTAAGGAGTTTTTACTGTATTCCACTTGAGGTTAGTTTTTTTATTTTATTTTTTTTTTTATTAAAAGCCGGCGTAGGTTCTCGCACTTATACTGCGTGACTTTCAATGTGCCACTGTGAAAGAATCGTGGTGCATCGAAATTAGATTTTATTATACAAAATAGCAATTTAAAGTTTAAAATCATTGGTCGAGATCTTGAAAGTTTTGAAAGCTATGTAGAAGCACATCGCTCAAGATACAAACTAGCTAAGGCAGTTTATTTCATTATCTGAAATTTCTCCACCACGTCTGATGAATTCGGAATTCTATACTGTATCGCAATCAGCAGCAATTTTTGAAGCTATTCATATTTTGTTTCATGAGGCTTAAAAATGGACTTACAATTCTTCTATAACTGAAGTTTCACCTTTGAGCTTCTTTTTATATTCCAGAATAAAATCGTTGAGAATTTTTTAGCTTTATGACATATTTGCCAATTCACGAAACGACCAGCAGTTTTAAACTAAGCTGTGACACATAGCAGCGGTACCGAAGCTGCAGTTGTCACGACTCTCTGTTATCTTAATTTCTCCGATTTTAAAACAAATTTTTAACTCTAAAAATAATAAGACTTCGAAGTCAACTACTGCGGCCATCGTCAAGAATCTTGGCCCTACCGTAACAAATAGTGAAAATAAAAAAATAACATGCTATTGCTGATGTGGCTAATGGGATAGACTGATTCTTTTTTGACACAATATAAACCACGTAGTTAGTCATTAAGTGGTGTTATCACGTAGTACTTAGTCAATTATGGAAGACATTCCTATTCCAGGCATGCTTGGATAGCACTTAATGGGAAGTTGATTTTTTTCTTTTTTTGGGGGGGTGGGTGGGTGGCTGAGGTGGGGGTATTCCTTAGGATATGGCGGTATGTATTTTATAGTACGTCTTATTTTCAATCTATCTTTTTACTTGTGCATGTTCAGACAAGGAAAGGATGCAGGGCAGTAAAAAGGGAAGGGTTCGTTTTTATTTTCCCTTTTTGTCTCCTGGTTCGGTCACTTGAGATTGCCTTCCTCGAAGATCGTACTTTTTAAGAGTAGAGTACCAGTATTCATCATAATTAGATTTTTTATTATAACTACGTGCGCAAAACGCTAATTACAGGTATAGGTTGTCAAGAGGTATTGTTAAGTTTTCAGGAAGTGACTGAAAATATTGAGTTCGAGAGCATTTGGGGGAACTTACAAAAACTCAATTGTTTAGCACAAGTTCACGACCAGATCAAGTTCAAACATGAAATTGGTAAGTTTCTGCCGTCATCTAAGCTTTAAGCATCGTTCACTTTCGAATTTTTTAGGACAAATTTCTCAGATTGTTCAGGCTGCTGGTTATAATCGTAGCTTCCGTTGTGTCCATGCTTTAGTGAAATTATTCCTATTGCAAAGTCCAGGGAAGCTCGACAAGTTTTCATGTAGGTGTTATGCTTTATCGACTACGTGTAAACGACCGTACTCTGGACTGCGCAAGCAAATGACCAGTATAACAGACAGGAGCGGATTCAAAACAGACAGTTAACATGTAGCTTTTATGGATCCATTGGTCCACAGGAATGATTTTAAGACTGATAGAAAAGAATTTATTCGTTTGATGCGATATTATTACTATAAGGGATTTTTCATAGACGAATAATAAAATTATTTCCGAAAGCGCATGAAAATCGGCGTGAGCGAGATGAAAAGTTTTACCATCGTTCTTTAGTGTACTTGTCTGTTAAATGGACACGATCCTGTTTTGTTTGTAGTAATTGAATGAAATAATGTAAGAATCGTAAAAAATCAGCATGATGCTGAATTACGTGAAGCATGCCGAGTAATTATGGTTGACCACGCGAAGGTTATTCTAATGCTTCCTTAAAAATTGTCACTTTTTTAAGCTACATTCCTATCATATTACAAAACAACTTCGTAAAATGAGGAACAATACAATAATGTTAATCATAATTTATTGCATTTTCTTGCGAAGTGTAATCCAACCCTAAAGGTTAGTTTACAAGGAAGCTTCAGAGAAGCTGTAAGAACGCGCCAGTTGTAGTTTAGCTATTTCAGGCAATTATGTGAAAGGGAAACTGAAAGTGAACGTGGTTGGTAGTAGACCTAAGTGCGGCGAGAAAGTCTATAGGAACAGGTTCGGCGTAGCCCCTGGGGAAAGATGGGTCCGTGTCATGGTTGGGCCATCCTCAATGTCATTCACGAATTTTCCGTATAAAAGCGCCGACTGCAGTTTGGAGCATCACAGTACATCTTCACCTCTTCGAAGTTCCTGCACCTACTACATCAACCATGAAACTTGTAAGCTAAGAAATCCTTTCCCTCGTTGCATTTGAAGCTTTAAATTTCTATGTTCTCTTTTGCAGATCATCCTTGCTGCTCTTGTGGCCGTAGCTTTGGCTCGTCCTCAGAACCAAACTCCAGTACCCATCCTTAGCCAACAGCAAGAAGTGAACGGAGATGGAAGCTACAACTTTAGGTAAAAATTGGAAACAAAGTGCCGCATACAGAAAACTTATAATTTGGTCCCTTTTAGCTTCCAAACCGGTGACGGTATTTCCCGCCAAGAGTCTGGACAATTGAAACAGATTACTCCTGAAGATGCCGGAGTAGTTTCCCAAGGTGGATATTCTTACACTGCCCCTGATGGTACCGTCATCACCATGAGCTTCGTTGCTGACGAAAACGGCTTCCAGCCTCGTGGTGACCATATTCCTACCCCACCCCCCATGCCTGAACACGTTGTCAAGCTTTTGGCTGACCTTCGTGCCGCTGGTGTGTTGTAAACGATTCATCATTCCTTCCCGTGAAACAACCCTTGTCCTGACATGTGTATTTTTTGTACTACAAGACAGTTTGTAAATAAACGTCAAATACTTCTTTTAATAAACCTGTTTTTCGTACCGTCATATTCTAATAAGCTAAGAGTCAACTGTAACGCTGCACTGTAGAATATGAACGTTTTAAGGCCATTAGTGGAGATAAGGCATCCGAATAACAAACGGGTTGCGTGGAATTCAAAGTCCATCGTGTCGGCCATTATTAGACAGCATATTTCGCACTTCTTAAAATACGAAACAATTGCTGTTTCGAAAAAAAAAATCTGAACTGCCAAGGGAACATACTCGGCAAGTTTATGATAAGGGCTGATTTCTTCGCAATACACGAAAAGTTACGTAGACGATGAAATGTTGAGCCTTTATCTAATAAATGGGGAAGCTTTAATTCTTAGTAGATTTAATGCAGAGCAGTTTCATTCTTATCAAGCACTGTTGCTAATTAAAATTGTCGTAATGTAGCAGGCTGACACGCTTGGCATTTTTAAAAATCAGTACTGAAAATGAAACTCATTTCTTTTAAATTCCACACTTGTTTTGAGCGTTCAATACGTCTGAATACGTTAAGCTTTCGACCACCTTTCGTGCTGCTGGAAGTTTTATTTTAGAAATGTAAAAGACCTACATTGTACACCAGTGGTGCCCAAACTACGGCCCGCGAGCCAGATCCGGCCCGTGAAGGTGCCTCATACGGCCCGTTCATTTATACCGCTCATGTATATCACTGCATAATTTCATTTTTAACGTCGGCATAATTCTGACGAAACCGGAACATTCAGGCCCGCGAGATTTTATATCATGTCGCGCGTGGCCCTCGGGTGAAAAAAGTTTGGGCACCACTGTTGTACACTATTTTGTACAAAACGGCTTCTAGATAGTAGGACAACTAGGACTATCTGTCGCTTTCTTAATGGATCAAAGATTCTCTAATGCTGCACTTTAAAGTTCAACTACTATTCAGAGAAAATACAATCGAGTTCAAGAAAATGCAAATGTGCACGGAAGCCAGAGTTATTGATTTTACCTCCTTCAGTTACCTCCTGCGCTTAAGTTTTCAAGACGCTTTCGTAAAATCTTTCATAAGATTCCTTGAACCCAGTTTCTTTTTTGTTTCTTTGACTACACATCGTAATTTGTAGAAACCAACAGGAACGAAAATTTGTCACTCGCTAGGGGGAAAGAATAATTAATTTTTCTATAGACATGAGCCAACATTGAAAGGAACGTAAACCCTAAATGGGCAAATTCTTTTCGTGCTTACAGGAAGTAAATTAGTGCGAAAAACGTGATTACAAACAATATTCATGCGTATCTAGCCTTACAGTACATAATATATAATTTGCTTTTGTTCAAAGCACTGGACATGAGGCTTACGAATTCAATTAGACATTAATTGTCTTCAAGTGGAGTGCCTGGCTACGGCTCTATATAATAACGTTCGTCAACGGCAGTCCGTTTGTGAGCGACGAGCTGCGCAGGGTCAATGTTACGGATTCATTTGGAGTCTTAAGTAATCAAACTTTAGTGAACGATAATACAATCGAACTCCAATTTTGTCAACTGGTCGGGAACTGAAGATAGTTGGTGAAATCACATTCAAGTGTTGGTTGCATTAGGAATATTTAGATTAGCTAACCCTCTAATTAGTCGACGGCGAATTGCGTTTTTCAATTCCAATTGTACTTTCGAAAGGCAAGGGCTCTAACCAGGATTTTGGTTCGTGGGGGTCGTGGGGGGGTGTGCCACATGCATTTCTGGGGGGATATTTGGCGTTTCCCTATCTTCCAAATTATAAAGAAAACATTTCGAACGGGTTCCCCCCCCCCCCTATATACAACCTTACGAAGGACTGTAAGGGAAATAATAAAACAAGAATAAAGACTTCGTATTATCCTTGGTAAAAACTTCAAAACCACTGTAGCTAGTCTTCCGTCTCTTCAACTTTTCCATGCCTTTGCCATGTAAACGATGAATAGGAGTGTTGGACTTTAACCTTGCTGGTAACTCCGTAAGAAGGAAGAGCTTTACAAAAAAAAAAAAAAAAAAAAAAAAAAAAAAAAAAAAAAAAGAAACAAAAGAGCCTTCGCCACTATTTCATGTTCTTCGATGTTTTTCCAGCATGGCTCGTTGGACCGTCGCTTTTCCTAAGACAATCATAAAAATACAATTTGTACCCAGATACCATTCGTGTTAGAAATATTTCGCACCATCCGTCTGCTATTACGGAATTGCAAAACACTGGCCTCGAGGTTATCTGCATCTTGTTAGTGCTAAGGTTAAGGGCTCAAGTGAAAGGGAAGGCCGCAGTGAATGCGGTTTCCGAACGGGGGATCCAAAGAAATTCTAGGGCGAGAAAGGAAAAAGAACAGGTTTGAAAGACGGGACAATATAAAGATAGGTAAACGCAAAAACAGTAACATCTTCAATGTCGCTCACTAGAATTCACCGTATAAAAGCCGGGGAAAGGTTGTCGAGCATCACAGTGCATCTTCACTTTCCTGAAGTACCACAACTTTTCTGAAACCATGAAGCTGGTAAGCTGGGAAATATTTCAACTTTATGAGTTCACTGTGAATATTGATTTGTACCCCTAGATCGTTTTTGCTGCCTTGTTGGCCGTAGCTTTGGCTCGTCCTCAAAATCAAACGCCAGTGCCTATTGTGAGCCAACAACAAGAACTTAGAGAAGATGGATCATACAATTTTAGGTACCGTGTGTTATACTCTTTAACCTTTTTATAACATGTTATGATTTATATTGTAGCTTCCAAACTGGAGATGGCATTTCCCGCCAAGAGTCCGGAGTACAAAAGCAAATCACGCCTGAAGACGCTGGCCAAACTTCCCGCGGTGAAGTGTCTTACACCGCTCCCGATGGCACCGTCATCCGCCTGAGCTTTGTCGCTGACGAAAACGGATTCCAACCCGTTGGTGATCACCTTCCGACCCCTCCCCCTGTGCCTGCCCACGTGGTCAAGCTTTTGGCTGATCTGCGTGCTGCTGGTGCCTTGTAAACAACGTCCCAGATTTTCATGATCCCTTTCCCGCTGCAAACGTCAACATTATTTTTTATGTAGACCACTTTGTAAATAAAATCCATTATTTGCCAAACTAATCTCCAGATTTTCTTGTTAAATTTCACGAGAAACAGTCTGTCTTATAGTATTATGCCTAGTTGATCGCCTTAAAGGATTACGATAGGTAACACCGACGAAAGTAATTGCCGCTCTAACTCTACGTGAAAAGGGCCACTTAAATTAGAATTGCCAAATGGTGTGTTTGAATAGCTGCACAAAGGTTTCGCCAGTGCAACCTCATTTTTGGTTCTCGCACTTCACCCACTTTTCAGCGCAGCCGCATTAATGTGGAGAGCCTCGTAAAAAGCGTTAATCTGCACAAAGTGCGGAAAAAGGATTGCATCAGTACAAACAATGAAAAACGCAAAAAGAAACAACAAAAGCAAAAATCATCCGAATCTCTACAATCAAACTAGCGGGGATATTCTCTGAATGTCTGATAAAATATCACACCGTTTAATAGTAACAGGTAAAAAATCAGTGTGAACTTCTCAGGCTTTCAGAAAAGACATAAATTCGGACGTAAGTAGCTTACGAATCACACTCAACGTTATTTTAACCAAGGGCATTGAAAATATGTTTATTTCCCCTTTACGTTTCTCCCTCGTGTTGGAAATAATAAGTATTTATATTAACATCAATTCATATTAATTTATTCACATTAACTTTTTCCCTGAAACATATAATAATCTTTTCAAACTACGGTGATTTCCAACAAAAGGAGCATTGATGTCCGTTCTTAGAAGCGTAAAAAAATCGGGATACGTGGAGACACCTTTATAAGTATTACAAACATATTAAAGGCGGACTTCGTACATTATAAGACGTAAAACACTGATACATTCAGTAAGTACACGGAACACTTTTTACGAACAACACTCCACGAAAATTAAAATAAGTCACAGCTGCAGTTAAAGTACATTGTAATTATGTACATCTATTTTTTAAACATTCATCCGGTTTCTACAATGTCAACATGAAAAAACATTTTTTCAAGCTAATTTATCATCTTGTATACGACCTGCTTTGTCACTAACACAACCGCGCATAAAAAATGAAGCCTTAAACAAAGATTCAAACAGAACGTGTCTTAATAAACAGAAAATACAAGAATTGAATATCCTAACAAAGAAACCTACACAGCCGATTAAGAGAAAATTTCAAATGGTCGAAACTCGCAAATATATGAAATTCTATTCTGAGTGTACAAAAATTAGATGGATAAAATATTTTAGCTAAACGGTACCGGGTGAAGCCTGTTAAGAAAATCAGATGTAGGCGTAGGGGCAGTTGTAACAGCTGCAAGCCAAGCAAAACGAGAGTGACCTTTTTTTGTTTAAAAAAAACGACTTCACGGCATTATCACTTTGGGTGACTTGTCGTTAACAGGGACGTAACCAGGATTTTGATTCGTTAAAGGTTTTGTATATGTTTTTTTTTTTTTTTATTTTTATTTTTTTATTTATTTATTTTATTTATTTATTTTTTTTTTTGCATATTTGGCGTTTCCCTATCTTCCTGATTATAAATACAATATTTTGGGAGGAGCGTTAAGCCCCCACTACTCCCCTCTCCCCCCCCCCCGTCTAAATAAGTCCTGGGTCGCTATGTTTTGGCTGTCAAGATAGGCTTTTCCTTGTTATTCCAACAAGAATTAGAAGTCTTGGCGAAGAAAAGTGAGGGTAAGCATCGAAGAGATATAATCAACAGAAGGTAAAATGAAACTAAAACCACTCAAGGCCAATGAGGAAATTTAGAGTAGGAAACAAATATATCCCAACCTTTTGACTATGCTATTCATGACTATTTTTTAAATAAATTACTAGTGTTTTTGGCACTGATTCTATATCAACTCACGCTAGTGAAATTCGGGTAATGTTAGATCTCACAGTTCTTAAATTCGTCGTAAAATACAAAGCAGTAAAGAGAAAAAACACAAGTAAACACCACATTATGACTAACTTATTTAAGACTGTATAAAATGAAGCTCACTGAAATAAATTAAACACATCTTAAAAGTGAATACAAACCTACCAAAGCTCAATTTCAGTACATCATGTGTTCTTGCAAGCAAGAATTTTTACTTTAACTTTCTAGCTCCTTCGTGCACTATGTAATAACGATCATAGTCTTTTGAAATGCAGGTATTGGCGTCGAATGACCATCACGTCGGGTTATTTGATGAGTCTTGCATTGCGTAAGCTAGGCTAATGTGAAAGGTACGCTTGAGAGATGTCTTTTCAAGAAAAGCTGACCAAAGAGAATGAACCGTGAAAGCGAAAGGGAACAGGTTTGTCTACTTCTTTCGGCATTGAACGGCTCAAGGAAAATAAGGGGAACATCTTCAACCTCATCGACGACCGTTTCCTTGTATAAAAAGGGACCCGAAAACCTCTGCCTTATCGCAGTGCATCTTCACCAACGAAGTACCACAAGCATTATTAGAAACATGAAGCTGGTAAGACTTTTCTTTTACTTACACTAAAAGAGAACAATAAGTTTCCAACTGTTTCTTCGACAGATCATCCTCGCTGCTTTGGTTGCCGTAGCTTTGGCTCGTCCTCAAACCCAAACCCCAGTGCCCATTGTGAGCCAGCAACAAGAAATCAGGGAAGATGGATCTTACACATTTAGGTACCATTTATTATTTCGCCTGAAACGTCTTTATGCTTGCATTTTTCAATATTTTTATAGTTTCCAAACTGGAGATGGCGTTTCTCGTCAAGAATCTGGAGTACAAAAGCAAATCACGCCTGAAGACGCTGGCCAAACTTCCCGCGGTGAAGTGTCCTACACCGCTCCTGATGGCACCCTCATCCGCTTGAGCTTTATTGCTGACGAAAATGGATTCCAACCCGTCGGTGACCACCTTCCCACCCCTCCCCCTGTGCCTGATCACGTTGTAAAGCTTCTGGCCGATCTTCGTGCCGCTGGTGCTTTGTAAACCGCTGAACCCCTTCTTTTTGATTTGACAATGGATATATTGTGAAGTTTCGATATTTTTTTTTGTAAATACAGAAAAAGTTAATTTCAGATTCCTTTGCTTTAGCGCGCTTGACTGTCTTTATTTTCTCTAACCTCTTGCAAGTTTGGTGTTCAAGTTCAGTGCAGCAGTGCCAAAACTTGAAATCCCTACGTATCGAGAAAATCTGCAATCGAAAACCGCTCTATGAAGAACACAGAAGGGGAAGGATACTTAGTTTTTGCTGAAATTGGCCTGAAATGCAGGTGCTTCTCCGCAACCTTCGGACCTCGTTCACTACCTATAGTTTTTTATGACAAGTGTTCGTTATAGCGAGGTTTCACTGTCTACTGTGGATTAAATCAACCTCGTAGTCAGTCAGGAACTGACTGGGACACTTTTTTTTATTCTGATTGACTTTTGGAACAGAAAACTGGACTGTCTAATCTGTATTTTCTCCATCTGCTGATTCCCTGCGTCGAAATACACGCCACTACACTAATATGCAAGTACCCTTTTTTACGCACTGCCTGGTCCGCATCAACGGAGACCTTGATATTTTGAAGATAAATAATTTATATTGACTTTGCTTTATTAGCAAATCGTTGTCAAAAAAGTGTCTAAACCAGTAAAGTGTATCCAATTACCCAAGTAACATTGTAAATGCAATAAATCTCTATTCGATTTTTATACCACAGGTCGATAATTCGTCCAAAATAGCGATGGCTTTCCTAATGACTTCATGTAATTTCAAATGGAGCTCAAAATTGCGCTTTACGAGGACAGTCTTCCTCATTTTACATTTCCATTGCATCAGAAAAACAAGTAGTTAATATTCTTAAGGGAAAAGATCGCACTGTACCCGTGAGCTCTGAAAACACCACACAAATACATTGAAAAAAAGAGCGGTCGTTTGCTAGCTTTTTAACCCAGTATTATAGTATGCCGTATTGGTACTTGTAGACTAGGAAAAAAGTTCTAGGCTGCGGAACGAGGTATTTAATGATGTATGTGAAGACTAACGTGAAAGGGAAAACGAGAGTGCAGATTTCAAGGGAACGTCAGCAATACAAATGTGAAGCGAGAAAGTAAGAAAAACAGGTTCAGCCCAAGTCTGTCTGCACAGGATCGGTCAATGCAAACGTCAGAATCATCTTCAATGTCATCCTCGCGCCCCGTTTTTAGGTTACATATTTGTAGTATAAAAGGAGAGCGAAAAGCGACCATCGTCACAGTGGATCACTTCAAGCACCACAGCAAACACAACAACCATGAAACTGGTGAGTTGGTGTGCACCTAGGGCGTAAAATGGAATTTTAACTAGAACTGTTCTCTTTAATAGATCATTATCACTGCTTTACTGGCTGTAGCTTTGGCTCGTCCTCAGGCTCAAACTCCAGTGCCGATCGTGAGCCAACAGCAAGACGTCAAAGAAGATGGATCTTACACTTTTAGGTAATTCCATTTTTTTTCATACCCTTTAACTTATGCTCAATTTATTTCTTAACTTACAGCTTCCAAACTGGCAACGGCATTTCCCGTCAAGAAAGTGGCGTTCAGAAGCAAATTACCCCTGAAGACGCTGGCCAAACTTCCAAGGGTGGATTCTCCTACACCAACGCTGATGGTAGCGTCGTCCGCCTAACCTTCGTTGCTGACGAAAACGGATTCCAACCCGTTGGTGACCATCTTCCGACCCCACCACCTGTGCCTGCCCACGTTGTCAAGCTTTTGGCTGATCTTCGTGCTGCCGGTGCCTTGTAAACTACTATAAATTTCTGAACTCGCTTACCCTTCATGGCACGGCTTAAAAGATGTGTTCTTCCAAAATTTTAACCTGTAAATAAATTGAATATATTAATACGCTTTATCCAAAACTCGTCAATTTTTTATATATATTAATTGTTTCCTAATCTACAGAGCAAATCACAATAGGTAAGGTCATAGTAGCCAGGAAATACGGACTGAAACGAAGGTTTCAAAGTTCATGTGGCAGCACTGAGTGCCAGTGCTCCTCATTATCCAGAGTTACTGTGTAATTTTTAAGTCATAGAGTAGAGAGTTCACTCGATGTCGTAGGTCGTATTCAGATTTCAGCAGATATATTAAGTTTCGTACCTTTAAAAAAGAGAGCAGCGTTATAATTAAGTGTTGAAGATACAATTCATCTTTAGGACTTGAATTTATTTTCGTTTTATTTCTCTTAAATATATATATATATATATATATATATATATATATTTTAGTCGAATTGCTATGCTTCTTCTATCCTTACTCATAATTGTCCTCATTTGTTCTATAATTACATTTGCTCTTCCTTACTCTTTTATATTTTTTCTAATATATTTTTCTAGTAATAAATATTATTCTGTATTAGAGCGCACTTTTTCAGTTCTTTGCTGTTCAACGTTCTTCTGAAATTATGGAGCTCAAATTCCAAAGGGAACAGCCATGCAAATCTAGAGCAAGTAGGCCTACAAGATTGCGATGGCATGTCACGCCAAATATCAACGCACAAAAGCAAATCACTCCTGAAGGGTCCGGTAAAACTTCCGGTGTTCAATCTCTTACACTGCTCCGTACGGCATCCTCGTCTGCTTGAGCTTTGTTGCTTGACAAAACGAATCCAACCCGTTTGCTGACTGCCTTGCCCCCCTAATTCCGTGGTTCTCTACGTTGTCATTCTTTTGTGAATCTCTTGTTGCCTTCGTGCTGAACGGTAACTTTTTCGCTTTCAATCTTTCGGACACAAATTTAAGAAGTTGTTTTCCTTCCAAGTTTCATAATTTTTGGATAAATGGAGATATTATTATATTGTTATGATTTGTGAATAAGTGGTGTCTCTTAGAAAGCTTTTACGGACATCGTGTTCTCCCAGACCTTTGCTTTCACTCACTAAGATTTCAAAGTATTGTTCCAGAATTTCCCATTTTCGACTGGTGGAACTAAGCACATGCAAGAGCTATTGCACTGTGCGATATAGGCTGAATCTAGGTGCAACATTCTACCAACGTTGGAGGTTCTTAACATTTCGATGCTAGTGAACCCTTTCCTGAAAGATGAAAGCCGCTGGAACCCTTTCAAAGCTACGATCATTACCACGTGCTAGCCGAAATTTATCATTGCCTTTACAGAGATCCTGCGTAGCCGTTACATGTGCATTAACACAGGCTAATTACATCTCACCTACAATCTGAACAATAAATCATAAAAAAGCGAAAATAAGGCAGGCTTTTGCTCTTATAAGTAAAAACATTCCGGATAACATAATTCTCAAACATTCAAATTAGCACAAGATAAAAATAGCATAAGCTAAAAATAGCATAAGATAAAAATAAAATTAGCATGAGTAATAAAGCTTACAGGATTAAAAAAGTCCAAAGATCTGCAATTAGGAAGCTTTTTTGGCAACCCCAGTGGGCTTTCGCCTATTGCAATGAATTAAGAAGGTGTTTACATTGCAATGAAATGCAATGTAACTTAATTGTTGTGTATGGGAAAATACGCCATTAGTTATTTGCAAAATGTTTGCTGGTAAAACGTCAGATGAACATAACAAGAAAAAGGCTCTTTTTGCATATTGTAAGGTTCCTATATTAGCTAATAGTGTAGATGTGTGTATTACAATTTCGACAAATTACAGGCACATGTTGGCTTCGCATTTCAGGCTATACAGTAGGTCTCTTTCCTGTAGGCAAATTGAGAAAAGAATGAAGATGAGAAAGCTGCTCGAACCGTTCTCTTGAGTAATACTCAAGAGTCAATGTAGCACTATTAACAACACAAGTTAGCAAATATTATAAACTATAGTACAGACTTAGCATATATGGAATAAATCCCAACAATGGACTATTTTGGTTAAATTTATTTGACTTGGCTTTATGTGCACCAGCTTAGAAAGGGCCAGCATTTTTTGGCTATTTCGTAAACGTCATTGGGACAAAAGACAGCCTTGTCAATTCATCTTGGAATAATGATTGTGATAATTGTGGTTCTTACGAATTATTTTGAGGTCCTTATAACCTCTAAAATGTATTGCTAATGTGAAAGGCACGCTTTAGGTGAGCGTAACTTCAAGGGAACCTCGGCACCAGAGATGAGCACCGAGAAAGTACAGAAAACAGGTTGGGCAAGCTTTTTCTAACGAGGACGGCACTGTACACTATGACAGGCGCATCTTCAATGTCAGCCAAGAAATCTCCGTATAAAAACGCGCCGGAATCCATGGATCGTCACTGCATTTTCGACTTTTCGAAGTTACACAGCCAATACTACAATCATGAAACTGGTAAGCACATACAAATAACATTACTAAAACATAGGTCGTTTTAATTATAACCATACTTGTGTAATTCTTTACACGCAGATCATTCTCGCCGCTTTGGTAGCTGTGGCTTTGGCCCGTCCACAAAATCAGACTCCCGTGCCCATTGTTAGCCAAGAACAAGAGATCAAAGAAGACGGATCGTACAGATTCAGGTACAACTTCCCTTTTCTTTAATTCTCGTTAAAGAAAAAAAATTTCTTCTACAGTTTCCAGACTGGCGATGGCATCTCTCGTCAAGAATCCGGAGTACAAAAGCAAATCACTCCTGAAGACGCTGGCCAAACTTCCCGCGGTGAAGTGTCCTACACCGCTCCAGACGGCACCGTCATCCGCCTGAGCTTCGTTGCTGACGAAAACGGATTCCAACCCGTTGGTGACCACCTTCCCACGCCTCCCCCTGTGCCTGAACACGTCGTGAAGCTTTTGGCCGATCTTCGTGCTGCTGGTGCCTTGTAAAAAGGGAATTAAATTGACACGGGAATCCTCGACGACTCCGCCTGAAACGAAAGATATTAAGAGTTTTAAAAATATGTAAAAAGACATTTGTAAATACAGTATCTGTACTCATGCAAAATATAGTCTACTCGTATTCAGAACAAAACCAAAAATTTATCATATATTAGTGCTCAGTGGTCTTTTCAGCAGTTTACCCTTCTCACCACACCTTACGGATACCCGTTCATCGAAATTACCTTTATTTTAACGTTTATTTGACGTTTACTCAATAAAAAGCTGACTCCACAGTCAGTACTACAAATGGTTTAAGCCCGGAATAACACACACACGCAAAATCTGAACCCAGTTAAGGCTACTGTGCACAGGTACAGTACTGTATACATCTTTCTCGGGAATTTACAGGAGTTACCATAAAAAACGTCGTGAACATTACTACGTATTTGTTATATTCTTCTTCTTCGCACATTTTTCTGATTATTATTCTGATGATTATTATTTATTTAAATTATTTATTTATTTATTATTTATTTATTTATTTATTATTTATTGATTTTCTGATTATTATTATTTATTGAAAATATCTTCCGATTATTATTATATTGTGGGGGTAATTTTGTACGTTCTCGTAGCAACGTTACAAAGGAATTAAAACTTCATCTCATGGAAAGTAATCTCATTTTCGAGGAAATTACATGTATTTAAGGGGAGAGCCAAAGGCACTCAAGGATTTAACTGTACGAAAATGTTATAAAGTGCAGAAAGGACTTCTATAATATTTCTGAAACAATCATTGTAGCAACTTTCGACATAACAGAATTTCGGTTAGCGTCAGGGTGCAACAGGTTCCAGACTTGTGGTCGGCAACCTACAGCCTGTACAAAAGAAC
Source organism: Triops longicaudatus (assembly GCA_022885665.1). Taxonomy (NCBI): domain Eukaryota; kingdom Metazoa; phylum Arthropoda; class Branchiopoda; order Notostraca; family Triopsidae; genus Triops; species Triops longicaudatus. The sequence goes on along the minus strand of JAGQDJ010000202.1, from coordinate 244,815 downwards.
ATACAAAATCTTCTTTGTTTACAAGTCAAGTCAGCATTAATTAAAAAGGGTTCTTTGTGTACAATCCGTCTTTATTTTGCGCTTAAGTAATACCAGATTAAGCATTTCTATTAATTATTCCGACCTGCCTTCACCTTACACGTTTAGATCCGGCCGGCAGCCACCTCACAATTCGCTGTTCTAGACTAAGTCACGCGAGCACCTTTATGGTCACGGTCGGTGGTTTGGGAACTCCAAAAGCGAAACATAAATAACGAGAATAAATGCGACCATAAGGATGCATGTGGTAAGTTTCACAATTTCGTGATCCGTGAAAATTATAACTCAAGTTGTCTACTTAAAGAAGTCACACGTTACCTTAGTCATGGTCAAAATTAGCTGCGAGTCCCTTCGGCTTTTATTGAGGTGAATTTAAAAAAACGGATCGAATGAAACGCTGGAATTTAAACAAAACTGTGGAAGCAGCAGAAAATTGAGGTACACAAAGTTTTAGTTGGATGCAAGGCTGTATTAAGATGGATTAGGAGCCCCCCACCTCACCCCGAAATTTTTTCTTGATTGGCGGAAATAGAGAAAAGCAAATGTCCAAAAGAATTACATATCGTTAAACCCCTCCCGAACCACAACCTTTTATACGGGCATACCGGGAAGGCCCTAATCAACTATAAAAATTGCCAATAATCAGCAACAAGCTCAAGATACTGCCTGATTGCTGGTGGAAAGCATGGTAATTCTACTGAATTAAACCTCTTCGTTACTTCCGGTTCTCTACCCTCATTAACAGTCAACCAGACACACAATTTGTTCGGTATCTGCAGAACCCGTCACCGAACTTGGCACCTTTATGAGGTTGGTGACCCCTCAACGATCAGCCATCAACTTTCTCCATGGTTTGTGTAGAAAAATATTCCCAGGACTATTTGCCTTTCCTTTTTCTGCTAACCACATATACCTAAAAACGAACAGCTCCTTGATTCGAATTCTAACTTCGCTGGACATCCCTAGATTACACACTGAGTTCACAACACAGAAAAGAAAATTATTTAAAATTAATTTGTTCTGCTTTGTTGCGCAAAATAGTTAATTTCTTTTTAAACGCGTACAACAATGACTGCTGCTATTTTGAAAAGAAGTTTTCATTGTGCTGAATAAAAATTTATTCCCAGTCAAATAAATAATATGGATAGACACAATCATCACAGGGCATTACGGGCCTTAATATTTGGCGGGGGCGGGAGCGGGGTAGGCAGTGGGTTCGACGAGCTTGGGCAACAAGGGGAGGATGCGGGCGATTTCTTCGGGGATGGGGGGAGGAGTTGGCAAGTGGTCACCTTTGGGCTGGAAGCCGTTTTCGTCAGCAACCCAGGTTAAAGTCAAGCGGGTGCCGTCAGGGGCGACCCAGTAAGAAGATCCTTGGTTGGTGTTGCCTTGTTCGTAACCAATCTGCTTTTGTTTCTGGGATTCTTCGCGGGTAGTACCGTCAGATCCAGCATAGCTATTTTTATTCGATTGATTGAATTTAACTCCAAAAGGCAATTTTTATGCATTATTAATGTAATATTATTACCTAATCTGGCTGCTGCCATCCGGATTCCTGACATCGGACTGGCTCACGATGGTGATTTCGGGTTGCTTGTAAGGCAAGGAAGCAGCGGAGGCTGCAGCCAAGAAAGCGGCGATCAAGAACTGTTAAAACACAAAAATGAAATGTAAGTTAAATGGCTTAAAATATCCCAAGTGAAGCACTTACCAATTTCATTGTTGGAGGAGTGCTTTAGTGAGTTGATACACTGATGCCGTTTCGTCTTCAACTGCTCTCTTTTATAGGTAGGAGGGCGACCCAGTTCGAAACCATCTCAGACGTGGTGATCCACAACCTTGTAGCCATTCTAGAAGATGGATTCTTTTTTGTAATAAATAAAGAACAAGATGTGAACCAGTTTTCTCGTCTGCTCGAATTAAAAACGTTCCCTGTGGGAACAGCAACGGCAACGCTAACGTTAGCAATGTCTCGCCACAACCCACAATTACTTTTACTCTCGTCCTTTCCCTCTTTTTCTCCAGGGGATTCGTTTCTTTCACTTTCATACGAGTACATTGGTCATCAATCCAAAGGGCCATTCCTCAAACTATGCGAGTTCTATTATCTTCTTCATCCTTTGCCACGGAATTGTGTATAACGCAAAAGAGGTTTCTCTTGCAGGTAATTCATCCATGAGCCAAATCTTAATTAGAACGCTGAGAAAACCATTGCGAAAGGGCGAATCCCCCACATTTTACGCAGTCATCTAGTCAATTGTTCAAATGACGCAACAACCCGGTGCTTCGCGGCTAGTAAGTAATGCTGAAGTCCAGTCGTGCTTTTGTTCACGTGATCAGGGGAAGTGAAAGTAAACAAGGCACTCAACTATCATAGAATAAGGAATAACTTCTTTTCTGTAATGACTGGTACAAATGGAAATGCGAGATAGCTTGGAAGATGACATTGGGAAAACGATGATCGCAGACTGCTAAGCTACAGTTGTCTATTTCTTACATTGTTGTGCTTAAAAATAGATGATACCACTCAACAAAATGTGAAAGGTTTTTCGTAGCGACGGGAAGATGTTGCAATTAGGGTCAGGGTCTGCAGCTGGGCATTTGACCACTGGCAAGGTTTCCGTCATTGTTAGCTCTCCTTCATATTTCGACTTTTAACGTGAAACAGTGATGGACACCTAATGTATGGGAATCCTTACGTGGCTGGCCGCCCATAGAACTCAGATGTTGTCGATTTAGGAAGGACATGTGTAGGCTACGGTAACCTTCAGCTGGAAGTGTCCTTTGTTTAGTAAATAACAGTTCGAAACATAACACGAGATTATTTTGTTGAAAAATAGACTGGAGAGCATAAGCTTACTAACCTCAAACATTTTAGCTTGGTGAAAGTGAGACCATGTACGACTCCCAAAATGCGAGAGTAATATTATTACGATACTATTCTAATATTGTATTATTTTCTCACATAGGTTTTAAGGAAAAAATAAAATATAAGTAATTTCATGTCTAACAAAAAACGGACATTTTCTCGCCAGTGGTTATCCTTAAGACGATGCCGGAAAATGGTATTAGTTTCAGATATACAAATCGTCGTATAACTTGACTTATTCGTATAGAGGATCAGACACGAATGCAAAAATCGTAAAGTGAGACCAGCTTCACACGTAGACCTCTGTCATAATTTGCAAATCTTGGCAGAGCACTAACAGCATACTTTGCATTTTAATTAAACAGCTGACTTACGCCAAAAAAATTTTCTGTTGAGTTCTAGCCATTGTCTTCAGTGTGCGCTAATCTGTCGATTTTTTCGAAAAACTACATTTACACTTTTCGAATCAATCTGAGTTTTAAGCGACTTACACTAAGAACACTGAGAGAACTCGAAAGCTGAAATGGGACGACGCGCTCACCTGACATTACATGCTCATCAACCTTATATTCTAAACTGTTTAGGTTCTTACAAATTCTACTTCTTTTGTTTCGGTTCTTAAAATACCTAAAAGTTTGAATATAAAGAGTAAAATCGACGTTGCTCGAACGTTTTCAGTTACGGATGAAGGAAACTCCATTTTTGAGGAAAACAAGTCATAAAGTAGACGTCTTCACCTACCTTCTTACTCGAAAGCTGTTAATGAAAAGGATTAAAACGTGACTTTTAACTTTCACGCTACAGTATTTATTGTTCGCAAGTAATAGAATTCAGTTTCCCATAAATGAGAAGACTCATTCGAATCCCCAAAATATTGTTGAAGTTCTCGCGTTTTTATCCTCATCAATGCGTAGCCAATATGCAATATAAAAATTGTAAAAACAAGCGCATTTAATTACTAATATGTTTTATTCGACTTTCTCTTCATTAATCAGTCAGCAAGATTTGGGCGACACTGAATTGTATTTGCAGATCAATTAATTCTACATGTCGAAGTCTTTTAAGCATTTGGTCATTTAGAATAGGTGACACTGTTTCTACTATTTGCAAGGTAGATTTTCAAGGAAAGTTGTCGACTTTTTCCGATATTTCTGAGCTGAAATGTTTGAATCTGATAGTGCAGGTTGAGTACATATGAAAGCCGCGCGGCTTTGTGCGAGTCTTATCAGTTCAGTCAACGGCACATAGAGGCTGGCATTACTGTTGCTGCAGTCCAAAGACTAAAACACACTTTTATCTTCATGAAAATGCACAAGTAAGCTTTCAATTACACGAGTAGGCTACCTACTATTTTCCTGTTTGACTCGGTTCCTAGTTCCTCATCAAAACGTAACATAGCCGAACTTAAATTAACAAAACCTAGCCTAATTAACTTATTTTAACTACCCTAGCGCGCCTATGCAAACCTTGGGAAAGTCAATGGCAAAGTTAGATCAGTTGTGTTAGTTTAAGTTAGCTTAAGTTATTCCACACAGATTAGGTTAGGCTTGCGTTAAATTCGAGTTTATTCGTAAGTTAAGTAATGAGGAACCTCATCATGGAATGCCTAAAGGTTGAATCGTGACGACTTGGAATGCCATTTTTACTTAGTGTGCGAGGCAGCACAATTGTTGGATTATGTAAATCAGGGATAAAAAGATTGTCCACACTAGACCTTTCAGAAGTTAGAAACTGAAAGCAGATCGATGAAAGATGGAGACAGCTGCTTAACAAAACACGATTTCTATTTTTCACCCGTAAAAGTGCTGTACCAACGGAATTGAAAGCACTTGCAAGCCCGGCATCGATAATTTGTAAATATACAGATATCGAAATCAGAGGCGGCGCCAGGAGGGTGACAGGGGTGTCCATACACACCATGTCGGGGAATTGCTGAACCACGTCGGGGAAGGCCATACATGGGTGTCGGGGAGACCTATAAATGGGTATCTGCATAGAGAGAGATTTGCCGACTGTATCGAAGATTAGACCCAATTAATTCCCACACATCCATACACTGTGTAGAACTTTTGGAGTCAACAGATACCCTCCCTCAAGTTCATGTAAAATATTGTAACGAAAGAATGTGTTTAGGTTTGCAATGTAACACAAGAATGTGTTAAGGCAATGTGTCGAAAGAATGAGTTTAAATCGAGTATGTTAAACGATGTTGTTAATGCGTTTGCAGCTCGATACCCACGATGTCGAATACTTTTATCGTAACTTTTTCTTATATTTTAACTTTATGGATGTTGTTTGTTCTGTTCATCCCAGGTACTTCTTGACATGTTGATAAAAATATTCAAGAAAACTTCAGCGAATTTCTCTTAGGCCATCGGGTTTTTATGGTGACTTCTCACGAAAAAATGGAAATTTCTTGCAAAAATTGTCCCATGCGGCCATGCCGATTTTTAGTAATTCTTTATTGGCTATGAGTTAAAAGACTAATTTTTTAATTGTTAATCGATTTTTGTTCGTATTTTCTGAAATTAACGTTCGCGACATGTTCTTTTGTCAATGGACACCCCGTCGGGGAAACCGAATATCTGTCGGGGCAACCCCTGGCGCCGCCACTGATCGAAATTTATTTCAAACTGGGCTTGCTTCTTAACAGTTTTCTTTACTAGAGCCGCTTCATACGTGGTAGCTATGGAGTAGCGCAGTTCGTTTGATTCCCGTAGTAATTTGCTAACTTGTCATAGACTTTCGTCATCTGGGGTTCTTCGTGTAATTTAGCACACAAGTTGCACATGGCGCGTGGACTCATCTCCTTCCATCCAGCGTGGACTTTGAAATACGGTTTCCACCAGAAGTATTCCTCGTAAGCAGTACGGTTGGAATCCAGGTACATCAAATATTCCGCCAACTGTTGCGGGGAATAATCCAGTGCGTTGATGTACGAGTGTTCTGGAAGAAAACTTGCGTAGTCTGCTTTCCCATAAACCACAGGAACAACTAAACGCTGAAAGACTAGAAACAGCTTCTCCGTGACATAGTCCTCGCACAAAGAGTTTTCGAACGACAAATAAAATTTGTATGTCTTCTCCAGCATGTCATAACAACTAGACTCAGATATACTGAAGCCTTTCATTCGTGGACAAGTTAACTTTTGTCCTTTGCCGTAAATATGAATTGGAATGTACTTCTCAAGCTCTCTTGTATATTCTTCACGCTTGCCCGGCGTATTGAGATCGCTGACGAACCAAGCCACCAATTTTTCTTTTGACTTAAGAATTTGCAGGGATGCGGCATCAAGCGTCTTCGCTAAACTCATCCTCTCGTCGAAGGACACGTTTGACATACGTTCAACGTATCCGTAAAGTAGGGGCACGTCGGAGTTACGTTTGTATGTCATAGTCCAGTTGAAGTAGTTGTCGAATGAACTTAGCGAGTCACTAAATTGTTTCAGTAGTGTAGGAGGCTCTTGAGTAAAGAAAATGTACCGTTGGTGTTTGGAACGTGTGTAGTTATGGCGGCTATGAGGCCACGCGTTAGGTTTCGCTTGTCTCAGGGCAAAAACGTGAATCAAAACGGCGTCAAATCGATCCAATGGAAATGGCATATTCTCGCTTTGGTAAAGAGCGCAAGCTGGTACAGTGCAGTTATGTTCCAGGAAGGGTTCGTTACCGTAAGAGCCAAAGTATCGTGTAATTAGTGGATGTGGGTTATTGTAGAGCAGTATGGTCTTCAAAACGGTTGCACTGTCATTTGCACTTGCAGCTCTGTACGGTGAACTAGACGTCAGTGATAAAAAGCTGGTCGAACTCTGGAACCAGTAGCCACAAATTAACAGTGCACTGAAGAAAAATAAAACACTTCTAGTCCTGGGGAAGAGTTTAGATATATTTTGCTTCATTGCCCTGCGAATGCTAGTTGCTGTTAATTTCAAATAAGAAGATGATGCAGCAACTTCCAAATATGAAGCAAATTTGATGTGTTCGTGAAACCGTGACCTGCGGGTGAGGTTTTTAGTGTAAGCACAGCTGGGTCAGAAAACTTACTAACGGGATTTTGCGTCCGATCAAATCAGCTGTAGTCGCCTGCAGTCAAATTTTGCACCAAGCTGTAGCTTCCACTGTACTCAGTGTAGTAAGCGAATAGATGGTTCTGGGAGGGACCCAATTTCTGCAGATAGCACATTTATAGTTTAACTGTTTCAACAATCGCACGTGTTTCGCTATCTATAAATCTGAAGACCCGGGGCCCTACAGGATGCGAAAGAAAACACTTGTCTAAACACTTGTCTATTTTTCATTCTTCTGAGGAGACGAGGGTTGCCTTGGACCCAGCAGCACCTTTATCAACCTACCTTTATCAACCTACCTTTATCAACCTTACAAAAAAACGGTATAAAATTTGTGGCATTTCGGAGTACATTATTTTTTCTACAATGTTTTTTATGACTTTAGTGATTTCGTCTTTCACGAGTCTCAATTTCTGCTGGAAGACACTGACTTCTTGTGCTAAGACATCTCGGACTACGCTTGGTAGGCTCTGAAGTACTTCAGTTGAAGTACTGGCAGTTTCATCAACAGCGTTATTTATCTCGTGGATACAAAGTTGTAGTTCCATGACTATCGATTACGCGAACTCCTAGATTTCGATCAGTGCTTTTCACTTAAATACAATGGAGTTCGAAACAACTTTACCTCATGGTTTGCAGTAGATTCTGGGGTAGAAAATACGGAATTTGACCCATTCTACTTCGTCAAAGACGTCTTTGAAAAAACGGGCGCAAGTCCTGCACGAATTAAATATTTAACTAAGTATGGTTAAAGTCGAATAAACTTTATTCAAACTCACGAAATACACGCTAGTTTCTCTTATGTTTCTGGATTTTAAGGCTAAAATATAATTAGAATAAATGCGAATTTCTTCACCAGTTTTCTGGTGTACGTAAGCGATTCACGCCAGTGACAAACAGTCTACATCATCAGAGGGAAGACCGCGAAAATGTAAACTACGATGCGCTGGTCTACATCCATCTTGCGCTTTTGCTGTGAAGTGCCCGTGAAGCTGAATATTGGGGATCATAATTAGAAGTAGATCATAATTAGATTAGGGTTCATAATTAAGTAAAGTTTTTTTTCTGAGGTCAGTCATTTCTTGCGTAAGGAAGTTTTGCCAAAGTTTCACAGTACGGATTGTAACTTCATCATTAGATTGTAGCTAGGCACTCACCCAAACGGCTGCTAACTCGCTGCTGGAAAATCCAGTATCCTCAATGACGCTATTTAGTAACCTCACCTATAGAATGTTTCGGATTGCTTAGGTTGCTCCAAGTCATTCAAAGTAAATACTTTACCAAGTACGATGTGGGGGCAGAGGAAAAGAATGCGGTTTGTAATATTGTTTCAACTCTATTATCGAAATCGTCTACCAACGTTCAAATGTCTTCGACTTTTCGGTCTAGTGGCCGTTTTCATACGTATCCTCATAGCTTGCCAGCAGATTTGAACGTCGCGCCAATTTAGCCGTTCTGACCGCGAGGTGGCTTTGTTATGTTTTGGTCGGATTGGGGAGCAAAACATCGTGTGTGCGCGTTAAATAATAACAGTCCGTTTTATTGCTAAACCTCAATTGTAAGCCATGACAGCCTCTAATTAAAGGTGTTGTGGGCCCCTCATTGAAAGGCAAATTGGTGACATGGGGTGAAGAAGTGAGTTTTTCCGTATCGAAGAACTCAACAGGAATACTATTCAAAACAACAAACTGCCAAGTCGGTGTCCATTCGTAGCATCCAAGTGTTCATTCGTAGCATCCAAGTGTTCATAGTGTCCAAGTCGGAGTATCAACTCCATTCGGATACTTAAATCCGTTCTTAACTACACGGAATTCCTGACGATTTTTTTTTATTCGTTTTAGGATTCAGTTGACCTACATGAGCTAATCTTATCGGTACTATACTGAAATGTGTTTGGCTTATTATCCAGTTCCTGATCCCGAAGATCTGGTGGCAACTGGTCAAGGAAGTGGCCAAATCTTGCTGACAGCTTACTGGATACAAGTGACCCAGAACCTGGGTCGACGCAAATACTATAAGTTTTTGAATTTACTGATCATTTTTTAAAACCAATGGCTTGTGACCCACGTTGTGCATTTCAGTTTCTTCTCTCCATAGCTGTTACCCCATACTCAATTAGTTTTGCTAATACCTCTCAGTTTGCTTACAAAAACTTTGCAGAGCATAACTCCCAAAATAGCTTGTCCAACTGTTAACAATTTTAACGTAAAAAAAACTCTCCAAAAAAAATCTAGCGTATGGTGACGAAAAAATTGTTTTTAATTTTTCGTTGCAGTAAAAATGAGCAAACTTTATGCTTAATTTGGCAAACTTTTGAAGGACTTTTTGGAATAAAAAGCTCTTTGAAACCACACACTAGATTTTTCAGTAAATCTTTGAAACCAAAATCACAAGAATCGGACTAGCCGTTTTGGAGCTATGGTCCGCAAGAATTCCCTGTATTCGCCAGGATCGCTCTAGCTTTACTTTCTTTCTTTTTTGCTTGTTTGCTTGCTTTCTTTCTTTAGCTAAAGCTATTCTTATGATTTTGGTGTCAAGAAAAAACTTTGAAAAATCTAGTGTGTAGGGTTGAAGTGCTTTTTTTCCCAAAATAATGACCCTGCTTTGCGCGTGGTCATTATTTTACTATTATTATTGTTATTATAATAATTAATATTACGTATTATTGTAAAATGTACTGTTAGTTAAAAAGCTGAGGCTTTCTTTATTTCTACTTTTCCTTTTCTTATTATTTACTACTATTATTAGCATTACTACTATCATTACTATTATTCTTCTTTTCTTTTACTTTTGCTTTTCATATTAGTTACTACTATTATTACTGTTACTATTACTATCATTATTCTTTTCTTTCTACTTTAAATATTGCTTTCCTTATTATTTATTATTATTATTACAAATATTATTATTATTATGGTTTCTGTTATTACTGTTCCTATTATTACCATTATTGTTATTATTATAACTACTACTATTATTTTTATTATGGTATTTTTATTACTACTACTATTACTACTTTCAGTATTGCGTTGCTTATTACTTGCTGATCGCTTATTACTTGCTGATCAAATTATTATTTTTAGTACGATTACTATTACTAAGCTAAACACGTGTGCCAAGCGACGGGATCATGGTCAGGGAATTCTCATCAACGTCAACGTAAGTTGTATTTAAAATTATTAAGTACAGAATATAGAATTAATAAGAATTTAGAAAAATTAATTGATTGTCTGATTTGGTTAGGTTATGGTGTCCAGAGTTGGTACCTCCCAAGCGTGGGTTCGATATGGGCGTGGCTCGACGGTACGGTGACAAAATACGGTTCCTGTGCGAGGCTGGGTACACACCCGCACGGCTCCGAGGTTGCACTCTGCAACGCAACAATGAACGCCTTCTCCTCCGATCTGTGAACGTACTTTGGATTCTTATGTGTTTTTATTTTTATTTTGTTCTTTAAACAGCGTAGGGTATTCATTTAGTAATAGAGTATATGTTGATTAAGGCTTCGTATATATGTTAGTTTTGGTCGCGATTTATTTTACTTTCAAATAGTATAAATTGAATAATTCATTTGTGTTAATTTTAGTGGCTTCATGCCAAGATCCGCCTCCCATAGTGCATGCAATAGCGCCAAGCGTGGAACCAAGATCTGTGGGGACGTGGTTGAAACTAGAATGCGAACGTGGCTACGTGAGACAAGGATATTTGTCTATACAGTGTCTTCCTTTCACATCTGGTTTGCACCTGCGGAAAATGTGAGCGTAAGACGTGCACAACTCATAAAATGCAGTTAACAAATGTTTCGAGATTTTCTTTGTTTAGGTGTTTGCTGTGGACGACCCCAGGCAACGCCGGGTATTACGTTGCTGGGCATTTCGTGTACACTTAGCGACCGTTTAGTTATTTCTTGCCTACCAGGTATTTTTTTAATATTAATAGTGAAAATGAAGTGTAATGAAATTAAACATAATTTTGAATAAAAATATATGTGGCAAAAATCTGTTGGACTATGTGATTAAATGTCAAAGCAATGGAGAATGGTCAGGACCTATTGCTTGCGAAGGATCGCGGGATTGTCAGTTTCCGAATGGATGGGCGTGTCTACCAACTGGCGTTTATGCTTGTCCTCCAGGATTTAGCTGTGACAGATGTCAAACAGGAACGCTATAAACAAAATTGGCGTTGTTTGTGGCGTTTTATTAATAGCAGGTTTAGTCGTGCATTTAAAGTATACCCTTAGCGTAATTTTAGGATTTTGTATTTAATTTTTCATTTATTTTTAACATTATTTTTGTATATTTTGAAATTATTTTTTTTAGAGTTTTGGTACTTAGGGTATGAAGTGTGGTGTGGAAAAGTTTGCATGTTGTAAAAGTAAATCGCGTATTTTGTAGCGTATTGTATCTTGTCTTGCCTGAACGGTGGTACGTGTACCGCCCCTTACTGTTGATCCTGCCGTAAATCCTGAAACGTAAATCGTTTACCAAGTTAAAGCGGTGGAAAGTCAAGCAAGTAATCTATTTTTAACATTTAACGACTTGCGACCACCATGTGCCAATGGAGGGCGCTGTGCAGCTGCTAATATATGCCATTGTCCTCCAGGATATGGCAATCCGCAACGCTTTCATAAAAAGTAAATTTCGAATCGAAGTGTTGACGAAAATTAACTTTAAATTTTAATTGTATTATATCTTTTTGTCGGACGAGTGGTCCTGGTATAGAGGGTAAAACTAGTGTTTTTGTTATTTTCTTGTAATTCGGTTTTATTTCCGTGGCTTTGTATCAACACTGATTGGAAAGCTCATAAGATAAATACAAATTCATATGTCGCGAAGCTTTGGAAATGTACGAATGAAGAAAGTCCCCAAAGTACGAATCGGGAGAAAAACAACAACAAAAAATGTGGGGAAAGGATCACGTACGTGATTTTAATCGTACACGTTTTCAAAAAGAATAATGATGCTTTACTTTCCTATACTTATACAAAACGAAATAAAACCTGTACGAATGACCGTGAGGTATAGTGTGTCATTTTACACAAACTTCCTGCCAGAAAAAGTCTAGAAATAATCAAAGAACAATACTAGTTAGCATCTGTGACAAGTCACATAGGTAACATACCACCGGAATTTTTTTTTTTTTTAATTTAAAACAAGTAATCAGCGAGATGACCACGACCCGATTAACGGAAATGTTTTTTCGACATTGTATTATTGGAGGTATACATATGTGTGTATACATTATACAAAAAATGTATGGCCGAGCGGTCTGAGTCCTCGTCTTAGAACCGTGAGGTCGTGGGTTCGATTCCCCGTGTCTGAGGTTTAGTTTTTCAGAGAAAAAGTCTCTGATAATACCCTGTCCTGCTTTCTATGGTACCTGGTATATCCCAATATAATGGAATTGCCAATAGTACCACGGGAAGCAGGAGAGGGGATAGGAAAGGGTGAACGAGACCTCGGAAAGCATGATGCTGGCATCGTGCATCGCACTTTTTCCCATGTTATTCCTTATGGGATTTCAACATTTTTGGCTCCTGAGACGCCCTCAGGGCATANGGAGAGGGGATAGGAAAGGGTGAACGAGACCTCGGAAAGCATGATGCTGGCATCGTGCATCGCACTTTTTCCCATGTTATTCCTTATGGGATTTCAACATTTTTGGCTCCTGAGACGCCCTCAGGGCATAATTTCATATTCAAGCCCAATTTTTCCGCTTATTTGAAGGGCTAGTGCAATAATTCTTACAGATTCGGAATCGTCGCACGGAGAAGAATAATTTCCATAGCTTAATTTACATATTCCAAACATTCGGTTAATTGGAGTCCGAGATTATACTGGACATCTTGACCCACACTTGAATACCGTTTAAGTTGACATGGACACCCATACACCGTACTCGATTATGGATGCAAAATTTTATGACTTCATTTGATACGAATCCCTTGCGTAATTCATTCTTTTTGCCGGTGAACGTCTTCCTGGTGCTAATATATTTGAGGCAGGTGGTAGCATGCCCAGACGATCGGATAAGCTGTACCTCACCGTACGTCACAGAGGTGGCGTAAGCGACACTTTGAATACGTAAAACGTTTAAAAAAAATGTTAAAATATTAACATTTTTGTGTGTTTTAGTTTTAAGATAAATTCATGAATTTATCCAGTTGTTCTGTTTTTAATTTCAAACCTTTTTATCCAGTTGGTCTGTTTAGTTTACTACATTATTTTCCAACGTTCCTTAAAGATTGGCTTTACATGATTCTCGAACCAAACTCTCTGAATTAGTGCAATAAAAATCATAAGTTCCCAGTAACAATTCACAATGACCGATTTGTTCAAAGTTTATATTTCCAACTGACCAGAGTATCAAAAGGCACTATTTGTGAGTTTCATTTTTGGTAATGGAAGAGCATTGCTATCACTTTCGTGCTTTGCACAATTATTAAAAAAAAAAACAATACATGCGAATTTTCTGTACAGTTTCAGTCCATAATTTTCTAGTTTTCTACACGGACAGGACTGTTAGGAACGGTACTTTCATCAGTCGTTATACTCTCCAAATCTTCGTCGTTTCTCCACAGTCTGAGGGAACATGGTAAAATCTTCTCCCCGTGAACACCACTGTCACTGTCTGGGCTCTTGGCATTTGGTATCTCGTAACCGTCATCGCTTACTAATTCCAAGTATCGGACACTTTGACTACGGGACTGGGATTCTGCACGAAGCAAAAAGGTACATTACATATAGTCCTTGGGGGTAAAAAAACTTTGTCTCACACGGGCAGAAAATAAGTCTATTCCCGTTGTTAATAATGTCACATGCAAACATCCAATCAGCTTCAGAGGTGGACGGATTTACCTGTTAGACTATTATGATTACCGTCCACGTCCGACCCTTGTAGCGCACAGGCATCTGCAAGCGAAACAGTATCCATTGGGTCATGCGAACATGCTAGCGTATCAATATCATGACACTCCATCAAATCCGAGCCCTCCATGCCGGAGAACTTACGTGAACTAAGACCGCTGACGTAGTAACCGTTATTTACAGCAGTTAGCGGCTGGGTTCGAAGTAGGTCGTCGAGCAATGTGAGCTGTTCCAAGCAATACTGAAAGCTGGGCCTTTCCTCGGCACAGTAGCTCCAGCATTGGAGCATTAGTTGGTGCCTAGCACATATACAATTTATTAGTAAAAATATTTAAAAAATTAAATATCCTTGCATCCACTCACAGTGCATCAGGACAGCTTGGAGGTCGATCGAGTCGTCCACCGGATCGGACAAAGTGAAGGACTTGTAGGTTCGTTCTAGCCGGGTAAGGCTGCTGACCGAGAGTCATGATTTCCCACAGCAGGACTCCGAAGGACCAAACATCCGACTGGCTAGTAAAGACACCATCCACTAACGATTCCGGTGCCATCCACCTTTATTAAAAGAGACTTGATTACATATTCGAAAATATGAAACAGAATTTGAAAGAAACTAATGTGAAAGAGAAAAATCTGGAGGACTATTTTTTATCTTAGAAAATTACGAAGATTAGACATTTGAATTCCGTGTTCACCAAAAATTACCTGACTGGCAATAAGCCCTCTCCCTCTTTTCGATAATAATCATTCCGATAGATGTCTCTAGCGAGACCAAAGTCGCCGATCTTTACTACGCGGTTTCGGTTGTCATTGAAAGACACCAAGCAATTTCGAGCCGCTAAGTCTCTGTGTACGAAGTGTAGCTCTTCGAGGTATTGACACCCTTTGGCGACGTCAACGCACATAGTTACGAGGTTTAATAACGTAAGGCTGCACGGGTTTTGCTATAAACGATGGACGATGACAATTAGAACGTGTCAAGTAATTAAAATACTAAAAAAGCTTGAGCTTACAGCTCTAGGTCGATTAGCTCGCAAAAACGATAAGAGATCTCCTCCTTCCATGAGTTCCAACAGAAGGAAGTTCGGATCTGTCTCTAAGCAAACTCCGAGTAACCGAAGTATATGATCATGTTTGAAATGGCTCATCAACTCGGCTTCTTTAAGGAATTCGGCTTTTTCTTGATCCGTTGCTCCTTTTCGTAAAGTCTGAAATTACATTGATATAAGAGTTAAATACACAATTTCTTTAGGAATTTCGATTTGTACCTTGACCGCCACCCTCATTTCTAGACCATCAGGCGTAATACCCCTCGCGAGCCCTTCGAAAACTTCCCCGAAGGCTCCACTACCCAAAAATTTTGTTAAAGTGATGTTATCTTTCCCAACGTGCGGTAGCGCAACGGCATCCTCGATACCATGACCAGACAAGTACAGCGCGTTTGCGGACGACACCAAGTTGGCAGGAAGTTCCCGTAAAGGTGAAAGTTCTGCCCGAGGCAAAGCCTGCAATTCAACGTCAGGCAATGGTAAAGTGATAGGCGGAGCTTTTTTGACAGGCCTTCTGCAGCGGCGAGTTACTGCGAAAGCAATTATATCGGTATTAGTTCTAACATAGTTCTTGTCAATAGTTTGTAGGAGTTTTATAAGTTGGGTTTTAAAAGGGGTTGTATAAGTTTTACTTACTGCAGCAGACTAACGTGGGTATAATAACACAAAAGACGGTGAGTAGTGAAACCCACATCGGTAGGTTTATGAAGTTGTCAAGGTCTTGAAGATGTTGTATAAGATCTGCCAATTGGTATTCGACGCTATCGCTGCTATATGAGCTCCAACCTTTCTCGTTTAGTGCTCTGACTCGGAAACTATATTTTTCATGGTTTTCCAGGCCCAAAATCACCCAGGTATTGTCTATGTCAAAAAGAAAACATAAGTTACCACTCTAAATAGCAATGTTTCCGGGTGCGTTTCCGAAAAAATAACTGTCACAGAAAGACTCTTTAGTTTTGAGAAGTATAACATTTCTTACCAGTTCCGTTGTAGACTGTCGTCCAGTTTGATTCTCCTTCGGTTAATTTGGCTTGCAACTCATAATCCGTCACCTCAAAACCGTTAGGTTTTGGAGTTTCCCATGTAACTTGATACAAGCCGCGTCGTTTTTCCATAACAACGGGCTTCGTAGGAGGACCTGGAACGTCACCTAAAGAAAAGTACGCTTCTTAGTTCCTTGCAATATCCCACAACGCAGTTCAATTATGTACCCTGAGTCTGAAACGTAAAATTATCTCCTGCTGACCATATATAAGTTTGGTTTGTCGGGTAAACGAGGTGCAAGCGTGCAATATACGTCGTGTTGGGCTCCAGGTCTCGCATCTCGAAACGCACCTCCTTCGTCCCTACTTGCTGCGTGTTCCCTTTCATCCAATGCTTCGCATACTGAGATTTATACTCCACGTGGAATCTGTGAATACGCTTCGATTATTGCACAGTTACTTTGACAATATTACAACGTACTGTCGGATTTCTGGATGAGGCTTCCATGTTAAAACTAGGGACGTAGAAGACGACTCGAGTTGACGAAGGTCGTTTGGTATCGAGAAGAGACGGGCTTTAACCGCGTTGCTCTCGTTGTATCCTCCTGATACTGCCAATGCACGTACCTTGGGGCGAAAATACGAAGTCAGACATGGTAAACCGAGTAAACAATTAGTATTTACCCAAAACTGATAATCATGTCCGGGCTCTAAGTTCTCGATATTGGCCAGGAAAGGCATAATGATGTGATTGCCGGTACTTCGTTTCTCGCCTTTGGGTCTCACACCTTTGATCAGGCTTTCGCTCCGCCAATGGACTTCATAGCTGATGTTTGGCCCGTTTGGACTGAACGGCGCTAACCACCGGACTTGGACGGAAACGGGTGTGGTGACCAGTATCTGTACGTCTCGTGGAGCGCTGGGCACTAAATTACATTTACGCTAAAACACAGAACCATTTAAAATGTTCCCAAATTTACCTCCCGGCTTTGTTAGAATAGTTATCGCTTTGCCCATGATAAGCTCCTTCCGTAAGCTGGAATAGTAATTGCTCAAAGCAACTCGTATTGTGTACTTCGTATAAGGCCGCAAGTTTGACAAAGTAACGCTTGGATCAAACGTTTCCTTCTTCTAAACGTGAATAAACGAAATAATAAAAAAAGCTACACGCAACAATGAAAGAATTCCTACCATTTGGAAACACTCTTCGCCGGTACTACAACTTGCGTTGTCAATACCATAATAAACAGTGTACATCACTGTTGCCAAAGAGATACTCTGGCACTGTCCTGGTCGTTCAGGTGGCGGCAAAATCAACGTAATGCTGCTTTCCGTAGTTTCCTTAACGGTTGCAACGTATTTGGAGGCTGTCGGTACTAAACATGCTTCATCTGTGTGCGTGGAAATAATTAACACCATTTTTAGGAATATTAAGAGACAATTTGACAAATTTACAACAATATTCGGTAATCAATACATAAAGGATGGAGATCTATCTTTTACCAAGTGAGTATACACTTTTTAATTTGTTACGCGTCGTACACTTTTGCCTGTTAACGTTAGTTAGCCGTATGAAAATTCCGAATTCATAAAATATCCGCATGGGATGTACGAAGAAAGCTAAAGACAAATCAACTCAAATTTAATTCGAATTAGTTGGTAAGTTCAAGATATTTAAATTATAGGAATATTTAACAAAAACCGAGAGAATTGAGTAATATAACACAGTGGCACGTTGTCACTGTAGTATTAGAAAAAGTCTCATTACCAGGGAAAGGTTGAAGGTGTTCTCCCAAAAGTTTGATTTCTCTCAAACCGTCAACGGCTGCTGACTCCATCACGTCTTTTAAGGCTCCAAGCCTGGATCCTCTGCTGTAACTCGTAATATTGCCACGGGGTAGACTGTACACTCTTCCTTCTGTTGTATTCGTCCAGTAGATGTGCGAAGCGTCAGACGCTAGAGACGAAGGTGGAAAACCTGAACCATAAATTATTTTATGTTAGCGCATTTTTCAATAATGCGACAGCCAAAAAGCAAACCTGATCTGTCGTACAACGTGGCGTTAACTTCCAGTTGGCAGTGACAACCTTCTAAGTCCGAGGACCAGATATCAAACGTGTAGTAGTCCACCCATAAGAGCCTGGGTCGTTGAGGCGTTGATCGATCAATGGCTCCAACTGGCGTAACGGCAGGATTTTCGGGACAGTTACATTTGCTTACACTACGCCTGCTTTAGGTTGAATGATGTTATATTTCGTAAACGCAAAATTTTCTTTAATAGCTTTACCGTCTTCTAAGGGGTGACCGTGAGAAAAGTTTCCGTGGATTTGAACCATCTATTCTTGCAACCATCAACCTCGTCGTTCCCGAACGAAGGCGTTCCGTGTAAATCAAACGGCTATTGTGGAAAAAAATATGAGATCTATTTGTTTTCATTTCACATTCCAAGTACCTTGTAAATGGCTCGACTTCGATCACTTTGAGAGGCAACTCGGATTTTATTAATACTTCCGGCGAGTTCTCGTCGTTGACTTTGTTTAAATCAAGCCTCTGAATGCTTGACTGGTCGGCCTTAACTTCCGACCAGTATAAGTTGCGACCAACCCAATCGGCAGCTAAACTAGTGCCATACCCTTGTAATTGTCGTAACTGACCAGAGGAAGTAAGAAATAAGTAAAAATTTAAATAAAGTTATTCTTAAATTACTTTGGTCCTGCTGTTTTGACTTAAAAGCTTGCTAAAGATTTCCTGCATTTCGTCTATCCAAAACAAGGTGTCTTCATGATTGACATATGTCACAGCAATAGGTGGATGGGGTACTTTGCCCCGAAATGCATAACCTAGTATTTTAAATTAACAGTACCCCATTCGGGCAATGTCTTGTTTATTTTTATACTTGAACTGTTATCGTTTCCCAAGTTACGGTCTACGTCCATTAACCACACGGCGTCCATCGTTATTAGCAGCAATTCCGGTACCGGAAATTCGGTTGCGGTACTCGCTACCACAGGACGAGTCCGAGGTCCACTGCCTTTGTCAGTATAAGCTTCAACCTACGTTATTTGGTTACGATTGATTAAATTACGCACAGAAAGCGTAAGGTTCGAAGAGTCCGAACTTACAATAAAAGCGTAGGAAGAATTAGGTGCTGCGTTCTCCAGAAGAAATTCGGTTACGTTTCCTGGCAAAACAGATGCATGTTCGGAAACTGGGCGCAAGAAAACATCCTTCCAGTAAACTTTATAGGAAATAATGACGCCATTTGGCCGCGAAGGTGGGTCCCACCGGAATTTCATGAGTGTTTCCTAATAAATACTATCAGAGCTTGCAGAGTGTGTTAGGCCAATTTACGGTTGGTTGGAACGGTAATTTTCGGTGAGATACAAAAGCTCGAGGTTTGAGAGGCACGGAGGGAGTTGAAGACGGAGAACGTAGTTCAGTGGTGGTAACGCTTGCTGAACCCCATACCGTAGACGCTTTGATGCTAACAGTGATCAAACTGTAGGGCAGTACTTCCCACTCGCTAGGAATCCTAACCATATTGCTGTTTGTTACCTGAAACAAAACCATTTTGTTTACGAGTTATTCTTCGTATAAATGGGAGCTTACTATAGGAAGTTCTCTGTTATCCATACTCAAGAGAACGTCGTAAGTGATGTCGCCATAGTTATGGTTCGTTGTATTATCCCACGTCACGGAGATTGCTGTCGCGTTGCCGTACACTTTAATGGAATCTTGTTTTACCGCACTTGGAATAACGTGCAATTCATCTAGAGCGTGCAAATAGCATATTATACTACAGATAAAACAATTCAATAGCATTAGGCGCGTATTCGGTTACTTACGCTGAAATTCCCGCGACGAATGGTCCTTTGCCAAGAAACACGTCGAACCGAGAATGTTAACCGAATTAAGAACTGACATGTTTTTCCCATTCAAGTCACTCAGAGCTGTCGAATCATCTTCTTGCAGCCAGATAAGTTTCTTCGAAAACATTTGCATTGGACCTAATAGAAAGTTATGTTAAAGTTACGTTAAGTTACGTTTTATGTTCAATAAAATTATTAATTTGTATGAGTGGTTTATTTCGAAGTTACCTCGAAAGATTGAATCAAGTTTCGACACGAAGATAACGCCACCAAACGCGTCAGTCACTGAACGATAGATAACCGTTTCTTCAGAACTCCGAACGGCCCAGAAGAGATTATCATGCGTCACGGCGATACCCATTACTGTTGAAGAAATTAGTATTAGTGTTGTGTTAGTCTTGTTGCATTACTCACGTACCTCTTTTGCCAGAGAAAAGTCCAGTACTCCAGTACGAGCGCTTGTCTACACCATTGAGAAGCGCACCTTCTACGGAATGACCTGTAGACCAGAATAGTTTTCCTCTCATGGAATCAATTTCAATTTGCTTGGCCATGGCAAACAGTGGCAAGGATTCGGGGTTTGACCCATTCAGCAACCCACGAATGATCTACGAAATGCAAACTAGAACAACGTTCTGCTATAAATGTCTATATGTTATTACCAGCTGAGATCGAGGTGATGACCAGTAGAGTCTCCTTCCGAGGAAATCGATGGCAACGCAGGATGCTTCGACCTTACCGACTAGGCTTACATGCCTCGATGTAGTATTGACCATAAGAAGCTTGCTATTATTCATCGTCATGTAAATCAAATCGTCGACCCATGCCAAGGACGTACAGTGAAAAGGTTCGTTTAAAATGCCCTACAGTTCACAAACAAGACGCTAAGTGATGAAAAGTACGGCTGAACTTTTTTACAAAAGTACCTGCAAAGCCACTTTATGTGTCAGGAGTGACACATCATGACCCGTTGGGGAGGATTCAAATAAACCGTCGGGAGTAGCCCACAATAACTTCGGCGGTGATGCTGCAGCAGGTAAAGTTGACCCACAAAAAGGGTTCTCCACCCAAGGACCGTAACCTTCCGTAGAGAGAGCTCGGACACGAATTGCGTAATCGGTATTCGGTCGTAGGTTACGGAGTTCCACCTCCGTTGTGCTGAGCTCCCGCAAGTAAATTTGGGATCCCCTTTTTTCGTCCATTATGACCGCTTCATATTTCCACGCATTCCAAGCTCCCTTAGCTAATATCGTAAAAATTAAAATACAGTGTTGAATAGTCACCCTCATCTTACTTCTGTCTCCCGGTAACAATGGAAGTTGCCAGTATATTTTTGCGTCAGTCACCCCAAACAAAGCTTGGAGTTTGCCTACTGGGGTAGACGGAATGGGCACGGGTTGTCCGTCGACATGGACCAATAGCAACGTTGTGAAATATTCGCGTGAAAGCGGGAAGCTGTACAAGTTATGGAAGTACATGTTTTGACTTTTCTCGTATTCCTCAGTGTACAGGTCATGGCCCGATGCCCAGAAGAAAAGTTCGTTATAAATTACCAACGAAGACACGTCTTCAAACTTAGGATTCTGAGCGTTAGCTCGAATGTCAGTGACCTCGAGCCTGCAAAGGTTAAAAAGATTGAGGTTAATTATTACGCCGTAAAAATTCGTGGAACTTACGCGTTGAGTGTCATAGATAAGATAGTATTTTGTCGCACATCCGATACGAGCAACCTCATATTGGCGTAGTCAACAACAAACGCTTGCAAATCGGGACTGGAGTAGATTTTCTTCTCGTTTACTGCGGATCCGCTTTTGGGTTCAAGGTCAGACCGATAAATTGCCCCCGATGGTCCTTTTGTATTCCAGAACAAATACCTTTAAAATCCGGAAATTACTTGGCTGCTAGTGAATTTAATAACTCTGGCAAAGATTACCCGTTATAAGGATCGACTTCGAAACCAACTGGTCGCTGTCTCAGCAAAATGGGCAAGAATTTGAAATCTTTCCCGCTCAACGAACAGCGCGCCATGCACCAAGCGTTGAATCGTGGTGTGCCACATTTACCCTCCAGGAGGATGTACAAATGATTATAAAGCCAATCGATTCTTAAAGCGTGAATCTTGTAATCCAAGAGCTGAGAAGGGCTTATCACAGTGTTTAAAATCTGGCGACCCGATAAGGAGATCTCGATTACCGAATTATCCGAATCCGCGATGAATAAAACATCTTCCCGGACATGAACTGCCATACCTGTATGGTACAGCAAAATTAATACGTGTTTACAAATATGCATTCAAACTACTCGACTAATTCCATCACCCTCGGTATAAAGACAAGATATAATCCACTACGATAAAGCAGGTCATCTCAGTTTAGTGGGACCGCTCGAAAACAAATAGTAAAGTACACCTTACCTTACTAATGTTGCGTATGAATACATTTAAGACGAAAGGTTAGCCTACGCTTTGTGTATAGTTCGTAATCAGCATTTAAATTCACCTTGTTAAAAACTGAGAGCAAATCTGCTTGAGTTACCGAGGATAAAATTGATCATTTTACCACTAGATCGCGCGAGTTGTATGAAACTGCGCAAAGCGATGTAGGTTCTGGGTTAAGTCGTGTAGTGTGAACGCAATTTAAAAGTAGGACTATTGAGGGTTTGAGGTGTAATGTAATGTACAAACCTGTAATGGTGGAGGAATGATTGTACAGAACCTCTGTTACGTCCAAGATATCGAGGCTGAGTTTAAAGATTTGGTTTTGACGGCTGGTTAACAAATAGGCATGGCGGTCACTATGGCCTGCTTTAATTTTTAAAAGTTTTATTTAATAAATGTCCCAAGTCAAACGTGTAAAGTAGGATGTACTGAGCATTACTTTTAAGTTCCGTGGTGGTTACCACTTGGGCGTTGACCGAGTCACCTTCGCCGTACTTGTTTCGCGCTGCTACGGAAATGTTGTACGTAGTGTTAGGCTTTAATTGTCCAAATAAGTAGGATCCGGTGGAATCTGCAGCAGCGATTTCCTAATCACGAAACCTAATTAAGCGTCTTTTCTTAAAGCCATGCCTAAGTGCAAGTACACTTCCGTGCTTTCTTTAGTTGCTAACCTTATTGACGCTTAGTTAAGAATTATGTTTGGAAAGTAAATGAAGCTTAACATTCTGGCATTAATTATCAAGCCATAACGAGTGTGTTAGTAGTCTACTAATTGTTTAAAAATAGTGTAGTTATTCCAATAAAAGCTTTCTAAAATCCGGATGATCTCATTAACGTTAATATTTCAACAGTTTCTTTACCTTGACGGCGGCATAACCGAGC
Organism: Triops longicaudatus; assembly: GCA_022885665.1. Taxonomy (NCBI): domain Eukaryota; kingdom Metazoa; phylum Arthropoda; class Branchiopoda; order Notostraca; family Triopsidae; genus Triops; species Triops longicaudatus. Next base: position 221,757 of record JAGQDJ010000202.1, on the reverse strand, counting down.
GGAAGTTCAACTAATTTAATAACGTATGCCAATAAAGGGGCATGTGGGAACGAAGGAGGGTCCCAATTGACCGACACGCGTCTGGAGTCCATGGCTATGAGTGATAATCTCTGTACAGGCTCGGGGACTCCACCTTCTTTGGTGATGATAGTGGAAGTCTCCGCTGAAAACACTGGGCTTCTTTCAGGACTAATAACCATAGCTAACCGAAACTGAAAAGCCAGACGGGTTATTAATGGAAACTGGTCTTTTTTTTTATAGTAAAAACGTGTCTTTTTACTTTGTATTTCGTAAAGGGTTTTAAGTTCTTGAGGACATAGTTATTGGCCGAAGAAGGGACACTGACATTAGTGACATATTTCCATTCCATGGGTAAATCTTTGCTCGCGTATCGCCATTGAATTAAGTGGGTAATGTTCAAATGGCGGTAAGCTTGGTTGTCCCATCGGAATACCACTGAAGAATTGTATTCTACCGTAGGAGCGTGCGGTGTGCCAATAATGTCTGTCATAAAATGTAATCATTTACTGCTCCGTTGTCAAGATTCACCTCCTTTTTTTCTAAACAACTTTGGCACCGTTTATGAATCACGACTTTGTAGTCTGGTAGACACTTGTAACACGAGCACAAGTGTCACCCGAGAGTCGGGCCAGTGACTTTTTTGGGGACCGTCCCTTACTGCCCCTAGCTAGCGACATACCAGTGCGAAAATCGTTTTGATGAGTTTAGCAGATACTTACTCTTAACCCGTTCTGCGTATGTAGTTATGCCATAATTGCAGCCCATTAAGCAGTATAATCCCTGAGTACTATTTCGCTGCGAATCTGGCTCATCCTATAACATAAATTACTTATACATTTGTGGACCAGCGCATTTTCTTTTTTATTTATTTGGTTTTGGTTTTAGCTTACACAAAATTGAACGCACGATGAATGCAGGGCTTCGTGCCATACGCTGCAACCTTGACTACACTAGAGAAACATAAACACGAATGTCGTCATTTTGCGTTTACTCACTCTACAAGCAACTTTTTGGTTAAATTACTTAAATTTTAATTTTTATAAACAGTTGATTATTTTATATTTGAATACAACTGAGTCGATCACATAAAGGAAGTAGTGCTCGTTATTTTTCCGAAATTCTATTTAAGTTACTTTATATAATTTCGTTACAAATGAGAGCACTTCAACGAATTGTTGGCTATAATAGAAAATCATGGGATATGTAAAAATGCAGAAAAAGCGTTTGATTTAACGAACCGTGAATATATTGAACAAACTTTCTATACCAAGACGGTTTTTAGCCAGATTTTACTGAACCAGTAAATTGATACGGAAATGTCTCGATTATCGGGGCATTCGAGAAAAAATTATTGATAAATTTTTAGAAAATATGAGAGTAAATTTTATTGGAAAAGCCTTTAAATGACTGAAATGATTCACGCTTCAAAAACAAGTCAGCTTCAGAATTCACGCTTTTTAATACTAGTAAGGCTCACTCAATAAACGGCTATTACAACGCAGTGATGTATTTTACCCTTCTGAGTCATCGATGAGCAATGGTGACAATGGCATTCCGAAAATTTGCAAAAAGCAGCGTCTGTCATGAACACGGTATACAGTATCAGATGGCTACCCCCATATTTGGCTACTTTACATTTCTCCAGAAAGATTAGTCTAGATTGTCTTTTTAGCTCCACACACTTTTCTTTTTCAGCGACGTTTTTCTTACATCATTTCAGAAAAACGAACAGACGAGTAGCTCTAGGTTTACAAGTGTAGAGCAAAAGTGTAGGCTATAGGTGATCGGATGAGCGTAAATACAAGCGTACTCAATAACCCAGGATAAGTTCACCATGTTCGAGTGTAAATTGATCACTTTAATTTTTCGGAATGGCATAACTCAATGCTTAGAAAACAACAATACAAATCTTAACAGACAAACTCGTTATGCGCGAGCTCACTGTATAAGCTTGAAAGTTTTCTATATTAGGACATAATATAATTTTTTTCGACTTCAGTTTTTCGTGTTCTAAATGACAAATTTATGCGTTTCAAAATGGTTAAGTACAACAGCGACGATAAAATCCACGCTTTATAAGCGCAATGTCTATTCCATATGATTATTCGATATAGGTATGTCCTACGGTAGAGTAACGATTACAACGTAGAAGTGTGACATTTTAGGTTGAAGCTTAGAATTACCCGTTAGAGTATGAGATGTTACAAATTAGACGTAGTAGTTCAACTTACGTATTCCATTTGGCACGATGCGTTGCAACTCAAGTTGGTGGACCCGGTGTCAACCGCTTCCTAAAGGCAAACAAAGAGGATCTTGAGTTTTTCGCCAGAAAAAGGAATGTTTTCAGCACGTGCTTGAGCATTGTCCTTTTGCGTACTCTTCGTCGAGTTCGCCACGCTTCGGCTGAGGTGTCCGTACACATACACCAACCTATCTCTACCATCTCGAGTTTCATGTTCAGACACACGTGGAATCTTAGACCTTAGCAACAACTTTACACGTCTCTATCTACCAACAAGATGGATGTCGCTTACACCACATCCCGACTATCGAATGTAGTGTGATACTTGCAAATTCCTTGCTTTGGCCCTTCCAAAAGTTCAAGCAAAAGAGTGTTCCTGTCCCTGTCTGTTTTCTTCCAACAACTTTGGTTCCGCTTTGAACTGTGCTTCTGGCTAATTTCAATTGTCGCTTTCAAGTGGGTTTGTATCCGAAAAACCACCCGGCCCACTCGGGAGATCCATTTATGCATAAAGGCCCGTTACCGAAATGGATAGAAACCTCGGAACATGAGGGTGGTCTGTGGAATCCTTTCATTGGACTCACTCTGCCAACTTCAGGCCCCAGAACAGCCCTGATTTCCCTTGCGTCTATATATCATCCAATTTAATTTCATCCTGGTTCGGAGATTTGCTTGGCTGGCGAAAGAAGAAATAACTTCTCCAAGAAAGTTTGCAGGCTATCTATGCAGAGATTTATTTCTCTGATTTATTCCCCATTGCCCCGTTCGAAGCCTGGGTTGCGGAGATAACCCTATCATGGCGAAGGTCACAGTAGGGTTAAAGAGCCATTAAAAGGGGGCAGCTGGCATTAACAAACGCTTACTCAGGCATTTGTACTGCCACAGTGACCAAGTGGCAAAGACTGCTTCATTGGTTTATCTTGGTTTTTCCCTAAGCAGGAGAAGACTTATATACAAATCGTCGACTTGAAGACGTGTACTACGACGTGACCGTCGCACCACAGGCACTCAAATTTCACTGCTAATCTCTAACGTATACGACTCGTATAACTGACGTTACAATTACAAAGGCAACTTTTTTCGGTTCGGTTCGGCTCTGTGGCCTTACCTTCAGGCTACGAGCGCCATATCGGAACTTCTTTTTGCCTAATTCTCGACTCTAAGGAAGCTCTACCTGTGCTCACCTGCCGTGATCGCAAACTTTTCTAACGGACAGGAAGTTTGCCCCCTTCGGAGCTATCCACGAAAAGCGAAAGAAAGGAACGTAGAACAACCAAGAATTTTTTTTCGGTGCTCGGAAAGAAAATAATAATTTACTTGTAATGGACACAGCATCCGACATTCTTGCTCGATGTCCGTCAGTGTGAAGGTCTTGCTCTGGGAATATCCAAGTGGAAACAACAAAAAGGACAGAGACAGGAGCCGAAGAGAGAAAACGGACGACATCGTGAGCATTCTCGTCCACTGGAGCATCGAGCTCAACAAGATTGGTAATTCAATCATCCGGCATGACGTCACAAGATTGAACTTAGGAAAAAATCCGACCTCATTAGTCAAGGCTACTACAAGAGTTGGCAACTCTAGAAGAGAAACTTGCTCCTAGATCACCACTACGTATGCTTTCACGCCTGGTAAACAACGACGTAAATTGGTTTTGCAATTTGGAACCTGAGCCGTCCCAACGTATCCACATAAATAAAACACAACAAGCGAAAACGAAAAAAAAAAAAAGTGTAACGAGTTTCTTCGTTTTCTTTTAGTTGCTTGAGACGAAGAAGGCACCGATTATCACATGTACAAGTCCCGTCCGTGCACTCAGAAGGTTATTTCATTACTGACAGGCGGCATTTTGGCAGCCAAGAGGATGAGGATGAAAAGGGCGGTGGGTTCGGGACGGGTGGACTTTGGAGGGTTCCACCAGCTAGCCTACCCGCCCGCCCACTTCACAAGTGTGGTAACAAACGGGGGAATCCTCTCTAACATTAACGTGCTTTACAAAAGAGACGAACCCCATGACCACAGAGAAGAAATTTACACGATGAACGGAACAAAGCTTTCAACTGTCCCAACAATTTCGTTTATGCAGAGTTGACAGAGCGATGATGTTGACAAGTGTCTTGTGGGGAGGTTTTAAGGATTCGAGGGATCTACTAGTTTCACACGTGTATACTCTTTAAGGAAGAACGGATCGTTTACTAAACGCGAAACATTTTACGAACGTGACCGCTTTTCACCTTTCCGATTTTTCGAACCCATACAAAACCCCTAAAATCGCGCTCTTCCTTTGAATTGTACGTCTTCCGCAAAAATCTGGTTAGAGGAATGGTGGGAAACCGCGTGGTGATCGCACACGCCCATCCGGTTTACCCCTCTAGTGAGGCACGAGAGCACAGACTCTTTGATCATTAGCTTTCGAAGCTTTACAAATACTTTCTCTTGAACTATGAGGAAATCCCTTCCGTCAATCGGACTTTCCTGACACTTTGTTGATTCACGCCATTTTTACACATATTTTGTTTTCTACGCATATTTTATTTCTCTTATCTAGCCCTGTTTTTGACGTGAGAAAATCCAAGTTACGGTTTAGGTAAGTTGAACATTTTGACACAGACTTTGGCATGTCAGCTTTAGTCTGTTATTAGGTTGTTTCTTTTTTTTCGATTGGTTAATTCATCTAATGTTTTCACCCTACCTGTTTTATGAAGTGGGTGTTTCTAAGACTGTTCCCACGGTAGGGGACCCGGGCAGCGCTTCATACTTGGTCAGTTTGCCGTGTAGTGAACCGATCTTCCCCCTTTCCCTTCCCTAGTTTGTTCGCCGTCTCCCTCCCTTTCTTTGCACGTCCAGGACTACAGGTAAAGCATCAACCTATGACTTCCGCTATGGTCACAAAGATGACTTCCGGTACTAAGCTACCTAGCACGGCATACCTACACACCGGCGGAACAAAGTAGGACCTTTCCCAGATGACACTGTGCCGCGAGGCATGAAATCGTTACTAGATTTTTCGGACTGAATAAACTAACCTGTTTTGCATGACGCAATCAACGGTTCTCAAGCTCGCACGAAAGACAGCCTTAGGAAACAGTTTAAATTTCGTATAAACATATAATTATACATCATACAAACAATTATACAAAGCATACTGATAATGCTAACTATATTTCATTGCTTACATACTCAGCGAAATTTCTTGGAAAGGCAGTCAGAAAATTTCAGACGAATAAATACATAGTATAATACAGAACTTTCCGTTTTATCACCAAATTCAATAATGATGGAACGCCAAGCAATAAATTTCAGGTTAAGAGACACATACAACCAGATGTACCCGACCACCAGACTTACTCCTAAGAGCGGTCATCAAGCATTTGCCAGTTGGATGCCATGTACGATAGTAAAAGGTGACAATTCTGCAGTACAACTTGCCGCTGACCTTGACCCAGAGACATTCTCGACAGAATTTCCGGCAATCGCACTAAAATAAATAATTTCTCTTTATCATGGCGCAAAGACACTGACATGTTATGTCTTTCTTATTACCCATAAGCCGCAACAGATGCGTAGCTCCGTAAATCAAGCTTGGCATAGCAGGCGTCGCTTCATAATACTCAGTAGGTACCAATTTGGTAGTGAGTACTTCATTTAACGCGGGGCTAATTGCGATTAGAAGGAAAAGGTTTACTAATTTCGTAGAAGAACGTAGTAGAGCTTGAATTACTTTTCAAACGTCGGGTCGGACGATTTGTGGTTGATTTCCGTTGAGTTTTCTGCTTGAGATTTCGTTTTCACTGAAGTGTCGTCTTGACTTCGATTAGAGCGCAGGTGCCGTTTAGCAGGTGCTGTATGGGGTTTCGTCGAAAGCCCGTCTGCCAAATCGGGGGTAACAGAGGGCAACGTGAAAGGAACAGGTTTCAGGGTTAAGGCTTCTTTGAACTGAGCGCGTTCCTCGTCGTACAAAAGTAAGAGCGGGAGGGCGAAGTCGAAACAAACTCTAACGCCATCTACCACCTCTTGACAGAGGGTGAGACTCGGACCCAAATCTAAAACACTGTAAAAAGATAAGACAGGAAATACTTTAGTCCGTTTAATAAATTCATTTCTTTTACCTTTCGGATGGTCTACGACTCGTACGATTTCTGTCGGAAGTTTTGGAAGCAAGAACTCTTGCTTGATGTTTTACAAAAGCCTCTAATATGGAAACGACGTTGGGAGCCGCCGGAAGTCGTAACAACTGATAAAATAAAGTTTGAGACATTGAGCGAACCTTGCACACAATTACTTTCTGGTGTTTTATCAAGCGTAAGTCATCTTCTAGCTTGTTTTTCAAATATTCGGGGATATCAAGTGTGACTGGGGTGACTTCCGTAAGATTCTCCTCATCAAATTCATCAAGGTTTTTGTCTTTATCCGAATCGTTGCCATCTGCCGACTTAGAGCATGAATTGTCCGAATCAGATCGTGCCCTATTTCTCCTCCGGTCGTCTAGTTTAGGTTTCTTTCGACGTCTTTCTTTCCTGTTTGAAGAATTAAAATGCTGTTCAACCATACAAAGCCGTGTAAGGGATCTCTACGTACAGAAGCAATTGCGCTTTTTCGCTTAACTCCTTTTGCAGGCGTCTATTTTCGTCGCTATCTTTTAAAACGAAGCTTTCTTCTACGTAACGGTCCCATGAAGAATTCCACCCCTAAATAAAATAATCAGTAGTAAATGATAATCAGATCTCAGATACGATTGTTAGAGCCAGGCTCCTCAATTAATACCTGAAAATGGATCAAGTATTCAACAGTACGGCGTCCCTTGGCGTCTTTCTTATGACTGACTTCTAATACCTAAAAAATAGGATGAGCAGAACGGTAATTAGCGACAAGTTTCAACCACGTAAATAATTCGTTTTCGCATGCGCCATCTCAAGTTGGATTGTATGCAGAGAGTCTGCCGTAGAGGTAGACAGTTAGCCACTCCATTGACACATTGCGTCATGAGATGAAGAACGGCTCAAAGGCCAAATACTCATTCTCAGCAAAGGTGGTGATAGCCAAAAGGTGCTAGAGTCGACAGTTTTGAATGTACACCACACTCTTGAGACTCACATACTTTTGCTAAGATCAGAATCGGGGTGAATGACAGTAAATTACTTTTGAGTCATAAAGCACTTTGGCTTTTGTTGGATCTGGCTCGTAACAAAGCACCCGTTCGCCTTCTGAAAACTTGACATTTTGGCCTCGTCTCGATACCATCTTATTGACATTAAGAGATTCAAAGCCAACGCGGTTTCCAACGACAACAAACAAGCTTATTGATACAGCATTGTCTAAGATACTTAAAATACAGTAGACATTTAATTCTGTCGGTGATTTTTTAGGAAAATAATATTTATTTTAATTTAAATATGTTCTTACAACGACCAAACCTCTGTTTTCCACTCTATTTGCAGCAGTGATGCTAATTTTTACTATTTTTCTGCTTCTGGCACCCCTGGATGCGACATTTCTGGCTAGGTGAAGCGTTCGATCGCTCACATAAACGCTTCCATTGCTAACTTACAGCGGGCAATATGGCCACGACAAGGGCTGTATGCATTTGCCATCTACTAGTGAATATCCGAATAAGCTTCCAGAGCTTGGGCAATAAAGATCGACACCAGAGGGCGGCAGCAGACTTTTAAGTAACCTTATTCAGGGGCTCACAGGTACTACGGAAAGCATAAGATTTTATGGCGTTTGCCGAATAAACTGTTTATGGCACAAAACGCATAAACAAGAAAATATTTTAAATGACCGTATTCGATGTCATCAGCATTAACTGAATTGCCGCCCTTAACTATCTCGATGGTACGGGAGGTCCTAAGCTAACCAGACATTTAATTAAACCAAATCTGTGTCCAGGCTAATTACTATCGAATATAGAAAATTACAGCTTTTATTCGTTCGTTATAAGGAATATCCCTTACGTGTAGAATTACTGTAAGTGAAATGAAGAATTAAACTAGTTTTCAAACGTATTACTTAGCTCTTGCATTCATTTCCTGTTTGAAACGACGTGTATGTAAACTAGTAATTTTTTACCGCTTGCGTCAACATAATTGGTGCTTCTTATGATACACAATAATTCGCTTGATAATTAATATATACACTGCATTAAATTGTAGCAGTCATTACTCCCTTATACGACCCTGAGCTTGGAAGTTAGAACAAGCTATTCAAACCTAATTGCACGAGTATATCTACGTCGATTTATTCTCCCCGAATGTGACTATTTCAACGTATGGGCTTTTGGCTAGGAAGTAACATTCGATTTCATTTATAATTTAGAAGGTAAATCAGACTTTATCTTCTACGGATCGAAGAGTAAATTCTTTATCGCACCGACAATTTAAGTTATTTGCTTCTTTGAACTATTCTTACTTTGATTGTCATCTGTAATAAAAAATGTAGTATGAAAATGTCTCAGTGTGTAATTTACCATTGCATTAATGACTACTTAATGGTTCGACTCAGAAAATATTTAAATGTATTTAAAGGGAGTTGATCTACTGTCACATTTATGGTCAATATAATTTACGCAGTTTTTTTTACATTTCTCCACGCTAATTTTACGAGGAGCAGTTCTGAGAAGCCGGTCGTTTGACCTTCAATTCATAACTCACAGCAAATCCTAGCCACTGAGGATTTTGCTGCAAGCTTTACGGTCACAATTCAAAGAAAAAATCCACCGAGCTTAAAAACAACTGTTCCTAGAGTATTGAAGTCCGTCCAATGCGCAAATTTTGTGTGCCACTGGACTAGTAATTGAACGGGAAAACACACTGCCTACTACAGCGTTTGTGAAATTGGTCAACTAGGAAAAGGGACTAATTAATGCAAGGGTGTAATAAACACCACACTTTGACCCAGTTTATTACCATATCTTCTCCTTGCTCCGACCGAGTGTTCCAACAGTCTTTAAATGTTGATTTTAGCATACTTTGTAATCTTTACACCACAGTAAAACTGGACCAGCAGCTTTGTGTCAAGCTCGTTGCGTTCAAGTAATCTATGTGGCTACGCAAAACAGCACTTTTCAATAAAAACGACCCAAACAAACCTGCCGCACGCCACCTGTGACCCAAGCTTGGGCAGCGGGTCAAAAGCATTCGACAGATCTTGGAGTGGGACGCGCTCGCGCAACTGCCGTGGCGTTAGACAAGGAGGAGGGGGTGGGGGGTTGTTTGGGTTGTTTTTATTGAATTAGTGTATAGTAGTTCTTCGCACTTACAAATTCAAAAGAGTATGTGAATGAAAGAACATATCCTAGCAAGTTCCTTTCACCACGAAGTACACCAGCAAATCGTTGCTCTTATCCTCTATTGCCTAACCGGCGTATACTTTCCGTGTTCGCTAAAGGACATTTCACAAAAAGTAGACCTATTTCACACAGGTTGCGTGTATTAGTATGTGGAACGCCTTCTTAGGGTCTTTAAACTGTTTTGCTTTTGATTTGGAGACTTTTTCGAAAATGAAACTTTTAAAAATGTTTTTATGTCGCAATGAAAAAGATTTAATCATTTATTTCTTTTAAGCTTTTATACCTATTCCATGTTAGGTGCCGTGAACTAGGGTAGTATCTTAGAGCGAACATATTCCCACATAGCTTTTTTGTTTCTTCATGATGAACAATCGAGCAAATAATCCATACAATTTCTCTTAAGCCTGAAACGCGGGGAGCATTTATTTCTTTTAGTAACAATCAGTAGAAGATTTTAGTGCTAAAAGGACAAGCATTTCCTTGCTACTGTTACATCTACCTCGTCACGGAGAAAATGAAGATTGATCTTGTCCCATGCCGTTTATTTACTAAGGGAGAAGCTATCGTTGTACTGTAGGCACGTTTATACAACGTTACAAAAACCTAATTGCGCACGAAAAAGTACACACCTTGTAAAACTTCGCCATTGTAAAACTTACTGTCCGAAATAGTTCTCGAACATTTTTTCAGACGCGCAAGCACTTACAACTTCAGGCTAGAGCAGCAACATCTGTTATAGTAATTGCAACAATGTAAAATAGCAAAATTCGCTCAAACGTCAAGAACAAAACACAGAATCATTTGTTAAATTCTTTTCAAGCTAGCTTATAAACAAAGATCTTATCTTACAAGCGACAATGGCATTTTCTGTGGATCCTAATTGAGTTAATAGTGGATTGTAATGGAAACACTTTTATCCAGACAAGCTTAAAGTTGCTGGCAGTTCACTGATTTATATTTATGTCAAAATGCTCAATGAATTCCAGTTTCTTTTACAACTGCAAGAAAAAGAATACAGTGAACTCAAACAAACGTTATACTAAGTTGTCTAAAAAGTAAAATGGAAGATCGACACAAACACCGCTGATGATCGTTTGAGAGCTCTCGATTTTAAAGTGGGCTGTCGTCTATTCTCCCGCATCATGATCACTTGTAGGCGTCCTCTTTACGCGTCAACTGTCGACGTGCCACTAAAAGCATTGTAAACTCGGTAACAATCAAGGATGAATTATCGCGGTGTTTTTTTGTACCGCGGCAATTATCGTAGTAGATATTTTTAAGGCTTTACTCTGCCGCGTGAAATTACAAAGTACCGCAATTACCGCAGGGTTTTGAAAGTATCGCGCAGTAGCGAAAAAATGGGTAAAGTTGGCTTCTAATCCCGCTTTACGGCAGTCCGCTGGACATGACGTCACTGCTAGTTCACCATTGTACTATAGTAGACACGTCTTCAAGCATCTTTTTCGTGGATTTTAAGTGTCTTATAAACTCATCTCATGGAAATCTCCTTTTTTCTGTACATGTGCGTGTAAGTGCGTAGTGGGCAAGTGCACATGTCACAACATTATACGCATATTAGACTTTTTTAGCGTTGTTCGCAAACGTAAAAATGCGACAGTTAAAATTCAGAAATGCACATTAAAGGCGAAAGAAAATTTGCTCCGAAAAAGCGTCTAATAACGTTCTATATTTGTGATTTAAGTTTTAAAAGGCGTTCTTTACTGAATAATAAGTTTGTCGTAAAGAAGCATATTAAACTTCGCTAATAAACTCGGTGTTGGATATTTCGTTTCTGTATTGTTAAAGGCCTTGATTTTTAATGCGGATTTTTTTCTTATATACCAGCCTTTCATTTTTTAGAAATAAGGCTTAAGCTTAAGTTTAGTTTTCTGTTTGTTTAAGAGACAACTGACATCGCACCTGCGATGTATTCTGGTCTTCTTGTCTTCTCGTCTTCTTGGAAATTTAGTTATGAAGTGCGTTATAGCTTTGTGGACTTGTTGACGTAGGCTATAATGCATTGCTTACATGTCAACGTGTATATTTCCAGAGCGTAATAAAAAGATTTAAATTTGTTCAGAAGGAAGTGTAACGGAACAGCAGCGCCATGTTTTAAAGCAAGTCTAGGAAGTGTGAAAAGTACGAGAGGCATCGTATACGCAACTTCGGGCATTTCTTTACCAGACTGAGAATTAGTAATTACTAATTAATGGTACTTTCACGCAATCCAGTACAGAGTACCTCCGTTTTTGTTTTCGTTTACCGCAAAAATTTCAACATATCGCGGTACAGACGAAAAATCCCTTTACTTTTACCCGTTTGCGGTAAATCATTTTTTGTTGCCGCATACAACCCTGTTAATAATACCCATAAAATCCCATATGTAATGAACTGGATTTCGAAACTTGCCGCGAATAGTGCACCAACAATTCGGAAAGTTTAGTATGAAACTCAGGTATAAATTACGGCTTTCTTAACGGAATACATGAACAATAAACAAAACGTATATTTGTACAACAAACCAATTGAAGTTGTACGTTGGTTTTGTTGCTGTTAGTGCATGTAAGTGATTTTGGATTACAGTAAAAACTCCGCTAACCTGCCACCATGGGACCGTAACCTAGTCTAGGTAACCGATACGCTTGTACCGAATAATGTATAAAATATCAATTACTTTCGGAACAAATATTTACATTAATTTAAAGAGAAAGCCCTTAACTCCACGCACTGAAGTCTACAAGCAGCGCCCGCGCCGTAGTAAAAAAATGAGGAAATTAATTAAGTTTTAACATATAGTCTTATTTCGTTCGGTAGATTACTGGTAAAGCAATCTCTCGCATTATTTGTATAAATAAATTGTTTTGTTATCTGTGAGTGTTGCGCTACAACTTTCTGACAACGGACAACAGAAAGGCGGTTTATTGCGAAATCTTTGACGAAGTGTCGCCTGGTTCATTTTTTTTATCCAGTCTGTATCCATCTATATCCACTGCACCTGTTTCTTTTTCTTTTTTAATTTATCCGACGGCCTCGTTAAGATCGTTTGAGTGCAAAAATCACCTTTATCGTAAATTCTGTGGAAAAAATATTCGAAGCACCTGTAAAACACCAGCTAGCGCAAATCGTTACGTTCTATACATGCTGCAGATAATTTATTTTCCAGTATAGAAGATGCTTCACAGAGGACGTTAAATTAAGTTTAAAGTATTCCTAAATAGTATTTGTCATTTCCCCGTATTTGCAGCAAATAACTCGTTTTGTAAAACCGAACGACTAATAGTGACGTTAGCAAGTCGTTCCAAAGTCCTGGTAGCTTGTCTGTGGGTCAAGGTAACAATGAGTTTCCGTACCCCGAAAAAAAAGGATGGGTGGGTGGAGTGGAAGTACCTTGTGTTCACCCACAATAAGCTACCAGGAAAACGTTTTACTACTTTTTTCCTTGTTATATTTACAATCCTTAAGACCTTGACTTTTAAACAGCTTAGTATTAGCGCTTTCTTGGTATAGGCCCACTGTAGGCAATTTCAAGTTTTAGGGAGATAATTTGGCTAGTGGCGGCATTTGCGGGGGTACAATTGCGCCCACTGGCCCACTGAGTTGCGATGCGCAAAAAAGTGAGATTCTGCTGAAAAGTGTTGGGTTTGCCATCACTGGCTAAACGTCTTGAAATGCCGACACCGTATTAGGCACATTTGAGTAGGATCTGTGCTCCACCTCTTGTTGTACTCCCTTCGTCTTTCATGGAATACTTTTTCTTCTAAGAACTATGAGTAATAAAAAGGCATAATTACCACACATCCGTGCAGTAGAAGCCCTCTTATAGGTCTACAACCTCTTAAGTGTCAGACTCTAGTCTGGTTAGTCTGATTCATCGAGATAAAAATAGCAAAAAACGTATGCATTTATCAAATAATTTATACAAATGTTTATTGGACTTTGTTAATCTGCCCAAATTATGGTTGCTTTACGCGAAGCAGACTAAGCAGGTTACTACTGTGTTTCACGTCTATTATACCCAGGAATGAGTTTTAGCGTGCCACAGCACCCTGTGAACTCGCAAGTGGGAACTTGTCTGTATGTTTATGATATGAAATATCACGATTCTTTTTTCATCCGGCAGGCGCTTACGCATAATTGAACGGAAAAATTTCGCCGTTTTGCTTCTTGAGCAACGTTTCCTTGTGTGTGTCTCATCTCCTAATCATTGCTTTTTCCTGTTAGATGGATATGATTAATACTTTGATGGGAACATTCCCCGGATGCTGCTCGGTGTGGGAACTTGGCGTATTTATGGAAAACAGACCGAAGACTGATTCATTCGCTTATCTTTTCCTGTACAGGAATCCCCTTTTTCATTTTTGTTTTATTGTATTTTCTTGCTGCGAATAAACTACAGAATTCTGGACTCAAGCTTCGAGCTTGTTATCCTAGTGTTCGATCAAAGCCAGTAAACGCAAATAAGCAATCTTTTTCACTTCTTCGATACTAGTCTGCAATTCCCGTTCGATGGGGTTTTCTAACCGGCGCTGAATGCCTTGAAGAATAGCTTCAGCCTTATTTTCGCGGGCGCATATAACGAATGGAAAACCAAAGGTTGCCTTGTATCTAGTAAAATGTAAGGCAAATCCGTGATGTTTGAGTATTGTCCATCATAAGTATACTTTTACTTTTCGTTGCACGTTTCCATTGTGTGAACCTGCTCTGGCGACAGCTTGTCCAGTCCTGCGGCTCTTTGCTCAGCCTGGGACTCGGGCGTTAGCAAACCCAGCTTTGATAACCTCCCTGCCAGATCAGGATGCAAACGCAGAATCCCTTCTTTCCCTACAACAAATGTTTATTGGACAACTACCGTAAGAGTCATCTTTCCAGGAACGAAAAAGTCCTGGTGACAAGAGTAAATAAGGTCAAGAATTTTGACAAAAGGGGTGGGTACGGAGTTATAACAGTTTCACCTGAATTGGGGAGCTGGTCTATAAAAGTGCATATAGCCTCGTGCAAGTGCTTAACGTCCTGGAATGGTCGTTGGGGCCAAATGGCTGCTGCACACAGGGCACAATGTTCTACCACATTGTCGATAGTTTTAATGAAGGTATCGCAATCAAAACTATTAAGAGACGCTAGGCTCACAGGCAAAGACTTGGTGTCCATGTTTCTCCAACAAACACAAACACGGTTCCTTAGTCTCTGTTAAACCAGAACGCTATCCTATCGCAAGGGTAAGGCCCATATCGCTGTCGGCGTTGTGCCAACAAAACCGGCTCAATGTTGTGTGTACGTGTACAGGATCCCGCCGTTTTTCCCTATCTCTCCCTTCAAAACTTTTGACCACTGCCACCTTTTTTCCGCCTCTCCTCTCCTTCGACCCATCTTAGAGCCTGTTCCCAGGATACCCCAAGTGGCTCAGTGGCCCCTTCCCCTGTCCTGTCCATACATTGTGTAAGAGGTCCGGCAAAAGAAGACATTTGTGACTAGATCGAAAGGAAAGAGATCTCTTCACCTTTTTTCTGTGGAAAACCTCCCTACGGTTTAATTTTTACGGGCCACTCGGAAGGTTTTGCGGTGTCTGGATCACCGACTACCATGGCTGAGCATGGTTAAAGCCTTGTTTAGCCACAGCAGGGTCTTGTCGACGTTTTCAAAGGATGGACCAACACAAGTGGATTGACAGGTTGTCCAACACAAGACCAACTTTCCGACGGCCTCAGAAGCCACCGGAACAAATTAGGAGTAACCCTAAAAACTCCTAAAGCTGGCCCAACACTTGTTTTATGGCATGGGAAATCCAAAAACCATAAGTCCATCTCTCTTCGGAGAAAATGCTGCTAAAAAGAAAAAGCTTCCAGCGAAAATGTTCTGTTGTCGGTTTTGAGGGGAAAAACACTGGGGCCTTGGTGTAGCGTTACCACTGACCAAGCTTCAGCGCGACATGAAAAGGACTTTTTCTTATCTAGGAGTGTTTCTCGGACATTTTCACATGAATATTTCTTAATTTGAGGGGCAGTTAATTGATTCGTTTACATGGACGTTTTGCTTGGAGTGTGAGAAGCTTTTGGGAATAAAGGTTAGCGAGAAAGAGAGAAAGTTATAAATCTTCATGAAAAAGACTGAGGGAGACGGAGAGGACAAACCCCCCGAACTTACTGTTGACTCGTGTATCCATTCTGCCACTAAAGCTCGGTAGCCAAGGAACGGGTTAGCAAACCTTGCAATGTGAGCGTGGGAGTGACAAATAATAGTTTCAGATTTTTATAGGGCGTTTATGCCCTCCCTCATAAACCCAATAGGACACTTGTTTTAGCCTCCCTCAGACTCCTTTCATCCTCCAGAAGAGTAACTCGGAAAACGTTCGCCGAGGGCAAAGGGTAACAAACAATAGTGCGCTAGACAAACTCCAGCTCAGATCTCGACCCTCTCATTTTCATTGCTTGACTTTGTTAATTAAACCGGGGTGTGAGAATGAGAACGACTAAGCCTCCCGAGACCACGTACGTACCCAACCCTTTACTATGACAAGATTTCCTTCTATGAAATATACTTCGTTGATCCC
The DNA here is from genome assembly GCA_022885665.1 of Triops longicaudatus. NCBI lineage: Eukaryota > Metazoa > Arthropoda > Branchiopoda > Notostraca > Triopsidae > Triops > Triops longicaudatus. The sequence goes on along the minus strand of JAGQDJ010000202.1, from coordinate 205,659 downwards.
TCGTGTAATTCTACATCCCAGTACTTATCGTTCTTTCATTTTTTTGCAAAAAAATCACAACCGCTGAGCGAATATTGAGCTGACTGAACACCGACGGTAACTCATGTGCGTTAGGGATAAAGTCAATTTTAAGTTTTTCTTTGGACAGCTCAGAAATAGTACTCGGCGGGACGGGGCCCTGCAGAAAAGTAATACCAGAATGGGTGTCGTGGGGACACGCAATGCGGCACCAGTTTCCGTGTCCTATACTGGGGTTCGCGCAACATCCACTCTGTAGTGTTCGCGTGCGACAAGAAGAGTAATGCTACCACGGTACAATTTTTTGAGTGTCCCACCTTTCAGCTGGCAATATACCGCCCAATGGCGTCTACATAACGGCAAAGTATGTAAGGTGCACTCGAGCGATTTAAGTGTGTATAAGTACAATGGCTCGTTAATGAGAAGCTAGTACACTTTGTCCTTAAAATTATATTGACATCGAGGTCCTATAATAATATGGAAATGTCCTTAAGGAAAGGGGATTGGAGTGAACCAATGATTGGCTGAAAGAGATGCCCCGAAGAAGTTTTCGTGGTTTCTGATACGGTCCTGAACGTGACATTTCCCATACACTCAGGCCAAAAGGTCTTGATCAAGCAATTTTTCTGAGAGAATCTCCCTCTCTTTAGTGTCTATCTCTTTTCTCTTGCACTCTCCATTCCTTTCCTATTAAAGTTTGACTCTTTTGGACTAGCCTTCTTTGCAAAGGCCCCCATTATCCCTCCTGTTTTATGGCTGGGCAGATCCTCATGCAACGTTGCCGCACTTCCCTTTGGCCAGGGTGCCATAAAACCATGGCTGTGGTCCCTTGTGCTCGGTGCCTTGATACCGCCACAGAAACACATAAGGACATTGAGAACATGACAAGGGACAACGTGCCAGATGGAGTTAGATAGAAACGTAAATGGAACCAGATCCTGCACGCCTATCTTGCAATTGCATGACTTCTCCAACTTTTTTCTTTCCTTTTTTCTTCTACAGGAAAAAGAAAAAATACTGTTTTGTATGGTTAAACCCAAGCTAGCCGCCCTCTGGCCGACACATTACTCCAATTTTACAATACTACTTGTTAGTAGGCAAAAAGTGATTTGGAGGTTCGCAAGCTTTCGAAGCGAGAAAGCAAATCTGGAAGCTTTAAGAAAGGATTATCAAGCAAAAAACTCAAGAATTCAAGAACTGGTATAAAAATAAAAGCCCGTCACCGCGCCAGTTCGGGTTCGGGGAGCTTCGTATATAGTATGTGCTGGTGCTCTGCGTCATAAAACTAAGGGAGCCAAGCCTGTCATAAACCCAGTCAACAAGAAACACGACAAAAGGTTGACAGAGTGAAAAAAATATGCCTTCTTCTCAACCAGAAGAAGAGGGCAATCAAAAAAGGATGCCGTCCTAATATCTGAATAAAAAGTTTCTTCCTTTTTTTTGCGAAAATCAGCACAGGCTTTCTTGATAGTTTTAACTCGTTTCTGTCGTATACTGTACTCCTTTCGTTCTCAATAGAAAGTTCTATGTAAGAGTGTATAACATTTATTTATGTATGGCATTTCTGTCAAAAAAGCGTTTCACAATTACTATGATCTCTAAGGACGGTAAAATAAACTTAATTAAGAAAAGTTGTATTATGAAATGAAAACGCTGCGGACCTGTAGTGCGTAGGATTCTTAAGGGTTTGGTAGTTTGCTACTGTACCGAAAAACTGAAATAAAAGGTTTACGTTGCTTTTATAGTCGCCTTTTATTTATAGCACTATAAATCGACACATTGAAAGCCATAAGGCTGAAGCATTCAGGGCTATTGAGCAAATGTTATAAAAATCAGTGAACTTGCGATGCGATGTTAATGTTCTTCTGTCGTTAATCCTTACATGTTATAATACTTAGTGATGACCGAGATTGTTATGTCGTAAACCTGAAAATGATAGCTCATTGTGGGGAAACTTTTATGAATTAGTTCCATGCACCATATTCAAACAATTATCGTCCCCAATTACTCGGCGTTCAGCAAATCTGGACGTCTTTATGGAGTGCTAGGAAAGACTCCACATATACATAGAAATTTATATATTTATATATCTATATCTATCTATCTCTCTCTCTCCAAATGTAAATTTATGTAGATTTATACATGTTTCTAACACCCTTCGGAGTCGCCCGAATTAAGTACGGCATTGCTGCTCATTATTAGCCCTACGACAGACAAACCCTATAATTCTTTAACTGCTCGAGAGTCTTAACACTAACCCAAAGTCGAACCAACGATTAATAAGTGAAAACCCACCCAGGTTTTGTTAATGACTCAGACAACATGGATAGCACAGGTTAATTAGGTTGGCTTCGGAGATGCAAATAAAAGTAAACGCCACACTTGCATACGAACGGATGTCCCCCTGGAAAAAAAATCGGACTCAAAGAGGAAGATATCAAAGCATTCCGGCAATCCCCAGGGTTCCATTAGGCAGCTTGAGGCTCCACTTCTTCGAGTCATCGAGGAATTTCACACAAAGTGAATAAAGTGCGACTGAAACCCCCCAAAAGAAGGCCTAGATAGGCTTTCATTTTGCGGTAGCCAGCCTTAGATGGCATGATATACAGTACCATGTGTTGGAGCTTAGAGCCTGCTACTTTCTTGGCAATTATCGTACCTACACGAAACCCAAGGACGAGTACAAATTCTCCATAAAAATTTTCGAAAATCCATGTTCAGTGTCAACTCTTTTTTCCTTTTTTTCACGAGGCTTCGGTATTGTCCAGGATGTACTCCACGCATAATGTAAAGAGCTTCATGTACAATAAAAAAAACAGTACGCAGGGACTCAGGTCTCCTTAATGACTTGATCAATGTCAACGTAAGGGTCGAAAAAGATAGCTTCTCAATTTGTTCGTACTCGGTGCCTTTATGGGATCACTTGCTTGTGATTCGTGGCTTCCATTGGACCTTGCATAATTCGATAAGGATCAGTGCCCAACCGACGCGCCAATAACAGGCGCGCTAGGGTTTCGGCTACGAGCGCCAACATGGTGGAGCCAAGGCGACCGCCCTTTCACGCCCTTTATGGCTAGTACGGGTAAAGGGGCGTTTCGCCAGCCCCCACTCGCGCCTTCATGCTCGAGTTCACATCCCGTAGTGGCAGAAGCCTGAGTACGACAATACACTACTCCTTCGACAGGAACAGTTGTCAACGAGCGATACATCGTTTAACAAGTGCTTTTCACCCACCGAATTGTGAAGTGACTTGGGAGGTATATACCTCCGACTCTTTGAACATCCTTCCGAACTCTGGTACTGTATTGTGTTGCACCTTGCTGAAGAACAAGCCCGACATGTCTCCTTGCCTGTGAACTGCAGTGTATCCCATATTGACATTTGTTCCTATTTAAGTTTTTTGGCGCTTTCCATGTGCAATGGTGTCATTATACGATAGTTTCACAATGTTTCCTACACACCACGGAGCTATGGCCCCAACTCATTCTCATGCCCACCATCACCCCAACCATGCTCACATGGCTCTGGGTCGTCACCATCACCTCCACCAACATCATCAACAAACAGCACAAACCCCGGCCTACTTCGGTTACTCTCATCATCATCCTGGCTACCAAAATGCCGCACAGTACAATATGAACATGAACATGAATATGGGCATGAGTGGCATGGCTGAATTCCCGGCCTCCTTCGCTACGGCGGGCTTGATGGCCGGTACCGACGGCGTCACCTCTTCATGGCATTCACCGTCAGTTTATCCCGGCGTCTCTCCACGGACTCCGGCAACGTGCACTGCCCCCGGAGTTCAGTACGAAGATTGGGGGTCGCCGACGACTCAGTCGCCGAACACCAGTCCGTGCCCGACCTCTCAAAGTCTTCACTCTCAAAACCAGCATCTAAGTAAAGACCAGTTTATTATGAAGTACGAAAGCGATCTTACAGGTTCCAAATTTAAAGGTCACGAATTCGCAACTCCCCATGTGCCGGGACAAACCTCTCAAGACATTGTGTCCATTACCCCTATCCACAACTCCAACGCCGGACATTCTGTGCCTCCGAATCAGCCCAACCAAGTCACCGCGACGGGAATCACTGGTCATCATTCCCCCGATTCCGGGCTAGCGGGAAGCGACGGACTGAGCAGCGCCGGATCCCCAGCACACCACCAAGCCGCGCTCAATGGAATTAGTCACAACATCCACGGTGCCACGGTAGTGACACAACACGTCCATGGCAATGGCGTGGGATCAGGTCACAACCTCCCCTCGCGGCCCCAGCCGACGCGATCCCCCTTTGAATGGATGAAGAAGCAGTCGTATCAACAAACTCAGCCGCCACCAGGTAAAGCTCCACTATACACCAAGATACGAAAAGTAAATGTAGGCTTTCAAGATGGCTTCTCGAGATATGACGAAGCTTAAACATTCCCTTTGCTGCACTCGTGCAATTAACTCCCAGGCCTACTCGGTATCAACAAAGGACTCTTAACTCAACAGCAGGAGACTAATGAAATTAGGAAGCCTCAAACTTGACCAAAAAAATTGGGGTAGATACCGTCTAGTAGGTAGGCTACCACAGTACAGTTAAAAGAAGTTAAAAATTTGTCAGGTGGTAATGGAAGTCAGTATTTAATTAATTTGGAACATTGTATCACCCTTTGTAAGCCACATTTGCATCAAGTCGCCCAAACTGCGTGTATTTGGCGTCATAAATGTCTTAAGGTTAGCTACTGTGTTTGCTTGTCCTTTTAGACATTCGTATAGCGACTACCAGGATATTTTCACGGCCCTTAGTTTTTGACGTTAACGTTCAAAAGCTCCCGGGGCTCCTGGACGGAGAAGAACCCTTTTGCCAGGCTGTTTTTTCTGTCTTTTTCTTCCTAAATTAGTCTCAAACGCTCGTGCCCTCCTGCGATTCGCGTTGTCATTTGTAGCGCATTGAAATTCGGTTCCAAGTCTTTTGAGAAGAGCGATCTATGTCTCCGTGTGCCGAGGTAGTCGCTAATGGAGGAGGCAGTCCAGTACCTGACAAAAGATAGGACCCCCGTTTTGCCCTCTTTCCACAAGTGCTTGTGTTGGGTCAACTTCAAAAGCTTGGTGCCTGTGCCGCCTGTCTTCTCCCAAAGGGTGTCCTTGATAGGATACTGGATGAACAACTTGCCTTTTCTTGGCAATTTGGCAAAACCTTTCGCGGTTGAGATAGCATAGAAAATGTAGAAAAAGACAGCCAAAGATGAGATCTCGTTGATTTGGGTCCTAGGCACGTGCTTTTGCCCACTTAAAAGATCCCTTGAGAGAGATACATACCTCAGTGCTTGCCGTAATTCTAGCCAAAATGTTACGCAAAATCACCGCTCTCCATACTGCTACTGCAAGTTGTGCTTAACCCAGGCTCTCCATTGTGTATTACAGGGCCACGCCAAGGATGGCCATCAATTCTCCAGGAAGAACACGGTGAGTTAACCCTTCTACATCATCATGTCATTCCTAACTTAACCGTTTTCTTCCGTCGATCTTTGCACGTCAAATCCTAATTTAACAAAAGAACTTGAAATTGGTGGATTTCAAACTCACAGACGAGTTTGGATCATTCGTAACATTTTTTGGCTTAAATGAATTATTTTCCGTAAATGTGATGTCACTATTCTTCATTGTGCGAAATACATGAACCTCAGCGGCTTTTCAAGCAAGCCTAGAGAATTTTATTGCTGGGTATACTTGCAGTAACTTGCGGTAAAAATACATGTAAATCTGCATGTTATAGCTACTTCACATTCACGATCGCAGTTCAGCTTGAAGCCGCGCCCAGGTCTGCTCATGCCTCAGATTTTGCCAATAATAATGCGAGTGTCAAGCAGTGCACTTGATTAGTTATCGGACCATGGTATTGGAGCCAATTCTCTTTCGGGACATAGCGATTTGCCTTTTATCCCGGCTCGCAACCTTGTATACGAATCGAATCAGGCGTATTGCTGTAAGTCTGAAAGCATTCCTGACTTCGGAGATTGTTACATAAACGCGCATAGTTGGGAAGTGAGCTGTTTAAATATAGTTTAGATTGTGTTTTTCAACGGATGTAAGTTTCCTTAACCGTCTTATTTCCAACGGACCTGGCATGTTTATCATGTGGGCAAAAATCCCACCTGATAAGAAAATTTGGTAAGAATTTAACACTTCTTGCCATCAAGTGGGTTATCTAATATGTCAGGGTTTGGGCAAACACAAATAGAGGGAAACGAGTTGACAAATGGAGGCGGGTCATTTCGGCCCAAAGTTGCATAGCCTTGTCGGTTTCGCAAAAATTCTCAGCGAGTGACAAATTGCTTCCAAGCTGCGGAGGGACAGGCGGCTTACACATACTTAAACCCATACAACGAGCACTTGGGAGCTGCCTCAGGTCCGCCTTTCGTTGTTTGAGCTGGAAAAAATCATTTCTGACTCCTTGGGAACCCATTTTCAGAAATAGGGGTTGACAAACCCCCCGGACCTCAGGTAGCCCAAAAGGTGGTTTTATGACTGCCATATACGACCGTCACGAAAGATGCTCGAAATTTTTTCCCCTCGCTCTCTCTCAACAAGAGTATACCGCCTTTTTGGAGAGTCGTCGGTTTAGGTTGTCTCGATTTCTTTCGGATTGGTACGAGAGGAAGTTGTCATGCGAGCTGGAGTGTAATAAACGCGGGATCTTGTTTTGAGAATCCTAGAGCAAAAAATAGAAATGAAAAATCGAAGACTTGCCAAGACTTGAACGCTGTATCATATCTGATTCATTCAATGGTGACGGCAAGGTTCTTGGAAATCCACAATCAAGTGGAGCCCAGTAATGAGGCCACTTTTCAGTTCCCCAATTAAAACACCCTTGGCAGTGTTTTACGTCACCACGGGATTTAAGGCGGTAATCCACCGGGGTTTCGAGCCTTTTGCCGCTCTTGGTTACTATCTGCTGCGAAGTCTTAATAATAATCCCAGCTTCAAAGGCGGTACAAGCCCGTATCTTGTACCAGCAGTGAACTTAGCGAGATCTGTGTTAAATCCCACGCAAAGGGAGCGGCGAATCTCCTCCTATCACCTACTTTGGTGTGATAACTTATCCCCCGAAAAACCGTTCTGTTGACGCCCCGACGTATCCAAGCTATAGGATTAATATATTAAAAAAGGACTCGACACGAAACTGGCTAGTACCAGATGTTTTTTGTAGAGGAAAAAGAGACGTCAACACCGTTCGCCATCTTTAAAGACTAGCGCCGCAATACTTTGGTTGCCTATCACAAACAATTTTCGTACGCCGTGTTATGTCAGCACTGTTGGAAAAACGTATTTATTTAGTTTATTTCCTTGTGTCAACAGGTAAAACGCGCACAAAGGACAAGTACCGGGTTGTGTACACGGATCATCAGCGATTAGAACTCGAAAAGGAATTCCACTACAGTCGTTATATTACCATCCGCCGGAAATCAGAACTAGCCGCCATGCTAGGCCTATCAGAACGACAGGTAAGCTTTTGGTGCTAAGCCGATCCACCAATCAGAGCATGCGCTTTTTATGATTCCATACCATTACTTTAACAACTTCACAATCCAGTGATAATCCTATGTTGTAACTCGCGTCTACTTCATACCATATGCGCAACACACTTTTATTGAGTTTTATCCGAACTGAATCCTAATAATCCTACATATAGTTGTGCCGCGTAATACGTGAAGTAAAACTATATAATTTTTCTCGAAGTGTCACGACACGGCGATTTTTGGAACAAAACCGACACACATTGCATTCAAGCGCATAAAATATATCAAAGATATTCAGTGACTTTGTGAGAAATCGCTGTAGAAATGTATTTCCTCAAGAATATTTCTACGTATCTTCAATAAAAAGTTTTAAGAATCGTTCTAAAGTTCTCGGTCATGTTAAAAATGAAAATAATTCATAAGAAGATACGTGTATATTGTCTTCGAGTATTGAGTCTTTTGGCTTGAAATTGGTATTGTACCATAGTTAGTAAACATTTAGATACGAACCTACCAGGAGATATTAATGTTACTGAACGATTATGGTATTGTGATACTTTTAGTAGACAAATTAAAGAAATAGTAGCATTCTTCGTATAGCATAGTCGTGTGGGTTCTCCAGTTGGAGCGCATTTTTAATCCTTCGTTGGCTTATTTATTTCTCAATAACTGGACGTACTTCGCATGCATTTTGGAAGGATGGGTCCACCTGACCCTTCGGATCATGTGAACGGTCAAACCAGGGGTCCAAGCTCCCCTCCCCCTATTTTTCGGCATCTTCAAATCTCCTGCCTTTCTCTCCACGCTATTCAGATGTTCATAAAGTTGTTTTGCCGAACACTTTGCAGTCGACCCATCTCTTTTTCTCCCCGTCAACCGTCAATATACCCCCATAACGGAACACCCTATATATGAGTAGTCTTCCAAAAATGCCAACCTCCGAGGTGGAGCTTCGTTTTACCGTTCCTTTTTCCAACTCCTGTCATCTTAAATTGCTCACAGTTTTTATAGCTCGTGTTTAAGAAATTTGGGAAATTATTCTCCTTTTCTCGAAAGTGCGCTAGGCCATTGCTCGCTGTAGAGCTGATATACAAGCGAAGGGTTCTCATAATAGCCTTTGAAAATATTAAACAACATTGAGTCTATATCGAGAGATATTACTAAGGTTCTGTAACGTGTTGATATTTATGATCTTTTTGTTGTTTATGCAGGTTAAAATTTGGTTCCAAAATCGCCGCGCTAAGGAACGTAAACAAGTGAAAAAGCGAGAAGAACTGCTCCACAAGGAGAAATTGGACGTGGTTGGTCATATGCATGCCGCAGCGGCGGCGGCTTCGGCGGCTGCAGCAGCGGCCGCCGCATCCCGTGGTTGTTTACCTCCTCCTGGTTTAGCGCACTTGGCTTCATCTATGGATTCCAAAACCCTGATATCTATGGAATAGCTTTATGTATCATTGTTGTTTCTTTATATAATATGGGTCCTGATCGCACTTGATGACAAAAGTTGGTGTGTGTTAAGGCATTCCAGTGACTTGACGAGTTTCTTTTCCGTCGTTGACATAAGCAAAGTTTGTTCGGGAAACAAATTGGTTGGTGATATTTTTATTCAGGATGTGTAAGAGTTTTACCTGTGCAGTTGCTAGCTTCGTCAAACAAGAAGTGCACTTGCCTTATGACTTTATAATGGAAAGCGTTTGTTCATTTGACTGTAGTTATATATAGGCATTCCATTCCGTAAACCACCTGACGTCTGCGACATGCGGAGACGAGATCTGATAAATAAATTGTTTGAATTTTACCCCAAAAAGCTTGGAGTTCATTAACTAGTGACGTTTTAACATTTCGTAGTCAATGCGATAGTTGGGTCAGCATTAGTATAGAAATCGAGGACATTTAAAAACTGCGAATTTTAAACTAGGAGGATTGTAATCGAACACATTGTCTTGAAATAAGGTCCAACTTTCTGAACGCTAAGCGTGAATCGTCTCTTTCAACCAATCCCTTCATAAGTGCAAAATCAAGCGTTACGGAAACGAAAAGCTTGATTGGTTCATTTTCGTCGCAAGATAAGACCGCCTGCGAACTTTCGAGATCCGATTGGAGCAAAATAATGCAAGTTGGCTACTTTTCATCAAGTCTATGCGCTAAGCTTAGTCTTCATGTAGTTTAAGTGACAATGTGTTGGAGCATTTCCGTTTAAATTTTTTCCTGTACAGAAGTAGGAACTTCGCTAAAAGCTATATTTCACACCTTTTGAAACTCATTTTTCACGCTATGCGAATGAAATGGTGTCTTGAGTCAACCAAGCCTTACTGAAACGCCTTCTGAGGTGTTAGGCTGATCTAAAGACTGTTATCAAACCAGAAAAAAAGGAAATAAAAACGCCAAGGAAACTTTTCGTTTGTACATTAACCTCCATATTAGCAATAGATATCACATAAATCGCCATTTGTACGTTTCTACGTATTTATTTTCAGACTTTTGCTTGTCGGCATTGACTCATTATCTTCCGGTATCTTGTCCTCTTGGCAGCAAACGTAATTCTAAATTTACGGTTTTTCTGGCCCTGTCTTCGAAACTCTTTAATGGATTTATACCCTGTTTTGCAATGGTCAATCCTTTTCCAGTGAAAACAATTTTGTTGTCAAAAGTGATCTCTTCCAGCAAACGTCAAAGCGTTTGTGGAAATTACTGCCATGTGAGACGTACTATAGGCAGGGCCGTACCCAAGATTTTGTTCCGGGGAGGAGGGGGGGGGGGGGTTCGAGTCTGGACCGAGATCTGGTTAAATAAAAATTAAAAAAACATAAAAATATATTCATTATTTTTGGCGAGTATTCTTTAGGCGCTAACTAAGCTGAAAAGCTATTTCTCTGTATGCGACCACATTACCGAAAATGGTTCTACTTGATTTTTGTTACTTTTATTTCGAGAATAGACGACGACAGGAAAATATTAAATATACCTCTTGCGCAGTATTGTGATTTCTCAAAAAGTAGACGTTTTCAACTAATATGCCAAACGTCGTGTATTTTTGCTAAGAGAAGCACATTTATAAATCAGTCCTTATGTGCGTTTTTTCGTTGTGTATTTCTTATCCTAAACAAAAACAGAATTTACACTTAATTATTTCACAGCACTCTTTAACCTTTTGTAAACTGTTTATGCTTCACTGCCTGAAATTCACATTTGCTCCAAAATTTGCGATTAGGTTTGTACCACGATCTTATCACAAAAGTAGTACAAAATGAACTGTGCATGGAGATAAAGTTTGAAAACCGTGCGTTCGCCGTAAGGATTTGCTAATTCAAGCAGTTATATCAAACCTGCTACAATTTTCCTTAAAGATCCCGAGCATAGTTCCTAACTTCAAACATTTCAAGGAGTTAAGCTAAACTTCATTGTCCGTACTCTTTTAACAACGAAGCTTAAATACACGAACTACGTCGTTGACCTGTAATCCAATTTTGAATTTATTTTTCTCAAAGAAGTTGAAATGTAGATCGCTCATTGGAAGCTTAGACTATACATGTTAAGCAATACTATTAAGAAAACAAGTTAAGAGCCCAACAAATACTTAATCTTGGTTTTCATTATTGCTTGGTTATACTGAACGAAGGATTGTTGGATTGGATACACCTCGAAGAACATAATGAAATCTAAAAGTTTTCGCTAAGGAATGCAAGTAAACAAAATTACAGTTTATTAGAAAGTCATGGAAATGCTTGTGTTTCCTGAGCATTTCTGCAGAAAAGTCTTGAGTACTTTTTGCTTAACCTCTCTACCCCCTATTTCTAGTTTCACAGGCGTTGCAGGGTAGAATCTGCGTTAAAATGATAAATAAGCGTACCTAAACCTATTGTAGACCTATTAAACTGATCTAACCTTCCATAAACTCATGCAATAATCCAGCTTTTTTATAAACTATATCACTGTCTGTATAAATGGGCTTAGCTAGGTTTTGTTGCGTTTAGTTAGTTTAGATTGCGAAAAACGAATCATAGTGTGTGTGTGTGTGTGTGTGTGTGTGTGTGTGTGTGTGTGTGTGTATGGTGGGGGGTGGGGGGGGGGAGAGGTTAAAGCCGAAAACTACTAAGACTTGAACTGCATCTTTTTAAGTGCCGTTTGGCTACAATTTCGCAAGTTTCGAGTTAGAAAATGTGTTAATTGCAACGTTCTTCATAATGCTTGTTTTTCTTTATGAGATCAGTGCGAACTTTCTTTAAACCCGTCTAACTCTACTATTTGTTAGGTCGAAAACGTTTCTATTTCGTACAGTATTATCCAGAATTTTTCTCCCTTATTTGGAAAACATTTCAGAGTGGGGGGGGGGACCCTAACCACCTGGTGTGCAGGGAGTTATGACCAAGTCCATCTCATAATAAAACAGAGGCTCTGTTGAATATGCTCAAGCATTTATTGTTATAAGCATTTATTGTTATTCAAAAGTGTATGTTTATCACCGTAAATTAGGAGGCGTTTTCTCACCACCGTTGTTTAAAGCCCTGTGTTTTCTTTAGCTGCATCTTTAATGCTACGCTATAACTCAAGCTGTAGATGTTAAATGGAATCATTAACACCATTCTTATCATCCCGCAAAGCAAAGCAGTTGGTTTTGTATCATTCTTGTGAGATAGAAAAATAATATTGAAACACAACTCGATTGACTCTCAAGTCATCAGCATATTCGTTACCGGAAACTAACGACTTCTAATGACTGAATTTCTAGAAGCCATTGCGAACCGTGAGCATCTTTGTCTCACGTGGACAATAAAATTGCAGACATTCCATTGATTTGACCAGTATTATAACTTTTATATAATTTATCTTATTTACCAATCATTATTATCTCGTTAGGTGTTTCTTTAAAAGGAAATCTGAACTTTTCCAGGGCGCAACTTACGCTCATTTTGATTAATTGTCTTAATTTACGTTATTAATGAAATATAGTAAAAAAAAACTCCTTACTAGAAGTGGTGCATCTTGGCCGTGTTTCAAAATCCATGTTATCGAGCCGTAGTACTATAGCTTGTGTGCAAAATAGCCTTCATTTTGAAGGTAGCGTAATAGTTCAATGTTCGAGAGTGGTTCCTTGTGATAAAAACTGTAAAATTGCTCACGCTGTAGGGAAAGACATAAAAAAATCGTATGGAGATCAAGTCCTGGTGTTCGTGGTATTGTCTTGTGCATGTTTTCTGCCTATACATTGGCAAATTTCCCTACTTGGTTGGGAAGTAACGCCATGGTATTTCTTTGGTGTACCCTGCAAAAAAAAAAAAAAAAAAAAAAAAAAAAAAAAAAAAAGTAAGGAATGCAACAAGTATAGCTAGCAGAACATTCGAAAAACAAGTCGCCTGTAGCGGTGTTGGAGAAACAGACACGCCACTCGTCATTCTATTGATTCCTGGGAGTATTCCGAAACGTGTTTTTCATGGTGCTGACTCAACCTTTGCAAGTTATCAACAAGAACTTTCTGTTGCTATTTGGCATACTATGTGCTAAACACTCTGCATTAAGCTATGTCTTTTGAATAAAGGTTCCAAGCAGTTACACAAGTGGTGGGTCGTTTTTAGCGAAAACGCACTGAACTTGTATTTCTTGAAGCTCTTGGCAAATATTCAAAATGAATTGACCTAACGCAGTTCAGTTCTTTTTCATAAGAAAGTGAGTTTACTGGCGCTTATAAATTACGCATTTAAAATGCTTTTTTAGCGAAATATAACATTTCAATAATGAAACCACGATTTTACTTTTCCATTTTCCTGTACAATTGGTGTCTGTGCGTTTGTTAGGGAATACCTTGAAACTTTCGATGATACGAAAAGCTATTGTAGCGTTTGAAATACAGCTTGTCTCACTACGCTTAGAAAGGTAAGTCGGTATTGAGTGTTTCACCCAGGTTGTTTAACTCAATTTCTTCAGTAAATTCTATAGCCCTGGTACGAAAAGTTGTTCGGGCTTTAGCATTTAAATTCTTAATTATTTTAAACGGATAAGCGCCCCAATTATAGTGATTAACCAGTTGCATATATACGCCGATAAGAAAACAATAGACGGAAAATTTCTGGAAGGGAAGTAGCTAGTTATCTATTGTCACATAGAAAACATTTGGTCCACCCATGCTCCAGGATAACTGCCCGTTAAACGCTCCTGGTGAGATGTGAGATGGAAGATAACAGTATTCTAACAACAACAAACATTTTCTCCTATTCTTCGTTACTCGCTATGCTTTCTGCTTAATTTTATCACTTTATTTACAGTTAAATATAGAGCTGCAACATAAACGTGGGGATTTAAATTGCAATGCGATGCCTGTATGAAAATAAAATTGACAACGGAGTATCGTCACAACTCCCATGTGTTTCTAGTTCCACCTGTTACCTACATTTTGCACAAGACGTCTGAATTTCCTTTCTTTCTCTCATCTAAATCCATTGTATTATTGCCGGGCACGAGTCGATGACACGTTTGTAATTAAGAACGATCTTATCGGTTTTTGCAGGTGGAAAACGTAAGTTACATCTTTAGACTCGGGTGATGGTTGCAAGTCTAGCTAAATAATTCAAAAAATCGTGGTGTATTAATGCTTTATTAAATACTCAAACTACGCTAAAGTAGTAAAAGACCAGGCCGGGGTGGAAAACATGGGGCAGGTAGGCTTGCTAAGTGCATCCGGTAACCTATATCCCCTGCAACAAATTGAATCAGCTGCCACAGCTATTATTGAATAAATTAACGCTCCTAATTACACCACCTAGTCATTCTATGGCTTTTCGAATAGAAAAGTCTATACAACCTGAAATATATGGAACAGAAAACACAGCCAAATTCAGTGTCATTAATTCGCCTAATTGCGTTAAGGAATCATTTGAAATTTAACGTCGTCGGCAAGCGGGTATTATGCAAAAGAACATGGGAAAATAAATGAAACATATGTTCATTGGAATAGGAGTGAATATTTAGTCACCGAATTACAGTGCAAACCGCTTATTTGAATAGGTTCAGGACCGGACGGAGAGCATTCAAATGTATGGAATATTCAGAAAAATGAAGTTGAACTGAATGAAATGGGTTATAAATGGGACCGTCAACTTTTCATTCCATTGTGCGGAATATTCAAACAACCCCTATTCATTTAATTGCAGACTACCGTAAAACGGGGTAGTTCTGAACACGTGGGGTAACATTAAACAATGAATAGGAAATATTAGGCCGTTTACTGCTCCTCAACTACGCAACGGCAAAGTAACAAATCAATTTGATATTTTAACACACTAATTGACAACACGAAGTTGAACGTAAGATAATTTTTTGAAATAACATGATTTTTTGGGTTTTCAATACTGAAAGACAACCAGGATAGTTAGGGGCTCCGTTCCTTCCACAAAGATACTTAATCGACCAGCCTTCTGCTACTTAAATCAAAAAGCGGTTGCAACTTTCTGCCACCAGACAAATTCGGTGTTGAAACATTACATTCAGAGCTTCGACCCTCTTCCTATGTTATGGCTTATGGCTGTTCCGAAGATAGGGAGCGCTAGCTAGTAAGGGGAGCGCGTCGGGGTTACGGAAGTCGCAACTTTTGAATAAAAACGCAAGAAAATTCCACTACACCGCACCCCCCCCCCCCCCTAAAAGCTGAAAAGACTGCGGACAGACAACTTTCTTGTGTAGAAGTACACAAGAAAACGAAATTAAAAGTCCCCTTTTCGTTCGAAATTACCCCCTTTTACGCTACTGTATTAACGTTATTAGTGACCAGCGTAAAGACCAATAATTTAGTTGGCAGCGACACCATCTGAGTTATTTAAAGGTGCAGTTCAAAGTGTGTTCACCATTACCTTGTCTTTTTTTTCTACTTTTGAATATAATTCTTCAAAATGAAGATTTCGCTCTAATATTCGAGGGAGAAGAATTTTTGATAATTGCTCACGGCATTCATTTTTGTTCAAATTACAACTGATTACATTTGTGCATGGGAAATATCTTGCGAAATGTTCTATTTGGGCTTGGATTGCTTGAGTAGGTATGAACAGTGTAGCCTGTAAGGAAATTGCCAGGTTATTGGATGCGAGCTTAGGAGTGCTATGGATGAATTGGTCTTTACAAAACAATGGTGGAATTTGTTGTCTATTGAAAAAGGAATTTAGTGTTACAAAGTTTCCCTCAAGTCTTTTCCAACGCCCAATGAACTGTTTTCTTCTGTAAGACGTCAAATAAAATACCCTTAACTATAGGCCTTAGTGAATACCTAAGCTTGTGTCGTAACATATGCGTATGCAAAGACCCCAAATAGGTGTTTTACAGTTCTCAAGACCTACAGTATTTTTTCTAGAGCTCACTTTACAACATGGCATTTTAATTCATTGATAATTATGCACCTATTTCCTAAAAGGCTGGATGAAACAATTAGTTTTTTTAGGACAAGGAGAGGTGGATAAGCTAGATTTACAATTGTACATCAGCACCTCCCTCTCCTCGCGCATCACGCACTGCAACGTGTACTGGAAATTGGGGGGGTGTGGGATGTGCAATAGCCTACGTTACAGGACACTTGACTTATTAGACTTGCACAGCAAATTGTTTGGCCGAAAGAGTCAAATCAATGATTCCTGATTCTTTAAAGACACCGTGTATTATACAGATAAGTATAGACAATCAATTAGATTCATGATATTATCATACGTTATCATCAATACATGTGTTTTTTGTTCTTAAATAATTTCCCGCATACTGCGGTCGTATATTATATTTTTTTTATATCTTCTGCTTTCTTGCTTTATAAGGTTTGATTGTGACATACAATAAGAACAAAGAAAAGAACGGGACATCCACAGAGATCTGAAACATAAAGCTACAGAAATTTGTAAATTTGCTAGTTCATTTAATCGAATCACCAGTTCTTAAGGAATTACGGAGCACTCGTGAATAGATGGCGACGCTATACGGCGTATGAAAAAAAGCGGATTGGGCATCCCGCGTATGATTGTACCTCATAAGCCCGCTAGATGGTGAATGTGTAGAAAATTTGCTTGATGAAAATTCTAGCGCAAGAATATGACAGCGAAAAGTACAAGTGTACGGTTGAGAACATTTGCTAATATATTATTGTTATTATTTTTTTTTTACTGTTATATTAAATATGCTGCTGCACAGCTAACAGACATTGAATGATTCATTTTAGTCATGTGTGAAAATGATTTCGGTATATACATGACTCTTTATATCAGTGATTCAGGTTGATTCCGTTGGGTTTCCTCTCTTCAATATTTAGGAAATTAACGTTTCAGCATTTATCGTGTGAGAACTTAATGGACAGATAATTCCGGAGAAATTAGTGTACAATTCTTTAATGCAACTTAGCTTTAGGCGAAATTACACTAGCTTGGTCAACACGAAAATCAGATTCGTACAGAAGCAAGAAAAATCTTTGTATGACTGGCCTTTGACACTAAATAACTTTTATATAGTAACCTATTACGGTCAACGTGGCGGATAACGTATTATTTTACATATCTTGTAACAATAGTACCCAGCTAGAAAAATAAAAAAAAAAATGTGAGTGCGGGATATGCCGCACTTTAGAGCGCAATTTATACATTCAACCGAAAGGCCCTAGGGATTCCACTTGTTCTGGAACAGTAGTAATGGATCTAGCTAACTTACTCCTACGAAATCAGACACACAATTGAGCTTTAGTTATAACTAGAGAACATTTATTTCCTAATATGTTACACAAAGCTTTCTGGCGGTTCATTCACTCAGCAAAGGTACTGCTTTTTGGTCCTCATTGTAAATAACTTGTAAACTAAATTATGGAAAACGAACCAACGTAAAATAAAAACTGTATGGAACATGAAAAATTGCAAAAATTTTTGGTATAAAAAGTAATTAAGATTAAAGAAACCCAAGAAATCGTGTACCTCACGTACTCAAACAGTTAACCGAAGGCGATTCAAGGACAAGTGCACTCCCATTGATACTGTTTGATATGCAGCCAAATCCTCCTGGTTCTGGGATCTGAAAGTTCGCTTTGACGAAACATTATAGCATTCGAAATAACAAAAAAGCCGACAAAATATTTTCCCAAATTTCGCTGTGCATATACAGTAGCTGCTGGAATATTATTTAATAGTTAAATATTTATGTGTATAAACTTGTTTGTAACATGTGAGTAAGAATTATTTTTGACTCACTTCGACCTCGTAAGACAGAAAACAAATGGTAGCGGTACAACCCGGAAAATCCACCTCAAACTGTGTCGAGGTCTAGTTGGTTTACCGAAATATTCAAAGAGCGTCCACAATGACGCTTTGTCTGAACAGAACACGGGAAACCAAACATTACTCTGGACATGCTGTACGTAACCATACGTTTCCTATATCCTGTAAAGAAGACATCACATTTTCCAGGTTCAAAGGTAATGTAGTTAATCTAAGCCTCACCTGACCAAAACTATCAATGCAACTATCGAGACAGGTCGTACAGTATAATGTTAATGAGCGTGTGTTCCGTCAAAGACAAAAAATATCTTGGCTTTTTTACGTGACGCTTGGAGACTTTCAAGGTCTTGTGTACTAATTGATGGTCTCATGAATATGTACTTTGTTTTGTCTGTTGTCCAGTAATTGATTCACAACCTAGAAGGAACGTCACTGAGGTCAAGAGGATATGCGAACCACTAAATTACGCCCATAAAGTGTGTTTTAAGATCTTAAACAAGGTGCGTCCCCCTCACTTTTCTCGGCCTTTTTAAGTGTTATGGAAATTTCAGAAACACAGGAATAGTACTTTCCCCAAGTTCTTCAAGTCAAGATGTAAGGGAAGTCTTTTTCTTTCCTTCTTTTACAAACACCATAAGGCCCCTTTAGGAGTCATTAAGATACGAGCCCAACCGAGTCACATAGTGTAATGTGTGTGGCTTGCTTGCCTAACTCGATAGTGTCCAATCTATCCTTTTCACTCCTAAGTTAATCGTGATATATCATTATTCCCATGTTAGTGTTCTTTCTATCTTATCGTCTGTACTTATGTTTACAACGTTTCGTTCGCTCTAGTGCACTGCCACCCACGAACCCAATCTCAGATTTATTTCGATTCTTAATTTACTCTCATGTTTTCCAAATTCCCAAGTTCTTACACGTTGTAGTTTTTCCAACTTGGAAACTTTTGTTTCTCAGTTTGAATACACTGTAATTTTCTTCGGCGTTTTGTGCGTTCCTTAATCGACTACGGAATCTGTTTAGTACCGCATTATCCTTCTATTTACGCCGTTAGTTAGTTTCGAGATAAACAGTGCAAATGAAAACTGCCTAGAAACATTAGTATTAGCTGGTCCCTGTACCGAACGACTTGCACCCTGGACGTAGCTTTACGTCGATAACCTTCGAATTTGCTACCGAAGTCAACTTTGCCTTAGCGCATGGGTCTTTCAGTATAGAATGAATGGTAAGAAGGCCTATAAAAGGGTCAATAGAAGACTAACGAACAGCAGTTGATGCGGTTGTCAATTCCAAAACCCGTTATTACATTTTCTAACGAGGAAAGCAGTTTCAAAAAATATTTGCGTCAAGAATTAGCATGTGAAAAGTTTTATAAGCCTATAGGCATATGAAGCCTCTCGTAAAATAATTTTAGATGTAAAACTAAGCAATGTAAATTCGTTCCGAATAAGTGCCCAGAAGCGTAACAGGGCCATAGGATCAGGAAAAGTGTGTGATTTAAACATCGAGAGTTCTGGAATTCAAAATCACATGAAGGAAAAAAGGGGAAGAAGTGTCTATACGCAAATTAAAATCGAGCTGAATCTTGGGTATCTTGCTGTGCTATCCGGTTTGATCGTTTTTAGAGGCCCCGTTGTATGCTTATATACCTTACACTTTAGAACACAAAAGGCCATATAGACACCGCGATATGGGGTGTTAGCTACCTGGTGTGGGTAGAAAGGAAAACTTTCGGGTTCTTCAGTGGGGAGCTTGTTGACATGCAATGAGAAAGAGGAAGAATTTTCCAACCTTCTTGCATGTCATTAGCACAGGGCGGAGTGCGCACACATACGTAGTCCTTCATTTTCAAGAAGCCCTTCACAGTGATGTGTGATGTAAGTAGTGCCACAACAATATGAGATTTTTTTTGCGAAAGTTTATTAAACGGGGAACGTGCCTGGTTTGAAGTTAATGCATATGCATCTAAAGATAGACTATTTTTTGTGACATTAAGAAATACATTGCGGAGAGGCTCTTGATATAAAGTTCCCAAGTATGGCAGCTAGGAAAGCTCGCTGGCCAACAAGGGCAGAGTAATTTTTTTAGGCGTCAAAGTCGTTTGGGTTTGACCGCATAGATGTATAAAAATTATAGTTCTATAAGCGTTCGACACCCAAGCCAAAAATGCTGAAGGAAAATAAACACGAGCGCGACTATAGCCGAGCTCGTATTTTTCTTCGGGTACTGTAATAACATTTTCTCTTTTTTAATGCCCTGAAAGATGAGTGCGAAATTAGAAATGGTGTCGGTAGTGAGAAGAGACTACACTAAGCTCACGAGCTTGCGAAAAGATGGGCTTCAAGCGGCCATGCCAAAAAGCGGCGAGCCACAACATCTATTAATAGTCATGCAAAGTTTTCGTACGACAGACTAACGGAGCTTTGAGCTACTTTCAGCGGACAAAAAGCGAAGAAAAAACCGCTAAAATGCATACTTCTGTAAAGAAAAAAGCTAAACTTCTGAAAGACTTTACGCCTGTCATAAAACGATTTGTGGTGTCAGTTTGTTATGTATAAGGTGTTTGCGCGTTACCACGCTGCGTATCATGATATTCATATGCTGTTACATATATTATCCTTTCTCCAGTCTGATGAGAAATCCAGCCCTTCCTTCTAACGCAGAGATCTCAAGATTAGAAATATTGAATCTTACTACAGAAAATTTACGTGAAATTATTGATGGAAATAGTTTCAATTAAAAAGCTTGAGGGCTTACGGCCTTCCTAATGTACAAATGAAATTAGATACGTGATTCTGCTTCGCGCGGAATTTAAAATATTTAATAGATGGCCTTGTAGTGAAAAGAGCTGCGACAGAGATCAAATGATGAAAGTGCCCATATCGCGTAGCCTACCACCCGTCAGTTTTATTGCTTTGGGTAGCAATACGTTACTGTCTCATGGGAGCCTGAAATAAGTAGTAGCTTGTTTAACGGTGTTGCGTATATATGAAATGCGTATATTGCGTTTTATGTTGATGAAAGTGACAAACCCAAAGTGTCTGGTCTATTCTATATTTGCTAATCTAAAACAAGTACGTTAACGCAAGATCACTTACCTGCAGGTCACTTTACCTATCAAACTGCCTTCGAGCTTTGCCATGAAAATTCCCATGTTCACAGTAAGTTTCGAAGCGAATTTAGCGTTGGAATGTTTATTATTCGCAAAAACACATTGTTTTGTTACCCAAGCGAAGTCTGTCCTTACGAGGTATGATTTTATTCTGCATGCAAAAGTGCCCTTGAAATATTGCAGATAGATTTGTCAGATAAATAAAAATTATAACGTGGAGAATTGAAATCGGTAAATGCGTTTTGCAGTGCTGTTTTTTATTGCAGCAAAAATGTTATTCAGTAGAAAGTGAACATTGTAAGTGAAAATAATGAATTGGCTGTCATTATTTTTTTCTTTTATGGTGGTCTATGTTCTTAGTTGCGGATTTATTGAGTAGTCTAGGTTATGAATCTTTTGCTGACTTGAGGCTCAGGAGTCTTATTAAATGTTGTGAGGTTCGATGCCATTCATTTATCCACAAACAGCAAAGTTATGTATAAGACAATATTATGAAAATGTTCTGTTGGCTTTAATATGATAAACGTTTCAAAGCTTTGATTTCATTTAGTCCGGTTCCTGTAAACTTGCTTGTTTGTCAGTTTTGTATAAGCCGAATTGCTCAGAATAAATGAAGTCAATACCGTCATCACTATGACATGGCACAAATTTTGACCTATGACTGTTGGCGTCGTCTGAATCATCAGTTATGGGCCTAGAACCGGAGACATGGGGTCGTTGCGTCTTCATTAACCAGGGTTTGTCTTATACGGTCAACTCACTGTCGTGGTCGTTTCCTAATTCTCGGTGTGTGAATGTTTTACACAGGACAGAGAATGGGTGCGTATACGGAAATGTGAGGAGCGTTTTACAAGGGTTGCCTTGGGTTCACACGGACGAAGTGTTGTCCAAATCGTGTCTTTAACACGGGTGTAAAAACCTCACGAGTAGCAAATAAAGACGCAGCGCAGGTCACTGTTTTAAGTGTTGCTCTGCTGTACATGTAATACGAGAATCCAATGTTTTACGAGTCACACATTCATGCAAGTATAAAACAGAATCTCCGGATTTAATAAAACCGCAATGAA
This sequence comes from Triops longicaudatus, assembly GCA_022885665.1. Taxonomy (NCBI): domain Eukaryota; kingdom Metazoa; phylum Arthropoda; class Branchiopoda; order Notostraca; family Triopsidae; genus Triops; species Triops longicaudatus. The sequence goes on along the minus strand of JAGQDJ010000202.1, from coordinate 183,732 downwards.
AAGATATCGGATGTCACGGGAAGGTTCAACTCATCCATTACTTCCAATGTTCTTACTGCAAATGTTCATACTAAGAACAAAGAGAAGGGTGTACAACCTAGATAAAACTTATCTTGGGACCTATCTTTTTTGTACTTGTAGTTCGTGTGATTTTGTACTTGTACTAGGCCACCATTACATTTCGTAACGTCTTCTTTCCACGAATGTCACGCACCAATTAATATTAAAGATAAGACAAGTAGCTCACGATAGGACAGAAAATCTTTTTAAACGAACGTTTTCCATACAAGTTCGTTACATGTAGCTATGTAATCAAGGAACAGCATAAGATTTGAGTGAATAAATGAAATTATTGTAGAGTCTAAATAACAAGGTTTTCGTAACGCTATCGAGGATAAAATTTGCGTATAGAATATTAAGGCATTGTAAAGGAATATTAATACCGTAGTATTAAGGGCTTCTCTAACATTCTAACCAGAAATGAAGCAGTTACTAGGTTTTATCTCCTGTACTCTTTCCAGCTCATTGTGTGCAAATACGGAATAATGCTTTAGTTCTATTTCCAAATACAGCGAGTCGAATAGTCCTAGGGCAAACCTATAAGGAACCTTCTTCGTATTTTGTGTTTAATTCTGGCGTCTGGAAGCCACAGATAACTACCGCCTTTTAAAACCTGCAAGGCTCGCAAGCAAACAGGCGACGTCGTAAAAAATAACGAGTGGCGCAAATGGCTCATTGAGAAGTTCAAATTGCGTTACAACGTAAAGGAGGCTCGGAGGGCGTCAGAAGGGGAATGTGAGCCTTAAAAACGAACTAAACAGCGGCATATGTAATCCTTGCCCCTTTTTTTCCTGCGTGTTCTCCTTTTCGCACCCTCCACAATAACCCTACAAATCCTTCGAACATTCCAATTTCACCGCAAAAAGCGCCCCCTGAACATAAAAATAAACTCTTTTATGATCTTCCTGTTGACAAAAAGCACAAACCCCCATGGCTGCATTATCGAGTCGTGTCGTAAGGAAAACGAAACTGGTGCTTTCCTCAACTTGTCCCAATTTGAAATTCCTTCTTGAAAGTAATTCAACGCAAATGCTCTTCCGCCTCTTCCAGCCCTCCTAGCTTTTTTTTCTCGTTCTCTGTCTATAATATGTGAGTGATGACAAATGGTATCTCATTTATCCTCTAGCAAAGAACTCCCGGGAGGTTGGGGACTGTTTGGCTAAGCAAAAAGCCAAATTTTATGTGTACGATTGCAGCAAACCTCAAGAAATCATCCGACTTTGGCCGAAGATTGGAAGTTCATCTCTATACATCTCTACCGTAGAAGTCGTGGCTGGCAGTATATCTCTCCCTGAAAAACCCAATCGACTCCATCTGAAAACTATCTGATTCCGGTCCTGTCCTGCTGCGCTTCTCCCTTCGTTTAAACAAACACAGGATAGGAAAATCTTTGGGGAGCGCATGCAATGCCTTCAGTCACATGTTTCATTTCCTAACCCTTTTTCTACCCCTAAAAACAACCCCCTTGACGAGATCCACCCCCCGTGTTACATCTGCAGGGGGGCATGCCACTGAAACCAAGGGTCATCCTAATACGGACCGAAAATTTCCAGATTTTCTTGTCTGATTTGACCCCTGGAATAGTAAAAATTAGATCCCCTGTCTTAAAGACAATACCTCCCAAGAAATCTTTTAAAAAAAGTAACAAGTTGGGGTCATACATAGGCCCCCTATATAGGGTTTGGGTCCATTAGGTTTTTTTCCCCAAGTTTGCGTGGGTTAAAGGGGACACGGGTTGTGGTCTAAAGTTATGGTTATGGCTTTCAAACGCGTTGGGAGCAAGTGGCAAGAAATTTGTGCGCACCTTTTAAAGATTTATTGATAGAGGGTGAACCTCGTAAGTTGGTAAACGAGACTTGCAAGACGTGGAAAGCCCCAGTCCATGGTTTTTGTGGAACGTTTTGTGGCGTCCTCACGTAATGTGTTTAGGTCTGGGACATTTTTTGGACTAATTATTATTTAATTAAGAAAGACTCACCCCACATGGGCTGCTCATCACATCAGTAGGCCTGCTCAACACAACCGCTGCTAGCCATCCATCTTAGGCTGCGAAACGGGAAATGATGACGTCAGCAAGTCGTTTTGACACGCTATAGAACTTTAAAATCCCGATGTTTGGATTTCGACTAACTTAAGAGTATCATTCCTTAGAGGGTGGGATGGCCGAGTTGGTTATTAATGAGACTACCTTCGCCTAAGGTGTGAAACTGGGGGGTGCTCGTTATAAGCGGACGATTTATGTCTTTGCTTCCCCTTGGCTCTGTCCAAAGAGACTCAGGTAGTCTTCGGGAGGTTTAGCTGGAAGTCGTCAGTCTAATTAGGCAAACTTCCAACAAACAATGTGTGCATTCAGCATTTGAGAAACGAAAGGGGGATGAATATCAAGGAAAATTTATTGTCATTGGGGACCGAGAGGAAGCTGCTGGAACTCACTGAAAGCTATCAACACCCTAAACAACAATGGTATTCATACCAGTTTTGCAGCTTTTCTTCACAGTGCCTAATTAATTAGCCTGTACCTTCACTGTCTGTGCATTCAACGTTTTAATGAGGGCTAAGTTTTATTCCATACTTTTTTAAATCCGTATGCTGGCCGTCTTTTCTTTCTCTCTTTTCTTTACCTCGTCCAGCATTGAAAGGAGAACCGAGGCGCTCTTCATGCTGGAGTTTAGTTAGGGTTTGGTGTCGAACCCATTCATTTGCCGTGCTCAGTCTTCGTTAGACATTCTTCGTCGGAGGATCTGTTTTCATCTGGCGCTGGCAGGAAATTTGAACCGAAGCTGAACTGACATTATTCTCGAAGTATAGTGAATAAAAATCGTGAGGTTTAGTTTCTAATTGATAAACGTTGGGAACTTACAAATTGCGAATAAAAGTGATAATTTGAAACCATCCTGAAGGAAGTGTTACAATACTCCCATGAATCCTTAAGGAGTTATTTGCAATTCCTGATACTTTTGGTGAAGTGGATATAATGATTCGGAATACATTTCCCGACTCCATTTTACCACATTAAAGTAAGGTCATTTGTTTTTTATTTAGTCTTTTTCTACTGTGAATTTTATCTTAAAAGTCAGCAATATTCTATTCGTGATTTGTCGAATTAAATTTGATGCAAAGCTTTTGCCGTTTGGCTTTTTGTAGTGAAATGTCAATTTGATTTTACAGGACAGTCTTTGAAGTGAAATTACTATTATTAAAGTGAAACGATGTACGGCAACGAGCAAAGCTCACGCCGATGAAAGAAATAAAAAAAAGCTTTAGAAGTAGATTTTTTTAAATGGAAAGAAGCCTTCTTTGCCTTTCGCGTATTGGTTGTAACTAAGTAACTTCTCCGCAAAATGAGAAACGAATGTTCATATTTTCAGCATAACTTGCTATATCTCACATTGCCTAATCGTCACAAAGAAGTTTCAAGGCTATTTTGATTGAAATTTAACGCTCTCCTATTGTCAAGCCTATTTTAAAAACAACGGTTACTTCTGTTTACCGAATAAGACCTAAAGATTTCATTATACTCAAAATTAGTCACAAGTGATCGGGAATTTCCTGAACATTGGAAACAATGTAAATTCCTATATTAATTCTTAGCTTTCTCCTTCAAAATAAATCGAAATACTTCGCACGTATTTCATCATTTCTAGATTTAGCCTTTTTACGGATTTCAATTCAATAGCGTCGAAGCTTTACACTTAAACCAGTATTAGCTTTAAGTGGCTTCAACGCATAAGTTCTCAAGTAAACTTTTTATGACGTCGAGTAAAAAACGTAGGTGAGCAGCGTAAAATGGACTAGTTGAGGATATACTTCCACATACGGTATTATGACGCCGTAAAATACGGCGCGGTAGTTCATTGACAATTTCGTAAAATGAGATCATAAAGGGCATTCCTATATTAAAGAGGCCGCGTTTCCTAACAAAACAAAAATTTGGATGTCTTTCGGGCCTTTGCCCATAAGACAAGGCCCACACAAGGATATTTCAAAGGAAGTGAGGGTCATGCTCAAAATCCTTTGTAACAAGCGAGAACAGAAAATTCGTGGCGCTGTCGCACATACACCGGTTTCCATAAGTGCGAGTTCAGCAAAATTCAGACCGGTTTATATTCTACTAGTGTCAAGGGTACGCTGCCTTTTTAAGCCAGGGTGCACAACAATGACAATCACGATGAAAGTCGTTACTTCATAAACTAGTTTGAAAACTAGGATATAGGGGATAGGTCGAGGATACTTCACTTTTTTGGGAGAAACTTGAACATATTGCAGGAGCGTATATCGCTCGAAGTGCACTGGGATTTCTTGATTGATCCTGATTCTTGTCCATGTCAAGTCTAATATTCTTGCTTTGTATCTCAAAGCGGATTCAAGTCCTTAGAAATTTGAAGCCTTGGTGTAGAAAAACCTTCTATTTTGTATTGCAAAGCAAACAAAATCGTAAAGCGTATTGAATTACACGAACCGATATATTAGGATCGGCTGTGATCTCGGCGTAGCTTAGGAAGTCTTCCCTTAAACATCAGTTTTACCGCATGGGGGCAATGATGACAGGCGAGGTCGAAAGGGCAAGACGCTCCATTAGATTCTGAGTGTAATGTCAAAAGTTTTTGCTTTTAAACCGTCGATAAAGGGATATTTGGAGAGGTCTATCCATCTTAAGTACTCTAGGGCTCCTTTTAACAAGATGTAATGAGCCTGTGTTTCGACTTGTTTACTCAGAATATTTTTCTTGTTGTACTTTCGTACTTTTTTTCTGCGGCGTTCGGTGTAATCTTCATGTTAACGAAGAGAACATCTCCGCGAATTCAAGCCGCCAAGCACGGGAAGCTGGAAATGAAACTGTTGACCACCCAAGCAGATGGAAAATTTACTATCTCTTTTGGTCTGTACCGCGACAAGTTTGGCAGTTGTTAGGTAGAAGGTGGAAAACCTAACGCTAAACCTCTGAAAAAAAGAAAGAAAAGGGAAAAAGAACACAAGTTTTTGATACAATGCATCGCAGCACCCCGCTAAGCGCAAGTGACTTGAGAAACTCACATATGCAAATACAGCGCATGCAAATTTTCGACGCAACATCCTTTTCATAGTCAATGGCTTTCTTTGCGGATTTCATTAGCATAGAACCTGATCCACCTTCATGGACTTGTACGTCCCATAAATCACGACATTAAGATCCAATAAGGCTCTACAAGACCCACAAATTAAGTTACTTTCCGCCGAAACCTAGTTACCGAGCCCTACAAGTTAGCCAATTTGCAAAACAGCTGAAATCCCTTTTTAAAAAAGCGATATTCACAAGAGATACTGAGTGTGTAGACCATATTGCGACGCTTTTCAATCCTATTCAATACTTTCACCATGCAAGGATTGTACGACTAAATTTCAGGTCAGATCACTCGCTGATTTGCACATCAAAAGAATATTCGAGAACCTCGGAAAGGTTTCCTATCGAGCCCAAGACGGAATTTGTGAAGTTAAGTTTTCTGGAGTGAACATGCCTATTGAGAGCTTTCACGAATCACTTACCTCTAAAAGGTCACTTTGCCTACATTGCAGTCAGCCACAAGTTCTTATGGAAATGTTGCACGTATATTTAATCAGCTCATCTTTAATGTATTAACTTCAATCATCGTCCTTTTATTATACGCAGTCTCCTGCGAGTATGTCTTATTTTACAGTTTTACAGCAAATCGAAAGCTTAACATTCCGTTATTTCTGGAGAAAACCTCAGCTGTACAAACTACTTAAAATGGCATTCTCCATTGGTATAAAAGTTGCCGGAAGTTAAGACTTTTGGACCCGCTTTTACGAGCTTCCCCTTTAACGTCAAGAAAGTTGCACACTGCAGTTGTCCAATGTCACACTAAAAAGTCTTTCGGAACAAAGCGTTTACTTTTGTTCATTGTAACATCGGTAACCCTCTTCCTCCGCCGTACCAAAGGCCACGTCACCCACCCTTTCCGCATAAGGAACGCATTTCTGACCACCACAGCCCCCTTTATTTGCTTAAAAATTTATCCCTCGTTGCATCTGTGGTTGTTCTGTGCTTCGTGCATAAAAGAATTGACAGGTAACACGTATTGTGCACATGCAAATGAGTCACCTCTTCCAGAGTTTCAAATTCCCTCCCCCATACCAACTCCATTGTCTCCCCTCCACATGCCCCCCTACTCTTACCGGAATGTTCGAAATAAATATACGAAGCTTTTGCCGCGAGTTATTGGTAACGGTAATAGACTTAAGAGAGATATCTCAGTAAATAATACAAGAAACTTCTAATTCTTTTTAAGGGGGTTAGTGTTTAGCGAATTTGGCAGTCTCAGGTAGCTTACTTTGTACAGGATGGTCAAATAAGAGAGATTTTCTTTGAAAAAGTGAGCAGAAAGAATCTTATTCATTGCTTTAACAATCCTATGTATTATGCGCATTGTGGCGACGGGGGGAACTTCCAAAAGGACAGGCGAAGGGGGCAGGCATTTCTAGTTCTCTTGTGCTTCACAGAAGCTGCTCTCAATCTTGTGTCCCATGTATGTTGAACTGTTCAGTATATCTACGTGTGTGTAGGTTTTTCCCCCCATTGACATCAGGGTGTGACAGCTGGGCCAATTTGGTGCTTTTTCGTCCTCGGTGTGTTGGAAGCTCCCCACTCAATTTTCCGTTGCCTCTTTGACCTCACCTACGCATGACACAGTCCCACCGGTGCGCTTTGTCAAGCATTGTTACGCTTTTAGTACCTGCGACTCGGGTGTCTAAATAGCCGGGGTCCAACCATGCTCCGGGCCATGCCAATTTGTCAGCTTTATGGCTGTGTTGTGAGATAATGGCGTCAGTAACGTTTCAATCACTCCCTGCGCCCTGCTACTAATTCTCCATCATACTTTGATCAATTTATTACCCAGGCATCCCCGGATTCAGTCTGTGTGTACGATACAGACTTGCCAAAACAGAAACAGACCTGCTTTTTTAGAGGTAATAAATAAGGGCAACCCTGAAAGGCTCAAACTGATGTAAAAATACCCGGAGCGAAGTGCTTATTTATGGGCTTTTTTCACGTATAACAGCTTCCTATACAAACTTTCAGGCAGATAACTGGTGGCAGCATTTTTGATTTAGGAACGCATGTTATGAAGCTTTCGCTGTTCTTTTTAGTTCAAAGTTCCACTTACAATTGACACATATCATTAGTAATAGAATTTCATAAAAAAGTTTTGCGTTCTGATGAAAAGTTAAATTTGACACTTGTAACGTTACTATGCGAAATTCGATTTTTTTCGCTTAAATTCTTCCTTTTTACAAAAGCGAAACGTTTGTTCGAAAAATGGTCATTTGAGGAGATTAACCATGCAAATATCTGCAAGCCGTGGTTGCTTCAGTGATCCTTACACGCAGTGTGTGAAAATTGCAGTAAAGATCGAGTGAGGTATGCTAATGTTGAAATCAGCTCTCGGGCGTGAAAACGTGAAAATGATGGAATTTTTGGTCCCGCCTTAGGAAATTGCTTAAGAACTAAACGCTTGATAGTCTATTTCAGCAAAATGATTTCTTTTATACTTTGTGAACGGTATCTAAGAAAAGTAGCTCCTTAACAAGCCGGTAACCTTGGCAACTAGAGGGGACATAGCAAAATTTGCCATTTTCCTTTGAAGATGTCAGAAAATTTTACCGTTGTTTGCGCAATTCGGTCATTCTTTTTCTCTCTTTTTTCTCAATAATTAATGCCTGCGTAATTTTGCCCCTCTGCCTGTTTTTTTTCGGGCTAAGTTAACAATTAAGAGTTTTCTTCCGTTTTGACACTTGCAGCTCGACAAGATTAATTTTCATTTTTTACATTATTACAATCTCAGATAAATTTCTTCGCTTTTTATACTAATCAAAAGATTAATTGCGCGGAAGCTCTGCATTTATTTACGACAATTACACTTCTGAAAAATAGTGCCATATCTTGGTCATTTGTTCATTTAAGCAATGTTTGTGAAAAAGGCTTGTTGATCGTAGGAAAATCCTTTGGCAAGAACGACCAACAAATGCCTAGTTCTGTGCATGAAGCTTGCACAATTTTACAACCACATAAAAATTATGTGTAATGAGAAAGCTTTTAACTGTAGAAAACTTTTTCCAATCAAAAGAGCTATTATCGCTGTAGTAATTCTTGCTTGAAAAATGGGATTTGTTCACGACATCCCGCAAGCAATGCAAATAGGTGAAAGGGGACTCTTGCCATGCTGTTTAGAGAATTGGCACAGCATATCTGCACATTACGTATTCTTAATACCACTTTTTTAAAGAACAGCACCGCAAGAAAGCGTTTCCTCATAGGGCGCATAAGTCGAGTCCTGCTAGTAAGCCCTGCGTGTCTAGACCTGTTTAACTACTCGTTTTATGCGCACTAGGGGAGGACGTTTTCTTTGCGTACTGCTGTGGACTACTGTGTGTTTATGGCTATAGTGCCATTCAAACCGTGTTATATTTTGTATTAATCACAGAAACTTTCCAAATAGCTTATAATAAGTAAACTGTTTTACGCATGTGGGATGGTCCGTAAAAAACATTGGACAAAACACAAAAGCCGCGTTATCAACTTTACAACGTTTTATAGCCTTATCACACGGGTTCCGGCTTTCGTAACTGTGAAAAGTGCGTATGCAAAGCATGCATGCGACGCGAACGGCTGTTTTCCAATATTGATACCCAGTATAGCCATTACAAGCACGCAAACCTATGCTACATCCGAAGCACGTGTTCAGGCATCTAGACGTAAAGATATGGTTCAGAGATTCGATACAATTAATTAGTAATCTTACAAGAAAAGTCGATGCCCTTGTAGTAGCCTACCCGATACTTTTTCCTCTCTTTTTTTTACTTAGGCAAAATCTTTTAGTAGGCAAAATCTTTACGACAGCAACTGTCGGTAGACCTGGGCTATTTTTCATGTCAGGATTTTATTTTCTAGTATCTCAAGTTGGGTTTTAATCATGAAAGAGTAATTATGTGGTGGTAACCAGAAACCCTAAACCCGAATTAATTTGTTATGTTGTATGTATACATTTTTCTTTGTCCTACAAGGAGTCCCCCCACGAAAATTTCTCTCCCCCAATAAGCCGGATTGAGGTTACACGATGGACTACAACGACCAAAGTTATGCATGCGAGAGCAGCGGTGATGAATCCCAGTTTTCTCCGTCGAGTAGTACACTTACCGTCCACTATAAAGCCGTTTCTTCTGTTAATCAGAAGAATGGAGCAGCACAGCAGGAGCCAGGTCGACTGGAGACCGAAGTAATGATCAAAGACGAGGCGTGTTCAGTAATGCTGCAGGTAAAAACTTTATCTCGCGTGCCTTCACCTCTCCGAAATGTGTCGAGGGGGAACTTGTAATAATCTGAAACGAATATCTTTTTTCTCTTCCGTCTTTTCCCTCGTATGTGGTATCATAGCCAGCAACCAAACCCCGGAATCCGTGTCGGAGAAGTGTTTGTTGGGTGTTGGCGTGTTTTCTCTTCACTGGAGTTATCTTACTGGGACTTTGCATTTGGTAAGACAGCGCTCTTCAATTTAAACCTGTCCGAATCGTCCCAACAAGACACAGGAACTTGTCGCCGTGCCAAATTGCCCACTTCATCCGCATCGCGTGACTCTACGATCTTAGTCAAACATATGTTCCAGAAACATATTTCTCTTCACCTTTTATTCCCTTGTGTTTGGAAAAGATTGCATGGGTCGCCGCATACATTAACCACAGAGTCATGCACTAAATGGGCAAGATAACAAAACGAAAACAAGACAACCAACTTTAGACCCTACCTTGTCTGCATTACATTGCCACATAAATTAACGCCGCACGGTATGACGCCTTGCTAAGACAAATAATTAGAAAGCGGTGGCGTTTACTTCCATCCTCGTGCAGTTGTATGAAAAGACAGCGTGCTTTTCCAAATTGGCCTACTCACTTTGACTAACAAGCTGTGTGTAATCTTCTAATGGCTCCTTCTCACCTATGATGTTTTTCTGTTTTCCATGCGGTCTAAAGACTAGTCTTCATAAGAAAGAATCGTAAAATCCTATTGATATAGACGAATTCTAAAGCCCTAGTAACTGACAGATCATAAAGATCGGCATTCCAGATAGAATGCAGTGTAAGCTTCCATTGTGATATTGTAATTAGTTAGCCAATGTCCATAGAGTTCTTCCATTCCTAAAGGAAGCTTAACCTTGTATAGATTACATTTTTGTAGTTTGTAGTAAGCCACAGAAGGCTTTGCATAAGATTTAGCTCTTAGTACCTATCGCCCATGATCGGTCGAGCATGAGGATTTGTTTTCGGAAGCCCTTGGCAGATGTGGAATCTTTGATAGTGGGGTGTATTTTTGAGCAGAAAATTAGGTTTTTGGAAAGCGGGATGGTTTTACTTAACGGTTTGAGATAGAAGGATTCCGCAAAGTTTACGGGTGTAAAAGAGAATAGCATTCTCTGAGGTGTACGCGAGCATTTTCTTGTTCGGTTAACTGACAAACAATGTACCTTGTCGCGGCATGGGACGTTAACTCCGGCGTCTTCTCCAGCGAGCAAACAGGCCTATTCTGTTAACGCTCTATGAACATGAGTCGGCACCAAACACGACAAGCCATTAACTTTTAACTCGACACAACGCAACCAGACGCGTGGAACAGACAACACATTCCAATAAATTCGACTTTACGTTAATGCATTCCCCTTTTATCTTGACGGCACTTTAGTGCCACCAAAACAACCCTCCCCTCGGGAACACATGTGTAAATCTCAATCTTAAACTCTAACCTTAAGCTTACGGTTGGAGGATTCTTAGGGTAAAACTTGCCCTTATTCCCGCAACCCTTTTAGATCTAACCGTTTTCTTCTTTTTACTCTTTAGGTTACTTCAGTTGGGAGTACTGGATGAGTGGACTCTTCCCCCCAAGTTGACGGATCAGCCTGGTAAATGTCAACTTTTGAAAACCCTCTTCATGCAAATTTCTTCCTATCGCTTGAACAGTCCTATCTTACACTCTGTTCACACTACACATCTTAACCTTAATAGCCTTACCAGCAATTAAAACCGTTCAGTTCCCGTACAAGTTATTTGTTGACAATGCCGTCATCTTTAGCGGATTTAACGTTATTTTATCGAATGTTGCAAACAAATTTTGGTGACACAATCTGGCTGATGTGTATTTTTATACAAAACAACTATATTTTCAGTTTTAAATTGAAATGCTTTCGTTAAGACTAACTATTTATTGTGACAAAGAAAATCAAAAATAATTTCCAAATTATTGCAATTCACTCATTGCTTCCACTTTTTATTTATAGTGTAAATTTTGATAAATGATAAAGTTAAGTTTACATGAGCATTTTTGTTGTAGCAGTTTCATTTCGGAAAACTCACTAATTTACCTCTTAATTATATTTATCGCGTACCGAAAAGGAATTTGAAATTCATTCCTTGTTGTAAGAAAACCAAACTTTTAATGGTACAACATAAGATTTTGCGTCTTACGGATTCTATAAAAACATTGCTTTGTCAAGAAACATAAAATAATAATTATTTATCCTCAACGAACATTTCCCACGGCATCGACTATGAATGTAGAAAGAGTGGTATGGAGTCGCCTAAATTGGTTAAGCAACTCATAATTTCTGTTGTAATTACTTCTGTCTTCTCTGCTAATTTTCATGTTTTTCTTTCTAAAGTTCAAGCCGTAGCAGACGTAACGGTGGGCTGTACGGAGCCGAAGCCCTTGTATCCTGGTACGGACTATCTAAATTTGGGTTACGACATCTCGCGGGCCAATCCTTTAATGGGGGCTAATGATCCTGGTTTTGCTCGCCCACTATGGCAGTGGTCGTGGGATCAGTTAAATGACACCCGTTTCACCCCAGATTGCAGATATAGCCTCCCTGCTCATTTTCAAGTGCACCCCCTGGCTTCGAGCTGTCAACCCGAAGTCAAATCCACTTACATTTCCAACGTTCAAGAGTTGGAAGATTTTGTGGCTGAAAGGGAAAGAACTGGGAGTGCTCACGTAGCAGATGAAGTAGTTCCAGTTAGCCGAACAGATAAGGCGGGAAAGACTTCACTTGAGACGCAAGGCTTTATGACTTCTACCTTCTGGGCCCAAATCTCGGCCGACCTCTTGGCCGCCAAAAGCGTTGTGTTGACAGAGGTCACGTGCCTAACCTTAGCCCTGACGCGATCGCGGAGCGACCCTGCTGCTTTGACACCCGAAGCGATGAGCCAATTAAACCGTCTCGCCCAACACGCAGATGAAGACGAAATGAGAGATTTCTTCGAAGATTACGGCACCCATTTCATCAAAAGCGTAACTTTTGGGAAAAAGGTCACCCTGAAATTTACCACCAAAGCCGTTTCATCCTCCTCGGCTTCCACCCCCAGTCGAGACGAGTTAATCCTCCAAGCCACCACTGCTGGATTGTACATGTTGAGCCAAGCCAACTTGTCGATCCATCTCTCAAGTTCGGGGAGGAAAATTGCCGAAGATTTTCTCGCCAGTGTGGACGTAGAAAGGGTACCACGAGAAGGGTTGTCTGAACGTTGGGCCAATGACAGCCTCACTCACCCAGAGCCTGTTCAATTAGAGCTCGAATTCATCGGGAACTTATTAACACCCCAAATGGAACAAGACAAGTTGGAGCGGGGTTTGAAGAGTTATTTCCTGAAATGGGCTGAAGAAGGCTATAGTGCTGAGATGGATGTCGAGTCCGGGTATTTTTTCCCTGGTTTACGGTTGCAAAGCAAGACGGCCGTGACCATCCGTGCGAACTGGAGTCAGTGCAAGCATGTGTGCCAGACGGACCCTCTCTGCACAGCTATGACGAGCTGTCGAACGTGGGGAGCGGACGGGGTCCACCCGCAGTGCGAAGCGCAAACTTGTTGGCTGCACCGCGATACCCATTTCACGCAAACTTCGGCGCATCCGTCCTTTGCCACGCTGGTTCTTAAACGAGATGATTTGGCGCCTGTCAACATCCAGGGCGTAGAATTGATGGACGGTCAACTCCTCAAGGAGCGTATCGTTAAAAATTACGCCAACTGTTTGCAAATTTGCTACAAACTCAAAGGCTGCCTGACCGTCACTACACTGCTGCATCAAGGGGAATTGAACTGTAGGCTCTACGGTAGACCGGCCGGCCTCTTTGCTAAGATAAATGATCGCGCTAACACGACGTTTTTAATGGGAGTGGTAACCAACTGCGAGGCTGATTGTCCTCTCCATGCCGAATGCCGCTACGGATTGTGTGTATGCAAACTAGGGCACCGCTATGAAAACAAACGCTGTGTGCCTTTTGCTTCGTTAGAAATTCCCGTTTTCGCAGATGTTAAGGTGCCGCTGACGAAACCGCGAAACAAACAACGCCTAGGAACGTACTCGGACGAGGTGCAGATGAAAGACGTGGCGGTGCAGAGGGAAGAAAGCGCCGCTAATAAACCTGTGAAAATTCCATTCAAGGACGCCAGTGTGACGACTTTGCCGGTGACGAAGGCGGTACCCAATATGGAATATATTAGAGGAGTGTTGGTGAGCAAAACTACCACCACGGAAACACCCACCACCTTGCCTAATGCTATCGGAAGGCCTGCCTTTGGGTTCAGCGAACAGACCAAAGAAATTACCACGCCTGTAATGACCACGGCGATTACCACCACAACGACAACAACGACAACGACTACCACAACGGGACGTCCTATGCCCAAATTGTCCGCAGCGGAACGGATACACGCCTTTGTGCCTTGGCAACTGCGTAACAGAACAGCGCCACCCGGATCCCCCAATTTTGAACCAGAGCAGGCAAAACTGGGCACATGGGTACCGCGGGGTAGATAAGGGTGTGAAAGGAAAGTGAGTTGTAAAATGAAAATGTTGTACAAAATATACGCGATTTCAAGTTAGGTTTATAAATTTCGTGTACTGGGCAGGGTTTATTAACTTTAATTGCAGACCTAGTTGCAAAACTTGCAATGGACGTGTGAAGTGTAATTTCGTACACAATATGTAATTTTATACTCCAACTTTTTGTTCGCTCGGAGGGATAAAAATAACTTCTAAAGATAATAATGTCCCGTGTCGCGCCCGACGCTAAATCATACAGAGGCTGAAATTACCGGTGAGAAAAAGACGCATGAATCTATGTCAGGGGTGGATGATATTTTCGCTTAATTACTGTACAAAAAAGTCATCAAAGGCGAGACGAATGGAGAGAAAATTCGCTACAGTACACTTAATTTGCGAAATAAATTGTATCGCGTGCTATGTTCGGAGTAAGTAACTATGGACACCTTGTCACAAAGTAAGTGACTCAGAGGGCGTATTTGAACAAAAAACTAAGTACAGAACACACTAGATAACATACCTCCTATACAATTTCACGCAACCTTGTTGCAAAACTACCATTCGCTACGCCCTCGTGGTACAGTCGCCACACGTGGCCACTGGCATCCTAAGCCAACGTAAGGTAGCCCAAGTTAATTTAATTTGCTACGTGTCCTCGTACATTGGGGACCTTCCAGCCACTAGTGATTAAAATCCAGCTATACAGACAATGAACCGCACTACTACTGGTGCAGAAATGGCAAACTGTCAAAGAATATTGTTTATTCCATTGTTGAAGATTGTTTACCTGGGGTCATTACTTCGTCAATATTTCTGATCGCATCTTCCTTCTCATTTTTGGCACATTTTGACGATCCGTAAAAAGTCTTACATTTTTTATGTCTGCGGCAAAAACTTGCGTAAAGAATTTAATTCTCACGTGTATTCATGACGTTATCATCTAGCTATATTGCTTTATGCCTCACAAACGGTTTTGTTTGAAATACTCTCATTCAAAAGCAAGACCCCTTGAGGTTACAAGAAGTCCATCCACGGACGTGATAGCACACTAATTATACTGAGGGTTTCTCGGTTAGTAAGATCCCTTTCGTTATGGTCAGCTTGAGAGGTTTTGCGGTTCAAGATTGTAGATCCGCTGTCCTAAGTAGGATAAAAGAAAAGTCCAGGTCTAACGATTTGCAGTTTCTTTTTAAATCAAAAGGCGAAACGAAACAAAGGACGGTATTTGTTGTTACAAATGTTGGGAACACGCCGACATGCTTTTTGAGCTCAGTTAACGCCGCTTGTTTACGAAAAAAGTCACAGGAATTTGCGACTTCTGTTGCGCTGTAGAGCTTTCCATTGTCCTGTACTATAATACCTTAATAAACAGGAAGCTATCACTCGTTTAGGCAAGTTTAACTTAAAAACCCTGCTGTGGTAACTTTTTCGCTACAACGAATTGTACTGTAAAGTGTGACTATAACGGAATACCATAAACTAGATTCAATTTCAGTATAAGATTTCAAAGAATTTTTATACAAAAAAATAGCATTATTCTAATTAAATACGTAATATGAGACAGAAAGATTTAAGGGGAAAGGAAGGATTCAACAAAACGAAGAGGCATGTCTCACAACACGTTCCCGAGAAAACCAAATTAATTATAGTATTATCACAAAATGCAGACCGTTGCAGTATCACGTTACTATGAGACTTGTACTACTTGAGGAAATCTAGTAGAATTTCACTTGTATAAACCTGTATAGACCAGGTGCGCCAAAAATGTACAAAACTGAAACTGAATAGGCGCAAGTCATCTTCACCCAAGCCACGCGTAACAATGCATTCAAAACAGTGATCGCTTTTATGGCTCGATCTAAATCTGACTGGGTTTTCACTGAGCTTTTCCTCTCGAAGTCTTCGCCCAGATCTTGGCCATACTAAGGTATATAAAAATAAGAAAAATACTACATCAACGTCATGTTGGCATCGTGGTAAAACAATGAAAACACGCAATATACGAACGTCCTGCTGCAATAAACAAGGAACACCCACATAGGTTCGCTTCCTGAAAAAGCCGCGTCACCGTTGACAAACTCCGTGGTTTTTATTATTTAAATGGTCACAGTCAGACTTTCTATAATCACAAATGAAAATTTATTTTTAGGGGTTTATAAGCCTTTAAAAAAAATCTTGCTGTTCGTCATTTTGAAGTTTGTGAAGCTAACTGAAAATGCTCTGCAAAATTATCCTCACAAAGTAAGTTTCAGACATGGTTTAAAGCAAAACTGCTTGTAAATAAAATATTGGACATTAGTCTATCACAGTCGAAGTCGAACAAATCAAACTTCACCATGCTGCTGTTAAGCCTTATTCTTTTTTTTCTCACCACTATTCATCTTTGTCTATTAAAAATGACTTGAGAAGATATCTTCTCTCGTCCTGGAACGGCGGAAAGAAAGCGTGTTCTGGACCTGTAATGGTGACCTTCGTTTCAGCAAAAACGCCGGCACTGGATACTGTCAATAACGAAGTGTCACCAAATATGTTTCTTCAACCGTTAACGGTGCCTAGTTCGAAACAGACCGCTATCGAATCAGCGTGAATGGGTATAAGATCGCAACATGGCGCAGAATAGAAATCGTGTTCAATGCTTGCCAGGCGAAAGAATTTGTGCTACGTAAAGACGTGATGTGATAAAAATCTGCTAAGGTCAAAGAGTAAGGTAGAACTTGACAATTTGTGACTCGTAGTTTTTATATATTTCTAAGAAAATAGTTATTAGTCCCGCTTAATTTACGTGCAGAAATTATTGTGATCACACGACCGACGTGGAAAAATATTTTTTTTTTTATTTTGACACGGCAACATCCGTGCATTAATCCAGACTTTTGAAATTTGCATTTGCGTGCAGTGTGGCGCTTTAACTTTGGTACGCTTATCTTGATCGATTTCATAATCCACGGGATGCACTCTAAATGCAAATAGGTTTCTCTACTAGCAATGTAGGAGAGACAATACCGCATCACGGAAACAGCGAAACATCACTGAAGAGTGCTAGCTTCTCTCTTTTAAGCAAACAACTGGTACTAGGAAGCTTGCAAAAGACTAGAGGTTCCTTATTCTTCGACCGTATTTGGGCGTTTTATCTCGAGAGTCGTGTTAGCGTACTAAAACTGACTGCACAGATAAAAACTGAAGGTAAATGTATAAATGCTGTTATCTGACAATATCATCTTTATGCTAACGCTTGCATTTTATTTCTTTGGCCAACGAAAATATAGAGGCTCCCAATGTAAAAGCTTTGTAATTACCCAAATTGCTAACGAAAACTAACCCTTAACAATTCCCCTGGCTAATACTTGTTAAGGACGGCCCTTGTCCAAATCATTCTTCAGTTTGGCCAACGCTGCTAAACGCAAATCTCTCCACACACGACGCTCAGGCAACTTATCTAATGGCACTTTTTGCACCAGTTGTTCTTCCACGTCTTCAACCATAGTGCCACTCATATGTGGAACGGGGCCAAAGGTTTGGCTAACATTGTAGATAGTGTTTCCATAGCGCTCGCAATAGTTTTTCATTCCTGTGGGATGTAAAAGCTATATTAAACATTTTGGTCACTGCTTAGCAAGAACATCACCTTCTGCATTTAAGTGGGCAGTTTCCAAAGGACCCATGAAGGCGTAACGTGGACCAAGGCCTTGGCTCATTACAGTATCTACATCTTCAACGGATAAAACTCCATCTTGGACTAGTCGCCAGCATTCATTCAAAATTGCGTACCTAAGAGCTAAAGGCTTAGAAGTGTAATCAGTTTCGATATTCTTCTACTCACTGTATCCGATTGAGAGCAAACCCAGGCATTTCTTTCGATAAAGTAACTGGAGCTTGGCCAATCTTTGCCATGATTGACCTCGTCTTCTGCACAATATCTGGCCTCGTCCAAGAAGCGGGAACTATCTCGACAAGCGGAACGTAATAAGGAGGGTTCACCTAAGGAACGACAGTAATGCGCACATAAACTGTAAGGTATAGAACAATAATACTCAGGGAGAAGTGTGCTCGGCCATAATGATAAGACATACTGGATGGGCGACAACAACTTGCTCTTTATGTTTCAAACCCTGGGAGAACTCTGACGGTTGTATGCAACTCGTAGAACTGGCTAAAACCGTTTCGTAATTAGTGACGACATCATCCAACTGTCGGAATAAAGATTTCTTGAGTTCCAAGTTTTCAGGCACGCATTCTTGAAGGTAAATCGCGTCTTTGAGACAGTCTTCTAAACTACAGCTCCCTAATTCGGTATCAGAATAATGCAACAAAGAGCCATCTTCATTTGGATTTTTTGCTATTGACATACCGGTAATAAGACGTCGTTGCTCATCAGCTGGTATTGTCCCTCTCAGCATCTTATTCTCGGCCAACATTTTCAGTTGCTGTTCAATGTCTTGCAGAGCTTTATCAACCTGTTCCTGCGCTACGTCAAACAAGGAGACTTTGTACCCAGCGCTAGCAAAAAGCATGGCCCAACTTTTCCCAATCAGACCACTAGAAAGGAAACAAAATCGAATTTGTCATGGTAATTTAGACATCAAAAGCATAAGGAGACAAACTTACCTCCCAACAATGGCAATTTTGGACTGTGTTTCGTCCGCCATCTCCAATCGAATCTAGTATTGATTATAGAAGCTATAAGACCTGCAAACGAAATGTTTCTCTTTCCACACAAGCTCCGTTTGCCTTTTGTTTACTAACTATCGGACGATTCTGGGCCCGGTCTATACAACCATCCTTTCTGCAATCTCCTGAGTGGGTGAAAAGAGAACGCATGGGACTCCTCACACAACCCGTTTCGCTTTCCGATACATTCCCAGTGAGTCCGAAGATACGGAAAACACAGGTCTCTTAGCTATACATGAACCACCCGCCGCCCTGTTCCTGAGCCAACTTGCCCCCCCCCCCATTATACTCAGCTTACACCCCACCTTCTCTAAGCGCGGCCATTTCTGGTGCCTGATAGCGCATACAAGTTTAATAAAACCTTTTTACTCCCGGAACCTTGACGAGCAATGAAAACAGGGTGCTAACAATAGATTAAGATGTTGTCACGAGAAGGAGAGAAAACGAGAAAAGAATGCCGAATACAACAGAACCTTCCGTTATAAATATGCAACCAAATGTTAACCAACAAAGGCATATATTTGTTTGCTCTCTACTTCCAACTCTTGTAACAATTTAACAGTTTCATTTGTAAAGTTTGTAGGGCCACAAACACAAAACAAACTTCCATTCCGATTTTCTGGTATATAACTTTTAAGTAAGGATGAGTTAACTCGTCCTTTGTCACCGGTCCAATCGACGGTAGGTTCGGATAAAACATGCGTCACGAAAAACCTGTGTTAAATACAGTTTAGATTATTGTTTTTTCCTTATTCTGAAGACGGTGGAATGAAATACGTACCTATCAGCTTTTTGGGAGGCCAAGTCTGTCCATCGTTCTTTCCATATGATGTCTCGTTCGCTTTTGTTGAAGAACAACAACTTGACGACACTAAGTAACGAAAAAAGGAGTTAAGAAAAAAATAAAATGCCGATTAAAATTAAGTAGGCAAACATACGTGGACTTCCGAGTAAGGACCGCTTTCAGCAAGTTTACCATGGGGGTAATGCCGCTACCAGCGGCCAAAAGAATAAGATCTTGGCAACTGTCCACAGTGACAGAGGCGATAGTCTTTACAGGATAACTAATTTCTACATACTCCTTAATGGGAACTTTATTCAAGGCAGCTGTAAAAGGACCGTCTTCGTAAACTTTGATGAGAAAGTGAAGTAGAGCCTGTCTCTCCTCTACGTCTTGTAAATGCTCGTTCACTGGCGTGTATCTTCTTGACAGGAAACCCCCTACAAAAACAACACAACATTTGAGTGAAAACAATAGGATAAAAGAACAACTGTTAAGATTTTCAACTGAAATTTCTCTAGTAGGTTTCCGGACCGAACTTGTGAATAACGAAAATTCAAACAGCTCAGAATTTTTTATAGGATAATGTTCGTTATTCAAAATGCTTCATAAAACAATAAATAATGAAGACAATCTAAAAGTAGAACAGAGGCTAAACACCTCTTGAAAGGTTACGTCATTACTTTCTGAAGTCTAGTTCGCTTAAAAAAAAACGTGTGCTGCGATCATTTATCGTTGCAAAATGAGGGCTTGCTCGTTTGCGTTAATTTCCCTGATTGTTGCGTTAATTGGTTGCTAATGAATGTGCTAGATTGAGAAACGGCTAAATTGAAACTACATTTTTTAACTGCGCTTAATGGTGGCTTCTTTCTTTATGATTGCTAAAATGCATTTATAGATATAAGTTTACACAAACACACTAACATATACTAATTACCTTCAAAAGGGAGTCGAATATGGACGTGAGACCCAATAGGGAAACTCACTGTTAGATGATCAGGTATTTGAAACGTGAAGAACCAGACATTGTGCGTCACAAGTGTTTTCGAAACCAACTGGAATTTGTGGTAAACGATTGGCTCCTCACTGGCAGGTATCACTGACTCCGACTCATTTTCCACGGATTGTATCCACATTTTAGACTCGAGTTTGCTTAACACAACTTCAATCTTGCCGGTAGCTTCCACAACTCCACACTTCACCAACGCCACGTCTCCGAGTAATTGGGCCTTGTATGTGTACACATTTGCATCGAGTAATACGCGTATTGTTATACTTCTGCCTTCTAAGCAAACTGATAAGTCTTTTTTGTTCAGGTCCTTACGTCGACCATAGAAAACTAATGTTAAATTTTCTGGAGTTTCCATCCGGTCCCGCGATAACTTTTTGACTAAAAAACAGAAATAGAAACATCAAATTATGTTACGACCTTCACATCCATATCACATTTGCAAATGCAAAAGGTAAAACAGTATCAGTAACGTCGATTTTAAATCTCGTTTATCGAACGTTGCTTGGAACTTCCTTTATTGTGGCTTAACGCATTACGTTCCTCAGTTAATACCCTGCGAAAATCTCGAAGACATGCACTGGAAATAACAGTCCAAACCTTTATTGTCGAAATTTACGGTAAAATATATAACAGCTTACTTGAAATGACTGAATAAAATCGTTTACCACGTAGTCGTCTTTGAGAGTTGTCTCCTGAAACTTTATACTTTTAGTGTAGTTTTAAATTGACAAATATTTTTTTCTCTTTACAATTATCGCCCTACTATTATTATAGTTATATACTAATAGAAGACTTCCCAAGCTAATCATGTTTGTAACCTCGGACATAAAGGTATAGAACAAAATTACCTAGGTGAGGTGAGTGTGCAGATGGCGCTGCTTTTGTCGGCAGCTTTTCGGGACTTAATACAACAGTTTCACGGACGAGTTTTCCAATTATACACTTTCTAAACATACTTTCGAGGTTGACCCAACCATGTACTTGTTCAAAGAGACTAGTAGCATCCTTCCCAACGCCTTTTAATAACTCTTCTTCACCTCCTGGGTGGAACTCGAAATAAGGTGTCACGTTGTAGACAAGACCTCTGAGAGCCATCCACGCGTCTTCCCTTTTGTTGTGTTCCGACAATTCTTTGACGGTCACATCCTTATAAACGCCGCCAGTTCCAGCCAAGTCTTTGCCGGAGTTCGTTAGCCGAACCCAATCCATCAACGATCTTCCCGGCTTCAGAGCGGTTTTATTTCGCGGGTTACCTAATCCACCAAAAAATCAAAAATGTAAATTAATCGAATTCCTTTTCCAAGTTATCTCCAACATTGCAGACCGAATTCCTTCACGTAGATAGAATTAAAAAAGCCTGCCACATTTCATATTACCTTTACGGATGGTTCGAAAAGGAAGAATAAGAATAATATTTTTTCTACAGAACCAATACACAACCTTTTCAGAAAACTCTTCAAAAAGTACTCATAGAAAACTTTCTTCGAATTCTAAGACCGGTAAAAAGTTACACTAAAAATCTTACTAAGTTCGGTCTCTGGCTCTGAGCTAGGAGTTAATGAATGTTCGGGAGACATGCTTTCATCTTCTGGTTTGGAACGAGCAAAGCAGCACAACTTAACCCACGGCATAATTCAAGACGGATAAAAGATCACCAGACCGGGGTGCGTCGAGTGACAATTCTGTCATAATACTGAAACCCACACCGTCCGCTACCAGCGAGTGCCCCATTGAGTGCGCCCACGCGCGGCGCACGGCACGCATGGATTACATACTTGATCGATATAGTTCTCAACGCTTTATTCCTAAGTGTGCAGTAAACAATAAGGATAAGCGCATTACGCATTTCACGAGTACTTAACGAGATTTACGTGCAAGAAGCCACCCTTGTAATTGTTTAAACGAGCAATTTCAAAGACATTTTAAAGAGGACCCTTCGTTTGCCAAAGCAACTTTATCAGTACTAACACTTTAAGAAAATGTTTTCTTTCTACAACGAGCGTGTGATTTAATTTAAACACAGTTCTGATTACAGGGTAGTGCACTAACTGCTCGTAAAAGTTACTCTAAAAACATTTAGTGGGGCTCATTAGTTCCAGTGCAGTTGGTCTGACCAACTTTGTAACCCGACAAAGGCTCCAGAATATGCTAAGCTACACTTTACATGCACAAGACTCTACTTACACATGCACTTGTATTACACATACACTTATATGTTTGTAGTATTACCCGTCGTGAGCCATTCTCGTTGCCGTTGTATTTTCATTTGATATATATTAGCCGCGCAAGAAAGGGGCAAATTACAGGTTCAGATAAAAAATTGTTTAAGTGTAGAACTGCATTAATTAACCTACATGACTTGGCAAATCCAACTCCAAGTCTTGTTTTCATAGAAATGCCAGCCAAATAAAATGTCGAGTCCTGATTAAAAGAACTTAAATCACGCCTTTCAAATGGGTTCTCATTTTAATTGGATTTCCCCTAGCTTTAAGTTGAAGTTCAAACCATTCTTAAAAAAGCCTCCAAAATAGTGTTAAATCGGACTTCAATCCAGGTCAAGTTCAAATCGGTCCAAATCTGCTTAACGCAATGATCGAGGAACTCGAAAAATATTCTAATAATTTTTAGTTTACGCAATGCAATGTTAAATGTCTTCTAAAAAAAAGGCCTGAACGTGGGTCAAGTGCTGTCTCTACATCTTTGAAGGCAGACGTGTGCTATCCTGAAGAAAAAAAATTTGGGGAAAACGCGTACAGTGCATGCGGCAGGTCCAAGCGATGCTGAAAGCTGTCATGGTTATCATGCAGCTGACCAGGCTTCTCAAAAGGAAGGAATTGGCGCTAGCGATTTAAATCCTACAATAATGGATGTTATACCTTTTGGCAATGCACGGGGGAGTTCTATATATTCATTAGATGTTTGTCACACTTCTGTACACATTTCGGCCTTATCCCACGAGATAAAGTAAAAATAAAGCAACTAAAATTACTCCGACGTTTAATATTATTTAGTTCAGTCTTTGAATAAGAGCCCTAAACTTGATTACATAATTGACTCACCCGTTGCACTGCCGGTGTTTAAAGTAAGTTTGTTTTGCATTTTTGGCTTCGTCTTCCACAGGATTAATTGACTCGAATTGATCACTGTATTTACTCACATGCTCAGTTGCCAGTTCTTCCAGCATGGTTCTCTGTAGAAAAAGATCAATATTTGTTTTCTTTTTAGACTATAAATAATATATTAAATTATGCTAAATTAATTAACGCTATAATCTACATTCTAGACCGACACTTGATGAACAGCGCAAAAAAGAATTAATTAAACATACTTTTGGCGCGCAGGTTTCACTGCAGTTGGGCACCGATGTACGATGGAGATCCGTTCCACTTATTCCAATTAAAGCTAGAGGTATTTGTTTATAAATAATAAAAATAGCTAAACTCTTAGCCTTTTGGTTTCTTTCGAAGCCCTGTATTTTATGAACATTTTCATTTGAAAAAAAAATTAATTACCTAAATAATGGTTTTATTCCCTCAATTATG
The DNA here is from genome assembly GCA_022885665.1 of Triops longicaudatus. NCBI lineage: Eukaryota > Metazoa > Arthropoda > Branchiopoda > Notostraca > Triopsidae > Triops > Triops longicaudatus. Next base: position 159,808 of record JAGQDJ010000202.1, on the reverse strand, counting down.
GCAAATTGAAACCATCGCAAGTCGGGAACAAGGACATAAATCTCGTCAGTAATGTTATTGCGCAGCCGAGATGCGCTAAAGACAACATATTACATTTTCCCCCGTCGCCTATAACAACAAGAGTCTTAACAATGTCACAAAATTGCTTTAACTCAAATTCCACTTTTTCATCCTATCGCTGACTCAGTAACATCCCACTTGTCTTCTAAAAAGTATGGGTAACTTACCTTGCCCTTGCAAAAGAGAGAAAGACGTAAAGTGAGTTTTTCGTTCTACATGTTGGAAGCAATCTAATATCTTCACTCATTTACTTCATTTTTTTCAGAACTATCACACTTCTAGTCATTGGTCTAGATAATGCAGGCAAAACAACTACCGTTAAGGCACTCATAGGAGGTAAAAGCCCAAAGACATCGCTCAAAACTAAGTTTAACCATATTTTCGTCTCTTTCTCCAGAACCCCTAGAAGTCGTTCCGTCTGTTGGCTTTTTACGCTCAGAAACTAGTCACAGGAACTATAACGTCATACTTTACGATCTCGGAGGTGGCGAACGCATTCGCGACATTTGGAAGAATTACTATTTCGAAGCTCACGGAGTTATATACGTAGTAGATTCTAAGAATCTACGCATAGACGAAGCGAAAGAAAACCTTTTTTCCGCAATGAATCATCCCGAGTTAGAGAAAAAGCCGCTGTTAATGTAAGCAGTTCATTTTTGGCCTCAAGATTCTAAAGTTGGCGCATCCTTTTTCCCCCTTCTAGATTAGCAAATAAACAGGACCAGGACCAAGCTTTAGACGAAGTTGAACTAACAGAAAGGCTACAATTGGAGCATTTAGCCAATCAAGTCCAAAGTTTTACTCGAATAGAACTTTGCAGCGCTATCGCTGGCACAGGCAAAAGTACCGATCCCGCCATTTTGTCCGGTTTTGCGTAAGTTTCCATTCACTTGTGATAGTTCCCCTCTAACTGTGTTTATTTTAAGATGGCTTATGAATGCCATCATTACACAGTACAACGAACTCCATTCCCGCGTGGAAAGTGATATAGCCACGCACAAAATAATGGAAGCCGAAGAAAAACGTCAACGCGCTGAGCGTGTACGGATATTACGAGCTCAACGTGGGGAAGACGATGAAATTCAAATTATAAATAACAATCCCTTTCGTCCCATCCAGGAATTAGCAGTAAATAACACTTTCTGTATAATTCGGTATCCTAATCCGTAACTCCTTTTCTAGAGTACTATAAAACTCCCAGGATGCGTTCCGGAGGCGGACAACGCAGTGTATGTGCAAGCAAGCATGGCAGCAGATTCTTCACCAACGAATCTCCCGCAAAGTCACACCCTAGTCACTCGCGCCGAAATTAACCACCCGGCTTCTTACAGTTCCGAGCCAAAAGATTACCCTTCCTCCGGTTCTTCTCTGTCAGAAGAAAAGGATGCGATACCGCCGCCCCAGCGAGATACTTCTAATTTTATTAACGAAAAACAAAACGGGATCAAAAAGCCTCAAGTCTTTAAGAAACACAACAAAACTGCACCCGTAAGCTTAAACGGCGTTGGTCCTAAAGAATTACCGCCTTTAAAGACGAACGTTTCGAAACCTAACAGTTATAATCCCTTTATTACCGAAAACGCAATCAGTGGCGCTTAATGTCCGTTATTTTGTTTGTCTCGCAAACGAAACTGTGCAAAATATCGTGGGAGTGCCTTCTGTGCGACTTCGTTCACATTCCGTCCAGAAAACATGGCTAATTTATGTTATGTATTGATTGCGTAAATGGTGTGGCCGATTTTTTTCCAAAAAGCTTTATAATACAATTTTTGACTCGTCTTTTGGTTTGCTACTCCCTATTCAAGGCTTTTCAAGCAGCATTTTCTTAACGCGTGACATGAAAACACCCAGATTCGAGATTACACTACAAAACTTGCCCAAGTCAAAAACTATTCTCATACGACCCCACTGTTCTGCTCTATCCCACGTTTCTCCACAACGAGTTTAAGCTCCTTGTCCTTCGGCTGCCTTTTGCTTAGTGTTGCGCTTGATACGGTAATCGCTCAAAGCGGCTTTAATAGCATCTTCGGCCAACATGGAGCAATGCAGCTTAACAGGAGGCAAGGAAAGCTCTTTGGCAATATCTGTATTCTTGATCGACAGTGCCTCGTCAACCTAAATGGAGAGAAAATACGATTAGCATTCCTTGACCTTACAAACACTAAGCCGACCACTAATTTTAACACATACTCCATCACATTAGTAAACGCAACCAGGTTTAATAAACAGCAAACAGTAATTTCTGTACACGATCAGGCCCACAGCCAGGATTTTGGTTCAGGGAGGATCAATATGCAGTTATTGGACATTTAGGTTTTGCCTATATTCACTATTATAAAATAAAAGATTGGGGGGATAACTCCCTGGCTACAGATCTCTATACAATTGTATCAGCACTTACGAAGATTAACGAAAACAAGCACTATTAATGTATAATGATAACAAAATAATTAGGAACATTCTAACAAAGTATTATTCTTATGAGCATAAAGTTTTACTTATGTATGATTCAAAATTACTTTGCTGTTATTACCTTTTATGCTCAACGCATTTAAAATATTGGTTATTTAGCATAATTAAATGAACACTTAAAAAGTTGTCCTGTCATTTTTCATTGTACACGGGAGTACGTAACTTATTTGCCTTTATTTTTATTTCCTTGTTATCTTCTTACCTATCTAGGTATTTCTCAACTATACGCTCCATAGGCTTTCTTCCAGGTTTTCTAGCCCGAAAATTCAAGCTAATGTAACATAATTTAACCAAACCTAACTCAATCTTACCTAACTGAACATACCTTAACCAAAAGTCAACGGGGCGTGTAATAGATGTGTAACCTTATCTTCTTTTGTTTTACTTGTATGTATCTCTTAATTTTACTTATCTATTCACTTTTGGTTTGGTTTGTCTTTTTTTAATATTCCTCTTCGTTACAGATTTCTTAATTACTTTTGCAGGCTTTCCTGCGTCTTTACGTCTTTTAGTTTTCGTTAATGTAAAGAGGACACCTAATGTTCCCCTTAGGTTTTGTAAGATTTTGCAGGGATATTTCTGTGCCGGGTCTAAGCTGACGAACCAGCAAAACCGTCTCATTGGCAGAAGATAGCAGTCAAACGATTAAATGGACTTAGTATCTTCTAGAATTAATTAACGGTACTATTCAATCAGCAAATTAACTCCTAAGTCTTTCTTTGTCATATCACGAAATCCTGTTATGGTCCATAATGCAACTAACTTGAGTTCCTATCAAGAGTGCGAACACTTAAACATATCTGATCTAGATTAATTTGTTGTCTCTGACTGCACAGCTTAGAACGGGAACTACGTATGATGAAAATATGATGTAATGTGAAAATATGATGTACCGATTTTCCTTTTATCATCTCCGTTGCCAGAGAACTGGAAGCAATTGCGGAACCGCAGCCAAAAGTTTTGAACCTGGCGTCGATAATTTTGCCATTGTCGTCAACTTTAATTTGCAATTTCATGACATCGCCACAGGCAGGCGCACCGACTAAGCCTGTACCTACGTTTTCTTCCTTCTTATCAAAGGAGCCGACATTACGCGGGTTTTCATAATGGTCAATCACCTGTCGCAAAAGATAATGCACTCATTAAATCCAAATGTCGATAGTAGTGACTTTCTTGTGAATTTACGGCATAACAAAATATTACAGAAATATCTGCGCTGTTAAATTCACACAGGACACTGGTATACACTTAAAGATTAATTATGAAACGTTGAAGTGTGTTAAATGAGCTGTAACTGGCAAATATTTAGACAAGTATTAAATAATTCAGCGAGACAACATAAGTATCAGATTTCTGAGCTCGAATGAACGAAAATAGTCCTTTCGCTAATGCGATCTTCGACGAACATTCTAGCTTCTTACATAACGAAGGTCATGTCGGCGAAATCATCACATGACAATAGCTTCAGGTGTGTCGAGGAATTATGAACGTAAAAAAGGTAACAGCTTTACAATTTTATAAAGGGGTTACATACTCTTGGGTGGTAGAAGGCAACAGATCCTTGGTTAACTCGCAATGGAAGGGTAGCTGCGATTTTGCGCACGGAATTGCACAACGCCATGATGTCTTGTTTTGCAAAGTAGGAGGTTCGACAATTTTAGAATGAGCAGAGTCACACACTAGGTTGTGTTCAAATACAGTCACAGCGCCTCCTAGGATAGGTTAGTAAGAACTACGCGCAAATGGAAGAACGAAAGCGGTGAACATTTGCGCGTTTGTTACAATAGATGACCTTGCAAGAAGTTCTACTTTGCATAAATCTGAATTTACAATAAGCAGGAAGTTTGCGAAACAGAGCGGAAAACATGTACTATAAGAAGGAGCTTTTGCGAAAGTCTGGTCTGCAGAATTCACAGAAGTGCGAACACAACAACAGTCCCAACTTGTCGAGTTCGTGTTAACTTTGTGGGATTCCAGACCAGGGGCCAAATAATGAGGTCATTCCACTTGCAATTTTGCGGCTACGGATGGCTTTTGAATACTAATATCATGAACTCTCTGCCTGTTGAACCTCTTGCCTCTTACCTTTGGCATTTATTGAAATCTCCCACCGTATGGCTACTGTTGAAGAGGCCTGTCATAAAAGGTGGTCAGGTTTATTAGAAGTCCCCATAAAAAGGCAAAAGCGACTCAAGTTCGCATCTGCATCTGCATTTCACAATAATAAGCCAACAAATTCCTGATACCGAAAGAACTTAGATCACATAAAACCTCTTTGCAAGACCAAGTCTCTTAACGGTGTTTCACAGCTTAACCTGCGTGCCATGCTTCATGCCGGGAAGCTTCTTACAGTCCCCGGATGGGCCAAGTCTAGGAACTTGCCTGAATGTGATCGATGATGGAGAATAATGACCCATTTTACATTTGAATGCAACTTTTGCATAATTTTATGTAGAGAGAACTCTTCAGTACATGCCCATATTCAAGAAACGTTCGTTACGCGAAGCGGCGACTAATAAGAATACGTTGAATGCAGTGCGGTAAAATACTTAAGAACGCAAACAAATAAAATAACACAGACATGTCACCGTAGACTGCGTTTGGTTGCTCGATGTTTTTCTCTCCGTTCGCTTTTACACTTTGCTCTTTTTCAAGTTGTGCAACCAGGGTCGTACCCAGGATATGGGTTCGGAGGATGTTTTGACGTTTCGAGAGGGGTTTTCGAATGCAACTTTTTTAACTTTTGAGGTTTGTCCTATCTTCCTCATTACAGAATAAAAAATTCGGGGTGGGGGGTGACCCTCTACCCCCTCTCCTGGGTACGGCCTTGATTACAAGGATAGATATTGTGCTAAATGCACGCTAAAGCATTGTAAAAAAGGATATATCCCACGCTCAAGAAGAACATGGTGCAGCCAATTTAATTCAGAATTAATGTTCCAAATAGATTTGCATTACGTTGTCGTTTCAAGGACTCAGTAAACTGGTGTAACTACTGTGTTTTGTTTATCCGTTTTCTTAAGCACGTTTTGGTTCGTATGCATCCAGTTCTGGTTTCATAAATTGTCTGGGAGAAATGAAAAGTCTTTATGTAACACACAGTGTATTTTGAATAGCATTTTTAAAAGAAAAGATATTAATTGTGTGAGCCATTTTGATTTTTTTCTCACCAATGACGTGCATCCTACTACGAGGAAGTGATATTCGCAAAAGCCCGGACAGTTTAAGAAATTTTTGTCCCATTTCTGTTCTACGAAATCACACACGTAATGAATACCAGAATAGGGTGCCTTTTTACTGTTTTTTGTCTGCAAAACATTTGAATAAGTTTATACATCGAATATAAAACACGGGCACGCATATATCGCCTGTGAATATCACAGCCGCGTACCCTGAATCGGCTAACAAATCTTTGACTCTTTAAAGGGCTCGGCTGCAGGTGCGCAAAATTGTTCGTGCAATGGTGTATCAGATTCACCGGAAGGAAAAAGCAAGCTAATTACATGAGTCTTGTTTCGAAGATAATCTAGTCACGAACGGGATGCTTGCTTACATTTTTTTTGCGTATAACATTAATATTGGCTTCTTTACACACAGCAATACCTGGCGTTTCGATTGTTAATTTGTAGCGTATTTTTAGCAGTTAATTTTTAGCGTATTTGTTTGCGCTGCTTTTTTTTGTTGGGGGGGGGGGNGGTAGTAAACTTTTAATTGTATGATTCCGTTTTTTTATTCCGTTCGGGAAATTCATTGAAATTGTCTTCCGTGCGTAGTCGTAGTTTGGACCACATTTTCAAAATGTCGATTTTGAAGAGATTTGGAAAAAACTCCAATAAATTAAAATTTGCGACGACGTTCAAAGTTATTTTTACTCAGGTAATGCTTGAAAACACTTGGGTATCTATTGCAGATGATTTTTTCTTTATCTCACTTCTAAGACCGTTTTTTCGAAAAAATAAAACGGTCTTCGAAATATAGACCACTTTTACAAGTAAACATTTTTAGCATAGTCGACTTCGGAAAAAGAACGTGTCAGGTTAGGTCACGTAAGCTTTCAGTTTATCAAACTGAGCACGTAGGATCTAAGCTGTTCGACTAAATTGTGATGCAATGCCAAAACTACCAAAGTTTATTGTACAGTGATACCCCGTTTAACGAACCTAATACGCTCCTGGGCGGCGTTCGATGTAAGAAGCGTTCGTTATAAGAAACGCTACTTCCCATAAGATTCAATAGAAATCATTTTTAATCCGCTCCTGATTCCGGACTGAAACACGAAAAAGTTTTTTTAAAAAATCGGAAAAAATACTAAAAATATGCTGCCTGCCTAAATACATATTTTAAGCATGAACTAATCAGTTTTGCTCAATTTGAGGCCTACAAGACCACTCTAGGTTACATAAATCTTCGCTCGTTTTGCCTCTTACATTTCAGCGTTGACATTCATGTCTGGCACTTATTGGAAGAAACCGTCTAATGTGGCTTACTTTTATCTCTTCTTTACTGCGGTTCTGGAGAAGTGCAAGATATTGTTGTTGGATACGTCTAAGCCCTCTGTTCACTTCAGTTTGATTCGGGTGCCCACATTTTTGCTTGGGTTTGAATTTCTTCGCATTTCGTAGTAAATTCGTTTAGGGCCGCGGTATACACAAACCCATTATGGGAGAATAACATGAAAATTTTTAGACATCATGCATATCTAGACATCGGTCAGTTACTTTTTGGAATATTGTGTCTGAATATTAAGGTTTTGCATGACAATATTGGGATGTTGCCTCTATACAAAGTTTCTGTTTGACTTTGTTCAGCCTTGGCTGTTCGTTACTATAAGAATAAGCGGTGCCTTAAGCAAGCCAAGTTCTCGTCTGTAATGTATGCGTGTAGACTGGGAAACGTAACCGCCAATTTTTAAAACTTTTGCTCACCCTAAGCGGTTCGTTTCAAGATAGTGAGTTCGTTGTGCGAGTCATTTTTTTTCTCTTTTTGTCCGCGCACGAGTTTGTTGTACAAGTTGTTTGCTATACAGTGCGTTCGTTAAACCGGGTACCACTTTATGAACGGTCTCCGGAAAGGGTTCTGTTTGTTGCCAACACAAAACTCACGTGGCTTGCAATGTGACTATATGATGCACGAATGGGTTTGCCACGTTCTCGTTCATAGACACAGTCCCTTCGTTCTCTTCTCTGTGGTACACGACAAGCATCGTATTTACATAATAACAAATGTAAAACTTTAAGTAAATGCGTAGTTCGTTCTTATCGAGGTCAATATGGATAATATGTAATAATAGGACCTCGTATTTTTTCAGAGTCTGGTGTTATAAAGCCTCTCAAAATTCCATCTGTGTCCCCCTAAGCCTCCTTACTCAGAAACAGTATAACCACTAACAAGTTCCTGACAAACACAGCTGGCTGACAAAGTTCTGAGGCCTTCAGCCGTCAGTTTCCCATCCATCTTATCCCATCTTAGGCCTAAAAAAAGGAAAATAACTTTCTATTCCTCGAATAATAGGACCCACGCTTTTCGTCTAGGCCCAACGGTCGCAACTTTGGTCTAGGTCGCATTACCCACAACACTCCGGTCGCAAACTCACTATAAAAATGTCACATAAGTTGACAAGAAACTGCGCCTTAGCCTCAAAGTAGATTTTAGAAAGGAAACTGAATGCTGTGTTGCATATCCGCCCCTTCTGTGGCTCATGTTCTATTGACAAACAAGCTCTGCACGTTAGAATCACGTGGTCGCTGCTCGCCGGCTGCGTTTACTACGCATTTCTGTTGTGGGGTGCACGACCTAAAAAACTAGTTCTCATCCATTTCGACCTTAAAACAAGATGACTAGATATGTGAAAATGCGGTAAGAGCGGTTTTCACCGGACGCGCAGCTGCGCTTGGCACCGGCACCGGCACCTTCAACAACAACAACATGGGAGTGGCGATAACACGTTCTGAAACGACATGGGGCAATAACTTGTATTGCGAACGACTCATCGTTTTAAATTACCGACTTCAATTAAAAACGTACGAATACGGTGCATGCATAAACATGTAAACAAACTTATTCGCCTTGTTGCCAACTGTGTTTGTTTTGATCAGCACTGGCCATGTGATGATTAAACGCTCTCGGTTAGTGCAATTTACCATTTCCTTTGCACTGTCACTGTAGTACTTTCGCTACGTATCCTACTTAATCACTGCGAACTTCCTCTTCCTTCTCGCCATGGCTATAACTCTCGCCTACAAACCGGATAAAAGCTTTTTCCTTTTCTGGTCACCAAGGTTGTGTACATAGTCGTGAGCTGGTATTGCCCTTGCTATTTTTTTTTCGGCTTTTCGCAAAGAACCTTGCTTTTGAATGCAGGCTCTTTCGAGTCGAACACTTTCCGTGTCAAGGTTTGTTATGCTTCGTTTTTTGTTAGGAGAAGTCGTATCAAATATCCCAAACGGGGAAACGATCCACCGGTTAATGCGAAAAATGTAAACAGAATACCCATTGCTAAGATTATTGGTTACTGAATTGCGTATCGAATGTGTCATATTAGAAAACGATACACCCTGAATTTGAATACAAAGAGAAATAAATAAGGTTGCCGATAGCAACTTGATTGGTTAATGGGTTGCATTTCAAAGAGATTCCCTGTCATTGGGATAGACGTGCGGACGGACGTGTTTATTTAACGGACGGGCTGACCCGTTAGTTTGCCAACTTCCTTGCAATGTGGGAAGTAGACGTCGTGATGCAGACTCAAGGAGCTGTGCAAATGAGCACGTTGAGGGCCTCGGCGCGCAACGGAACCTGAGCAAATTCGACTATGTGCGACACCTCACTCAACCCCTTGTCTTCGTGTACCCTGTCACGTTTAGAATTAGTAACTAACCCTTCCTGGGAAGCCCATTAGCTACTGGGAATCCTACTTTCCTACTTTACGCCCCTTTGTGCTTTCCCTTTTTATTGTCTTTTCGTTGCGAAAAGCAAATAGGATCACGTGTCTGGGACAACGCTTTTCCGAACTCATTTCTTCAAAGGGCTAACCTTGGATTATTGCATGAAAAGAAAGCGAGTTGAATATCCTGATTAACTGGAGACGGCTTGAGAATGAAGGTGAAAAAAGGCTTAATTTAGGCAAGACATCGTTAAGTTCAATGATTTCGCGAGAAAATACGTTCACTTTTTACCTAATTGGCACTTCTCTCTCGTCCTTACGATTACTATTATTATAATCGCATTATGACCGTTTCCTTGGGTATGTGACTGAAGACACTTTCATTACTAGCTGTCATTGCACAACATGACATTCCGAAATGCGGCAGATAAAGATGAGCACGGCGGAAAAGGGGGTGCAGCCCGTAGGCTGTAAGCTCATGAACCTTACGCTTCCTATGTTGTCTATGCGTTAGGTTGACCTCATTACTAAACAAAAGCTTCCCTAAAGTCAAAAGCTTTTCAAGTAAGAGTGGCATGAAACTGCGTGAAACACGTGCAGAAGCCCGTCGGAAAGCGCTTGCTTTTGCCACAACGGATCGGCTTGTTTGCTCACTTCCCCATACATCATATTTCTACAAATGAGGTACCGTTCCGACATACCGTGGGTCCTAATGCATCATTTCAGGAATTCATGCGGCATTTACGTGTAGCTTTCAAGTATAGTATTCTTATCGCCAGCGGCTAACAAACCGCATAAGTGGTGGACTAATCGCTAATGGGTAACAATGATAAAATTTTGATGGGCTACGTACTACCTGAACCTGTCCAAAGAATCACACGCTAGACCACACTTTATCCTCCCTGAGGAGGTAATTACTACAATAAAGGTCCAAACTCCTTATGTTTTCTCGCACCTGATTTCTGTAAAGGCTTGGCCTTGTGCCTGACGTTTTTTGAATGCATGAGTTTTAGCACCTGGAAATACTACAACTGCGTCGCAACAGTCGTTTCCTCGCGTCGTGGTTCTTTGTTATTGTTGTTGTAGTCGTACCGGTATACCGGCTTTGGAAATGGGAGAGAGTGCGGACCCCAAGAGCGTCACGTAGGCACTGAATGTACGTTTCCCCCTCCTCTTTTCTGCTGAGTCTTACGAGCTTCGCGCCACCCGCTCCAAAGAGACGCAAAACGGTATAAAAGGTACACGTTGCTTCGAGTTTTAACAACAGTCCTCCAACCTTCTTCCAACTGAAAACATCTGAGTTCTCTCAAAGTTCTCTGACTTTATTTCTATAACAAGTTGAAGTGATTCAGTTTTGAAATAACGAAAAAATCGCTCGTGATACCATTCATGAATAAAAGACTTTTCGGTCTTTATAACGAAATCGTATTGAATTACTTTAAAGCCGCGTGGCGGAGCAGTTCCTAAACCACCGTATCGGTATTTTAATAGTTCGCATCATTCCTATAATAAAGTAAGCATCTTGGTGACAAGAAAATTTTTCATACTAATGGCCATTGTCTACGTGTAGAGCAATAATGGCCAACTTCCTCCGCATCAGTTCTAGCCAAGTCATTCGTCAAGCTGGTCGTCGTCTCATTTCTGGCCAAGCTGCTGAAGCTCGTTACATCTCACCTACTTCTCAACTCGGCAACTCTGCGCACAAAGTCTCCCGCATTGAACAGCATATGTTGGTATGGGATGGCAAATTCAAATCTTTGGCTGATGTCCCCGCTTTCGTCTCGTAAGTGTTCAAAGACACATTAGAAAGCGTACTTGATTGCTAACCTACATGTATTTTGCCATGTAATAGGAGGGACATGATGGAACGCACCCGGAACAATTTCCGCATCGGTGTGAATTTGCTGCTTTTCACTTTAGCCATTGGTGGCTCCGTCTGGATGGTATGGAGCGGCAAAAACGCTCACAACCGAGGAGAGTCCGTTACTAAGAACAATATGGCATGGCATCAACAATATAACTTGGAGCAAGCCAAAATTGAAGCTAAATACCCTGCCCCCAAATTTTAATATATCTCATCTACATTTGATGTAATTTTTTACCGAAGACGTATGTTATGCATTTTTAAATCGGAAGATCTTCGCTAGTCCGAAGACACTTTTGTATCCATTCATGCTTGTGTGTATATTGACAGCCTTATCTACATAATTGTGATCTTAATCATTTAGAGGGTTGAAAGTATTTGCAATGCTTTGATGAAAATAAAAGGTGTACAAATTTAACATACTTTTTTTCGTGTTGTTACCATTATCTCTTCGCTTCGCGCTTTCAACTGCTATTTCAACCTCGAAACTCGAAAAAGTTCAAACATGTTTTAGTTTACAAGCTTAAAAACAGCAGTATTCAATTTCGGTCACGCTTTTATCGTTTTTCTCTACGAATGCTTTGTTTTCCCCGAATAGCTACATTGACAAAGAACTCCGTCCACTGGGCGCGAGTCGATGACCCTATCGACCGGTAATAATACTACACAGTAACTTGCGGTTTTATATTTGGTTTGCATTCCTTTGCAAACACGCACAAGCAAACAGCTAACAATATCAGCAATTTGCGTATTAATTTCGGTAACAATGTCTGAAATGTACTCCCTTTCCGAAGTATGCTCCTTTCTTCGTTGACAATGTTAGAGGAAGTCTTTAAGTACGCTAACGTGTAATTTTGCTCATCATCATTTCACAGACGTATTCAAAATCCCATTCAACGCTCCAATCAAGGCTTCACACAAGGGTTTTAAGTTGGAATTCACCCCATAATACCCATAATTTTACCTTCTATAATGACAAAGATAGGAGAACACCCAGACCCCCCCCCCCCCACACACACACACACATAAAAGCATACAACCTCCCAGAAAACCCAACGAGCCGAAAACCCGGGAAACGACCCTGGATTCAAGAGTCGAAATTTTTCTACATCATGTAACTTATTGGTATAAAACTGTCAAAATAACTTTACGACAGAAAAAAGGGATTTAACGAATTAAAAATGTGTATAGACTTTTTTCATTAGCCTCCAAATATTTTCGCCCTTCTCGACAATTCCGATTTCGCGATGGAAGCGGCTACCAACGTTATAAAAAACTACTCTGACAAATACCCCAGAGACAACGCATAACAAAACTGTTGTGTCAAAAGGTCATTTTTTTTCTTAGCGACCAAAACAAAGCGTACATGGTGTATAACTTTTGTGCATCGAAAACAACCGGAGCGCAAAAATACGCAGTTCAACGAGGACGAAATTTGAGGCGAGAAATCTGACACGCGCCTTCGTGCGCGAGTATAACCACGCCCTCGGGACAAATTATTTTAAGCAAATGATGTAAACATTACGTCTTGCTAGAACGTAAACAAAGCTATGTCCATATGGACATGTCTCTTTACCTTTTTCCTAGGTTGTATTGCGTTGTTAGGGGATTATGCTGTCCAACGGCAAATTCGTGGGCATCTCTTTCTGAAAGCATTTATTGATAACGGGACTCACTTTCTGATCGCCTTCTTCTCCTGGCTCCTAATTTGTGACTCAGCACATTGCATAGACAAGAAATGTTTGTTACAGGCCACTGTGTGCGGAGTGATCGCTTCCGTCATAGATATTGACCATTTTATAGCAGCAAAATCCCTCCATCTTAATGTAATACCATGACTACATGAAAAAATATATATAATCCCTATCGAGCACTTCCTTTCCTTTCTAGGACGCCACAAATCTGACCCGACGACCGTTCCTTCACTGCACTACTATATTCCTGGTTTTCTTCTCCGTCCTTTACATTATCGCGAAAGTTTCCCAGTCTCCTGTATGGTACGACCTAAGCTGGCTTTTGTTAACCGCAAGTGCAACACACCATCTCCGAGACGGCTATAGGCGAGGACTATGGCTATATCCGTTCGAAAGCATCCCTCCCTATTCGTACAGCGTTTACATTGTTTTGACAATTGTACTACCATTTATTTTAAAATTTCCCAGAACTGCTTTTAAAATTTCAAGCAAAAATACTATTTTATTAATATAACACTTGTACAGTCACGTATTTTCTATAAATAAATCTTTATTCTGAAGAAGTAATACTTGATTGCCCCATGAGACCCAATGAGGCATCAAAGACCTGGCAAAGATTTCAAGCCCGCAGTTCGCATTTTTTACATATTCTTTTAAAATATCTGAAACGGAGATAGTAATTAATTCTCTAAAAGGAAATCCAGCTAACGTTCTGTTACCTTTTAGAGGAGGTTTAAAGGAATGGATGGCACTCGGGACCGACAAGATAACTTTGCCATCTTTTGGATTAGGCAACGACTTATCAAATGTGGTACACCGACCGAAGATTAAATGTTCGTAGGGCTGTTTACTGTTGTCACTTTTAAAGGGAGTCACAAACTCTCCCGATTGGGTAACTTTTACCCAATACCAAGTAGAAACGTAACGGAGTCCCCAGGAAGGTAAGAGCTCCTCTTTCAAAAATCGTAAATGTGTAGACGAGTTCGTGCACCAAACAGCTACCAAGGATTCAGCTCCAATTAATCGATGTACGCACATATCCGTTAATACCGTGTTTTCCATCATATCGTACCTATTGTGACAACGATTGCATTTTACATACTTTTGATCTTGAACTTGAGTAAAAGCTATTACAAGTTTGGATCTTTTCTGTGATACACCCCGGGGCCAGTTAGGTTTAGACAGGGTCAGTTTAGGTTGAGTTAGACTCAAGCTAACTTCAATTAGATTAAGCCAGGTTTGGTGAAAGTATGTGAGCTTTCCACGTTGGAGGAGCCGAGAGCCAAAGCAAACAAATAAAACATTGATATGTTAAACTATGTCGCAATCTGACCCTTCTATTTTACAAAACCTTTTATTTGCAGAAGTCTTGTTGTAATTAAAGCTAGTTAGTGCAAAGGTCTCAGTCAAAAATCTTTTGGGGCCGAAAAAGGTCCACGGTGTGTACAACAGAAATGTACCAAAAGATGCAAATGGGAAATAAATTATATAGTTTGCTAAGAATAATACAAAAAGGAAGAGTGAAAATAAGCTAATCACCCTTTTCTTTTATCTCCCGGGACAATTTTTCGCTTTACGAAACGGTTTTGCCATGGTGGGTCTATAACTATTATGTCAAATCTTCTATTCAAGTCCGAAAGCTTCGAAATGTCTGCCTGATAATATGAGCTCCCGGGAGGGATAACAAATTTCCCTCCACCCATTTGTATTATTTTCGAAGTTGGTAATGGGTTTTCACCATTGAACGTATTGGTTGAGTCATACTCCTTTTCTAAAAACTCAGAGACGAAGGTTCTTGCAGTTTTGTTGTTCGATTCTATGTCCATTAATGTAGGAGGTTCGGAGAATAATCCGGAGTCCGTGACTTTGTTCTTCAAGTTCAGGCTGGCTTGATAGCAAGGGTGCAGAACCTATAAACAGAGATATTAATCAGCTGTTGTTATAAAGGAAACAATGGTTTCGGGTGTGAATGTACTGACCTCAGCTGTTCTTTTATTGGATTGGGCGGCCTTCTTTTCTTTTTTGCTTACACGACCCTGAGCTACATTTAATGCTTGCAGATCAGTACGATATGGAGTACGAATGTCAAACACGACGGATTTATATCGGTAAGACTTCGTTCCAGTTTCCGTGTCTACTTCGGAGTAAAAAGCTCTTACTGCTTCTGAATGCGAGAGGAAATAACCGTCATCAAACGCGGCAACTTCCATTTTGATTTTTAGTTACTACAAATATTGCTTGTTGAATATCACAATTACGATGTGTGAACAGAAAATTATGTGTTACTGCTTTCTTGAAATTTCATAAAATGCAATTTGCGTAAAAGTGGCATTGTCCTTTAAAGAATGTAAACAACACAGTCAAAAATTCCGCGCAAGTTGTGCGATACATTTCTTCTAACGGTGGCTTTTTGCCCAAGAGGCCGAACACGCATAGCGAACCCGGTTTCAATGAATCCAGTACGAAATAAACTGAATTTTGTACCTTTTTAGAAAGAAAAGTAGACTATTTGAAGCTTATGATGAAATTAACGTGAAATGTTATAATAGGCCTGTTTCCATGTGCCGTGTATAGTTTTTAGGAGACTGATTTTGTGCGGAGTTCCAATTCGCAAGGGTGGTAGCTGCGAAGAATTTTATTCGATTATAGTATTTTCTCTTATGACTGCCCTTAAAAGACACATTTCGAGAGGCAAGAACACCCCAAAGAAATTTCTATTTTTAATTCTTGTTTACCTGTACTTTCCTTTACTGTTCACTTTTACTTATCGGATTCTAATTTAGTATGCGCTTTGATTTTTTTCCAAAGCTGTCAGTGCTTTTAATAATTTGAAATTCAACAATTGAAAATAAAATGTATTTATACCAAATTTTGAAAGCGTTCAAATATTGTCGCAATTATATTGCAGAACTTACGTTGTAGATTTATTACGTTATTAATGCACGAATACAACAGATTTGTAGTTTTAGCTTTCTTGTCCATGTTTTACGTTTCATGTCAAGGAATAATCGAAGGTCCCTTTCCAGCGAAGTTGCGTTTCTAGTCCCTTTGCATGAACGCATCCCTCGCGTAAACCACGACTTCGCCCTTTCTGCGTCATTGAAATCCTTTGTGGGCTGCCCTCTCTGCGGTTTGTCATGCCAGTAGCTTGCTTCCAGGGGCAACAGGCTATTTTGTGAGGATCACGTACGGTCAACGTCGGGCAAGGTTAGGACACTCATAGACACTTCACTGCCAGGTAATAAACAAAATAACGCGTAAATAGAAGTTTAACAACGTAAAATACGTGATGTTAGATATGGTAGTTTTGTCACTCATCCCGAAGAGTCTGGGAATGGTTGTCAGGATGTCAAGTTCTAGTCCTGCCGAGCGTCCTATTGCACAACCCCCGCCTGTTCCCGAAAGCCAGGCACCCTTGAACACACATCGCGTAAACCGCTTTGAGAAGTATTTGCTGGTATGGACCAAGAAGTTCAAGACCATAAATGATGTTCCTGCTTACGTTTCGTAATATCATATAATAAAAATCAATGAAAGACTTTGCCTTAATCCTGAGTCTCCTTAAACCCTTACAGGAGAGATATGATGGAACGAGCACGTAACGTGACACGTATTCGTACCAACTTGGCCATCATTGCGATGACTTTCGTAGGATGCATTATAATGGTTCAGAGTGGTAAACGTGCTGCAGAACGGGGTGAGTCCACTATTAAATCCAACTTGGAATGGCATCGCAAGTACAATGAAGAAAACGCTGCCAAGACGGATAAGTAGACATAAATGTATATCTATTCCTGTGATTGGAATATTACCCTGTCCTTAATGTATATATTTAGACAGAAATAAAGCAGTGTTTTTAATGAGGCCATGCTAATAAATCGTCTTTTATTTCAAACACTATTTCATTCACACTTGAGGCACCGCTCTACCACGTTTGGTAATTGTTAAATAACAAGAGTCTCCCCATGTCGGCTAGGAAGAAAGTGAAGGCTTGTAAAATGCACGGCATTTCTCGTAATACACTTTCATGCTCCGATCTCGGAGAATTTCTTCCACGCCCAACTCCGTTTGAAATAATCTCAACTACAAAACGAATGCGTGATATATATAACTTTCATGTTCAGGAACTTATTTGTAATACTTTGTTCTGTTCTTGACGTAATTGCTTGAGTATATGTTGGTCGGCTGAACCAGAGTCTCTTTCCTGTTTTAGCTTCCTAACTTTATCCGCTGTTAATGTAATGCATTTCTGTACCCTTGACTCTCGGTCACTGGAGTTCGCTACCAACTGTTATAAAGAAATAGATCGGAAATTAGTTCTAAAAATTATAGCTTAGTTACTCAGTAAATGAGACAATTCACATTTTCATACAGCTGTCGGCATCCTTGCACAGGATCTACTTTCGACTTGAACGAGTCTGTAGGTAATGCAGTGTTTAAGGCGTAGATAATTTTATCATCCATGGCCCTCATTTGCTTCAGTGAATCCTGAAACCAAAATGAATTATTAAATGTGTTACAAATTCCTTTATCTGCGTTGCAATGTTACTTCAAAAGCTAGGAAATCTTGGCATATTGTTTCACTGAAGGGAGAAGCCATGGCAATTCAAACGCACGTGTACTGAACGTAACACTTTCTTTCCGTCCGCCGATAATGAGTGATTTTTCACAAATGTCGCTGAATTCGATACTCGGACGCCATCTCTGATCCGGTATAACGAATAACAGTCCGTCAATGTGGTGTGGCGTTTCTCTGTTGTGATTTTTTCGCTAGTTTTTTTCTTTCCGAATTGCCGTGATTCTTCTCGAAATATCTCGTCACGTTACCTTGATAAGGTAAAGAAATTCGTATAGTAGCCCCATGTTAGCTTAAGGGAAAACTAACTGCAAAATTGGTACAGTTGTGCCGGTATTCGCTTTGCACGCATTGGTTTTCCCCAGTGTTCGAAAGAAATTACAATCTCATTAACTTTAGCCCTGTTTCCCACGGGAGCTCGCGAAATTAGTGACGCAATCTTTGAAACAAAAGGTTATAGATGACGGTCTTTTAAGGCTCATATAAAGCAAATTTTTATAATTAACGTGTCATGAATGGGCAACGATTGTTCGAAATCCTATAAATCCTACTTTTTTCATTTGACAGATGTCTAACCAAGCTCCGGGCCACAAATATCGTTATAAGAATGCGGGCTTAGATTCACAAGAATTGCGACGACGTCGAGAAGAAGAGGGAGTGCAATTAAGGAAGCAAAAACGAGAACAGCAGCTCTTCAAACGCAGGAATGTCAACGCTCCGGATTTAACAGATGAAGATTTAGCCTGCACAATAACTGTAATAAAAATTCCTCCTCTTAATATTTCTTTTTCTTTTCATTCCCATTTCTGTTAGCTGCAATGCTGCAATTTCTGTTACTTTTAATTTTTAAAATCAATTCGTAATTTGAGCATTTCAATATATTTATCCCCACGAAAATAATGTCGTGTTCTGGAACTTTCGGGTACAGGAAGATGTAACAACCACTGGCGCGCAGGGTACCATTACTCAAGAAATGATCAACGCACTCCTAAGCACCAACACGGAAGATCAGCTAATAGCAACGCAGAAATTTAGGAAACTTTTGTCACGCGAGCCCAACCCGCCTATTGATGAAGTGATTCAAACCGGAATTGTACCCAAATTCGTAGAGTTTTTGAGGAACAGTGCCAATTATACGCTTCAGGTATATAATTGTTTATTTTCTTTTAAATGTTTCCAACATTTCATCCTGCTGCGAATATTGGTGATTTTAGTTCGAAGCAGCTTGGGTCTTGACGAACATTGCATCGGGCACGTCAGTCCAAACGCGTTATGTGCTGGAAGCTGGAGCTGTTCCCATTTTTATTGAGCTACTTTCCTCCGAGTACGAAGACGTGCAAGAACAAGCTGTCTGGGCTTTAGGAAACATAGCAGGAGACTCGCCGGAGTGCCGAGATTATGAACTCAACGCCGGAATCCTACCACCCTTGTTGAAGTACGTGATTCTGGCACGTTCGTATACCATTATCTACCTTTTACCGTGCAATGTCATAACTAAGCAATTTTAGGTAAACAATTTTTGCTTTGTTCAAATGAGACCGTCTTTTTGTAGCTGTTTTACTAGTCTTATCATTTTATTGACTTGTTTATTAACCCATATTATTTTGTTTCGCTACGTTGCTCTCTTTGTATGTTTATTTACGTCATTCACTTTCACCTCATACTTAACTGTATTACTTATCTGGACTTATCGAATTAAACTTACTGAATTTGCTTAGTAATTTTTTATTTGCAGTATATCACGTTTATTTTCTCTTTATTATCACTTATTTAGTTAAATAAATTTTATTTCACGTTTTCTTTTTAGTTTATTAGCTAAAAGTACGCGATTGTCCATGGTACGCAATGCAGTCTGGGCGCTTTCGAACCTATGCCGCGGCAAGAACCCGCCTCCAGATTTCGCCAAAGTTAGCCCGTGTTTGCCTGTCCTTGCGCGCCTTTTATTCCATTCGGATGCTGATGTTCTAGCTGACACATGCTGGGCACTATCTTATTTGTCCGATGGCCCTAACGAGAAAATCCAGGCCGTAATTGATGCAGGTGTTTGCCGGCGATTAGTCGAGTTGCTAATGTAAGCTTATCAAAATATGCTTTTATTCATAAGTTTAAGTAGGGTGACCCGACTTTTACCTTTTTTCGCACGTAAAGGCACGGCCAATCGAGTGTTGTGCAAGGAGCCTTACGTGCGGTAGGCAATATCGTCACTGGCGACGACTTGCAAACTCAAGTGGTATTAAATTGCTCTGTTCTACCGTGCCTACTCCATTTGCTGAATTCTCCCAAAGAATCGATTCGTAAAGAAGCTTGCTGGACGATTTCAAACATTACTGCAGGAAATCGGCTCCAGATCCAAGCCGTCATTGATGCCAACATTTTCCCGTCGTTGATTGAAACTCTCGGCAAAGCCGAATTCAAAACCAAAAAGGAAGCAGCTTGGGCTATCACGAATGCAACTTCGGGTGGTTCCCCTGAGCAAATCCGGTTTTTGGTATCACTGGTACGTTATATATTCGCCACTAAGACTAACAAGATCATCTTTTTCCATTTTAAGCTGGAAATAAACGTTAGAATAAAAATGAGTACAGGTAAAGTAGCTTGTTTTGTGCATAAAGTTCTGAATTAGTTTGTAATAATAAAGTATGAAGTTTTGAACTGAATAAGGACGTTTATTGTCGATTTTAGGGTTGTATTCCGCCTCTCTGTGATTTACTCACTGTCATGGATCCAAAGATTGTCCAAGTAGCGCTTAGTGGTTTGGAGAATATTCTGCGATTGGGACAACAGGAAGCCAAGGCCCATGGTGGAACAAATCCATATGCTGTCATTATTGAAGAGTGCTACGGTATGAGTACTACTTTAAGAAATTAAATTTTATTTGGATACAGCGATATATTTTCTGTGTATATAGGTTTGGATAAAATCGAATTTTTGCAGTCTCACGAAAACATGGAAATCTACCAGAAGGCGTTCGATATAATCGAAATGTATTTCGGCACAGAAGAAGAGGACGCGAAAGTGGCACCATCTATTGACCAACAAGGGCAATATCAGTTTAATCCTAGCCAAGGTGCACCCTCACAGGGTTTCAATTTCTGAAGGAAAGAAAGCAAGTTAATAATAGACAGATTGATGGTTTGGTTCATGCGTTTCTAACTTGAAGAACATGTGGCTGGGTTTGGATAAGTTATCTGTTGAGAAAACGATGTTTCTTTGAAGCCCAGGATGTAAAGCAGACTTACTGTAGCTAGAACGAGAAGACAAAAAAGGGAACCTAAGAAATGGGATTTACTGATGTACAGCCTAAGAGGGATTGTTTCTACCTTTGTTCATAATGAAGTGCTATAGTGAAGACACACAAGAAGTCTCTATTTCAGTTTGAAATTTAAGCCCAGTCACACTTATTCTCTTTGTTCACAGTTGGATTTGTTAGCTCTGCTTAATACATTCATATGCTTTTGACTGAATGCCTCCAAAAGTGTCAGCATTTTCTAAGATAACAATATAATTTCGAGACCGTGTGAGAAAGTACGTAATCATTAAGTGTTTTTTACTCGAGTCAAATTTTGTGGAATGAATAAAAGGCTCCGCAAAAGAGGGGAACCATTTGTTAAGGGTACGGAGGCGATTGAGATTGCAGTTGAGATAATCTGCAAAGACTACCATGGGAAAAAAGATACGTTATCTCATTTATGTTTTGCTGTTGTGAGTTATGAGTTCTATACGTAGGTACAATTGTAATGAATGATATCCTGTTCCGCCTCCAATGCCGACGAGGAAGTCGGAGGGATAGTTTTGATTAAGTTTGCTCGCCTTGTTCGAAAATAGTGTGAAATCCGTGACGTCGACAAAACTCAAGCAGCTATAGCTAAAGCAACATAAGGAAATAAACAATTTTAAAAAGGATTAGGACACGAGGTGTTTGGATTCACACATCGGAAGTCCTAGGAACTATAGATAGCAATGCCAGCACTCACTTGGAAATTGTACTCAACTGCTACGATAGGACATTCTGTGTAGTTCAGTTCATTGTTACATACTGGTCGTCATTTAGTAAGGTTCGTGAAAAGCGGTCGATGAATTGAGGAAACCGTGACTTCTGCTTTTCGTCGTGTCGGCTTGCTTTTACAGAATGAAGGGAGCCGGTGCGTAAATTCCTTACAGAACGATTAGCGTAACGAGTACAATTGTCCTCACTACTGAAGAGGGAAAAAAAGGACACAGCTTCCGGACTTCCCGTGAAGCCCCTTCAAGCGGTGTCCCTTTGAGCGGGTACGTGCTGCTATAGCCCTCCTGAAGAGCTTGGGAGAGAACGTAAAGGAGCTTTTGTCTCTGGGACGTTTTCGTTTAGCTTTTTTTTCTTCCCCTCTTTTGCGAAGGCGTTAGCGTTTGGTGCAGAACACATAAGGTTTTCTTTTCTTCTCGACGTTCAGCGTTTTGAACAAGACTGCCTCACCCCAGCCGGTGACCTTTGAGGTCCCAGTGCTGTCCACCGTAATTGGACGTGACAAGGGTTAACAAGGTAGAAGATCGCACTCGGCGCCACTAGTTTGGAATCCTTTTGAGGTGCACCTCAGGGTTTTTGGTCTTTTCGGCCCGATGTATCTTTCGAGTGGCTTGTATTCATGTTTGATATGTCGGAGATAGGATACAGAATGGGATTTTGGACAGCAAGAGGAAGGACTCACGAGCGTTCAAGTGCGGCAATCCGTCGTCGATCCGTGACTTTTATGTTGTTTGCATAAATTCTTTCAAGGGTGACCGCCCGTGGTGGGTGGGTTATCGTTTCCCAAACATGGAAGGGACCCCCAAAAACTGCGAAAGAAAACGATAGCCCTGGACTTCGGAGAGAATTCTGGGTGGAAGAGAACTATACCTTTTGGAGAGAGAGGAAAAGGCCCTCGAATGTTCCCCGCCGTTTTTGAGCCGGGTAAAGACTCCTGCGTCTCTTGAAGAATGAAACGTCATCTGAGAGGAAGGAATGACTGTAGATTATGCAAAAAGCGGCAAGTTCCAAAAGATGTGTAGCCTATAGCTGAGAATTTCGCTTTGTCGAGGAAGTCTATGTGCCAGGGAAACAAAGAACAGTTGGCAGGGGGATTTAATCTTGATGGTTTTTACCTTTTGGTGCCTGGCAATCCGATGGCGCGGGGACTCCGTGGCGGCAAACGGAAAGAATCGAGATTAGAATATAGTGGTTGGTGTAGTATAAAGTACTTGACTGTCTCGGTTCTGCCATTAACTTGAACGCGATAGCATCGGCGAGTCGTCGCTGGTAAGCTCCAAAAACACCACACTCCTCCAGTCTACTATGAGCGAATACGCTGGAAAAGAGTACTTATTAGGAGGCTCCGTCCATACCAAGGGTGGAGGGAGTAAAAAGAAATCATCGGACAAAAAAGGAAAACAACTAGTTCAGTAGTTCATTCAATCATTGTTGAAGAGCATCGCAGCCCAAGAAGGGTGAAAGGCACACGTACGTTCCTTCATTCCCTAAGGCCTACAAACTTATGTGGTCTGGCGCATTTTATAACCATGTTAAACGACCGCAACTATAGCTCGAGGAGTGAAACGAGTCCGACGCGTATCTTAATGGAAATGACGGACTCCAAACATCTCTTGAAAAATTATGCGTAACTACGGGATGAGCCACCAAGTTGTTTAACTGCGTTTTGACGGGGGGGGGGGNCCCCACATCGATTTCTGGTTTGAACAGGGAATGGGTAAAGTATAATATATTGCTTTCCATGTCTATATAATAGCGTTTTGGCAGACTATGCATGGTTTTTCTAAAAAAGGGGCTGCGTGTCGGTCTTTTGTATGCAGGAACCTCTTTTCAAGAAGCCGGGCGATTTCTCGTCTCTTTACTCGTAACCTTGTATACGAAAAACCAATCTAGGAAAAACGTTGGGTTGCTGAAAAGGGAACACAGAGGTTCTTTTTCATTGGTTCTATGAAGATGCATGTGTAAAGTGTGTATAGAGGCGGGGAGATTGCCTTTGGCTAAATAGCGGCTTGTTTGTCCACGACCGCAATCCACTATTATGTAAACAAGCGGCAGCTTTGATCTAGCCGACACACGGTACGAACCCAAACTCGAACGCAGTTACCATTAGGCCAGGCGATGTATATGCTGTTCAGAATTAAGAGTTGCAGTAAATTTTATAGGTAGCGACACGCTATGTGGTTGAAATGAGTTTTGCCCGTGTTAGAAACATTGCCGCGCCTTACTTTTCAATTCAACGATGCAGTGACGTAGTTTTGGAATGCTCCAACACAACTCCTGACATGCTTCCTATTTGAGAGCAGAAGTTGTTCAAACTGTTGAAAGCTAGGCGCATTTTGCCTGGGATGTCCTTGTATAGGTGACTCCGATCCAGTTGACGATCCTACCTGCACCAAAGGGGGGAACAACCCAGTGAGAACAACAACACATGGCCGACCTAAAGCCACCTCTTTCTCACGCGCCTACCATAATCGTTCAATGAAGACTTTCTTTGTTTAGGTTCACAGTCAAATAGCGCCCACCGTTGCCTTGGAAAAGGATTGGGAATATTCCTTCAATTGCGGGAGTTGGCGTGTAAAATGATCCTTTTTACTCCCTTGGCGCCCCCCCCCCCCCCTTAACCGAAACACCTCTTTGGTTTGGGCCCTGCACACCTGCGACTACGAAAATGGGCCGTTAGGCGGGGGTGGATTGGAAGGTTCGATGAAAGGCTAAAAGGTGTACTTATCGCCTGAGTGACAGGCGGCAAGGGTGCACAGACGCTACGGAAGCCGCCATGTCCAATGGATTTCAAAAGTCTTTTCAGCAATACGAAAAAGGTTCCAAGGGCTACCCCAGATGGGCCTTTCTTTCAGGAGAAGCTTGCTCTCAAGGGAAAATGTTTTCTTGACATCGTTGGTAGGAAAAGCTGCTGCTAGTGCAGCAGCAGCTTGCAAGAAGATCCACGACTCCTAATCGTCATGATATTCATTTTCTCCCCCTTTCCCCGCGCGAAAAAAAGACTTGAAGGAAACAAAAATCGCCGAAGACGGATTTCATTGCATCACAGGATATACACCGCAGTGCTAATGATCACAAACGTCGCTTTTATTTGTTATTGCGACTGAGCGCGGCGCAAAACGTTTTCGTTAGGTAAGTAGGTACTACACAACGCTTATAACTACGCCTTGGTCTGCTCGGACAACTCCATCACCCCGTAACGAACGGCGCCAGCTCCGCAGCGTTGCCGGCGCCGTAAATCTTGGCACCGTTTTTTGTGTCCATTCCTGAAACGGATAAAGGCCAAGAGCCTGCTGCCTTTGATGAGTTGGCTCGCTGCTAAAACGCGCCGGTTAGAAGAGGACTTTCAGCTGGGAAAAACGGAGGTTTTCGAATGCCAATGACGGCATAACTTCTGAATTACAGCCGGTTGGGCTTGTTCTGCTCTTGGCCCACACAACGAAGAATTAGACCAAGCATTTTCTATAAGGAGAAGTGTTTTTTTTTTCATGAGTATACATTTAACATTGGGTGCAGAGAAAATTGAAGATTTAACCACCCCAAATCCCGTACACCACGAACTGTGTGTAGGGAGTTTTGAGATGTGGACAGCGAACGTTTCCTGAACCCTTCTAAAACGCCTCGCCTTTTCCCCCAATTAACTAGGCATAAAAGACCATCAAAGCTTAAAAGATGAGCCCTGTCTTTTTCTTCGGTGTCATTCTAATTTGACGTCTTTTTCCTCCCCAATATGGACCTTTTCCCCTCTTGTGCCCATCTGTATACACTCCTTTAAGTTCGTCTTCTCTAATAGGACTTTCCATTCCCCGCACCAAACCACCTCCTCTTTCGCCTTCATCAAGGTAAATCACCGTTTCCTTTGCTAACCACCTTTTCACTCCCCTCCCGTCCACCCACCTTTGGTTCATGCCACATCAAAGGAGCCGCCGTCCTTTACGTCTTCAGGGAACTTCACAGCCTCTAAGCTATGGTGCCTAGGTTGCTGGTCCGGCTCCGACTACAACACAGTCAAACCTACAGTTTGGTGGGAGATGGTTGGATTTGTGCACTGTTTCTTCACAGTTATTAGACTCAGCCAACGAGAAGGTGTGAAACTGTGTACGTTAGTGAACCATATAAGTGAAACTGGCCATGCGAGCCAAGTGATCGATCATTACAGGATTATTACTCGAGACACTTTCTGAAAATTAGGTACGTATTCGACGACGATAGATACACTTCAAATTTTTCAAAAAAAAAAAAAAAAAAAAAAAACAGAGAAAGAAAAAGAAAGAGCACCATAATTAAAAAGATAGTTTACAGTGACAATTTCTCCTTTTACGTTACCTTGCTGGTACACGCTTTTCGGTACAAGCAAACCCTAAACTAGGGAAGGGTTGTAGTACGAGGAGTCACGTGGTTAGCGTCATACGGTAGCCGAGGAACCCAGGCCGGCACTAATCATAAGCTTCCCTTGGTTTTCGTTTTTTCTCTCTCTTCCTCTCGTTTCACAAAACTACCCGCTTATCAAGAGCTATAATTTCACGTTGCGCGTTTGCATTCAGAAATGTTTAATAGCAAGTCAGAATTATCATTTTCACCCCACTTACCACTTCCCTCATGGTCTTGCCCATGATAATTAAAGCTTCTTTCTTTGTAACCGGCACTCAAAGTCTTGAGATTGTTACCCTGGTCACCGTCCTCATTTTCGGACCATTGCCTTCTTAACAAGCTCCGACATATAACGAAAGTTGTTAGCAACGAGACTCATCCAATGGTTTTATTCACCTTAATTGCTAACCTGCTTTGAAATCGTCGCCACTGCTTTTTATTTCCTCAGCCTCGTGAGCAATTCGCAAAGACCTTGATTATGCTTAGTGATGAGCTGGTTCACTAGTCCTCTCACAAAGGTCGTTGACAAAGATCGGACATAAATTTGAAGGCGAACAAATATCACAGGAATGCATGTGTCACAACTAATTGGTTAGCGTACAAATAACACAGGAATGCATGTGATAGAATTAATTCGATTAGCGTGCGACCTTACAATTTGTTGCAGTGTTACTTCTATAGAATTGAACCCATAAAGCAAGCTAGCATTCCTCACTCGAGTGTCGGAGCCCTAAACGAGAGGAAACCGCCAAAATGTGCGCTTAGTTTGTAACACGAGAACTTCAAACGATTTGTAAAGTGCGGTAATGAATTCCTGGACCATTTTTCTTGGCTTTGACAATGTCGTTTCTCAAGTTCTTCTTTTTTTTTTTTTTTTTTTTTTTTTTTTTTTTTTTAATGACGAAACTTCTTTCGCAAAGTAAGGGGTGTAGCGTTCCTGTTGAAAACTATGCTCATAATGATGGTACTTTACGCTATAGATTGTTGATAGTCGTTAATGTTGGGTACTATCGAATGATTTCTTTCTAGAATGGCCATGTGGATGCGCGTAGCGAGCTTGTTAATGGCTTTTGTGTGTTACACACAATGTAACGTAGTGGACAGGCGAGGCGACTTAAAGCAGCAATTTAAACAAGTATATCTAGCTCGTTAATGGTCCGAAAGACCTTCTTTAATGATTTGCATAAAAGCAGGCATTATCCAAGTGCAACTCGCAGGAGCCTCCACCGTTGCACCGAGTCTTTCTTCAGAACCCTTCTGCAGTCTGCAACGATGGTTCCCAAGCAGGGTAAATAGTTTTTACATCCGTTCATTTTTGAGCCCTTCAGGTGGTAAACCACCGTGCGTTTTTCTTTTTTAGCTATTTTATCCGTAAATCATATGGAAGTCGTCGTTGGATCATCTTTCTGGACGGTACAGTAATATTCTTAATGCCAGGGGACTTTTCGGGTTAGAGTGACACCTTGATTTATAGTACATCATTTTAGGAGGGTGGTATTGCTTTGATAAACGGAGTTGCGAAGCGAGGTGGACCCGTTTAAGAAATTTGATGACATCGTCTACCTGGCCGTCGGCCAAGCAAGGTAATTTATGACCCCATCACTGGCGGCATGCCATATGAACGTATTTTCCCTTTACATTTCTACAGTGGGAGGAATGTTATCACCCGACCCGGAAGAGAACCCTTACTGGTGGAACGCTAATCATGTGTAAGTGAAGGTACACTTTTCTTGGATTGTTGGTGTCACATATTAGCAAAATTCTATTGAAGTCTCTCTCGAATATCTTCAGATTTCGCCATTCTATAACCCTAACCCTTAACTTCGACCTGGTTGCGTTTCAGATATATCCCTTATTGCTCCAGCGACTCTTGGAGCGGTACAGCCGCCCAGGGCAGCGGCACCCGGTTTGCTTTCATGGGAGCAATTATTCTGCAAGAAGTTTTGCGGGATTTGCAGCTCCAGGGTATGAGCAATGCGTCCAAGATTTTCTTAACTGGAAGCAGGTAAAGGGTCTCTTTTTGTTGAAAGATTAGCATCAAGATGGTCATAATTGCACTTTCTCCAGTGCGGGCGGTATTGGCATTCTCCTGAACTTGGACAAAGCAGTGGAATTGTTGAGATCTTGGGGTAGCAAGGCGGACATCAGAGGGGTATCTGATTCGGGCTGGTTCTTAGACCACGCTCCGTTTGCTCCCGTGGATTGCGTTGATCCACAGCGATGTTCGCCTTCTACTGCAGTCCAGTTAGGTTACAAGTTATGGCAGGCCCAATTACCAGAAACTTGCGTCAAAGAGCACGCAAGCCAACCCTGGAAGTGTTATTTTGGTCACCATATCCACAGGACCATGAAAAGTAAGTTGAGCTTTTTTTTTCAAAAACGAAAAACTCAGGTCTCACGGTAACTAAATCTGGAGCTTTTTTCTCTTTATCTCTACTCGTCCCTAAACAGCTTCGTTGTTCGTATTTCAATGGTTGTTCGACGAGGCTCAGATTACGGCCGGGAACGTCGGACCTCCAATCACTAAGCAGCAATGGGATTATATACACAAAGTGGGCGACCAGCTGCGCCAATCCTTAGAAAACGTGTCGGCGGTGTTCGCGCCGTCATGCATATCGCACACCGTCCTAACCAACCGCGACTGGCAGAATTTCAGGGTTGGCAGCGTGGGTTTACCCCAGGCTCTGCGCTGCTGGGAACTCCGCTCACCGTCTCACACTAGCGATGAACAAGGGTACTTTGACCAGGGTCCGCACATACGACATAACCATAAACTAAAGAACAAGGAGACGAAGTAAGGCGCTATTCTGACTTAAGCTATCGTTTGGGTTTTTAATGCCTGTACTCTAGTCATGTAACGACCGTCCTGCTGTCCGACGAACCCGGTTCGACGGCTATCTCCAAACCGGCGAGGAAGCTTGTCAAGTCAGGGTCGACAAATCAACAGCGAAATAACGCATCCAACGCGGAAAGAGTTGTGGTACCTTTGTCGGAGAAAGGACATAACTCGTCCTCCCTAGGAAGGGCCGATCGCAAGAAGCAAAAAGACAATAGTCGAAGGAAGAACCGACCTCGAAGCAAAGGTGGTAACAAGAAAGTCGCAGACACAGGAGAGGAGCCTGTACGCAAACGCGCTGCTACCGACAAAGTTAAAGTTCCCAAACCGAAGCGCGGTCACGGAAAAGGGAATAAAAAGAATAAAACGGCAAGCGAGCGCGCCAGGCGGTCTGTGGAGTCTGTGTGTCAAAGCCGGGCCATTGACCACTGTTCATGGCCACAATGTAATAGAGGATGTCCAAAACTGCATAATCCATTAACAGGTGAGTAGAAGACTGAAACGTCGATGCAGATCGTTGATCGTTCATGCAGTCGTATTTACTCAATTTACACATTTAATTCCTATGACGAAATTTTGCCTCCGGTTCTTAGGAGAAGAAATGGACTTCATTCAACTACTAAAATCCTTTGGACTCGATATGTCAAGCGTTGCAAACGCGTTGGGTATTGACTTACATACTTTGACAAACATGGATCATGACCTGCTTCTCCATCTGCTGACGCAGCAAGCTACCTAGCGACTCGGCATTCGTGACACGGAAGAACGCCAGGAATTAGTAGGATCTCAGGTGTTTAACTCTCTCTTGATTTCCCTTCTCAGATGCAGCTAATAGTCATTTGGATGTTCAAAGATTTTGAACACAGTATGAACTTATGTATATACTGGAAAAAATGCTCGTCAAGAATGTCTCATTGTAAGTATTGTACGTTCAACCCAGTGCCAGACTGTATTCTCCCAATACTCGTGTAGGATCGTTCATCTACCTCGCTATTGTATGACTGCAAACATTCCAATGTGTATATATAACACAAATTTTCGGTTGACATTGAAACAAAAAAAAAGAAAGTTTATGGTCGGATATTTGTTAGAGCATAGTCTGCATTCATTGACTTTCTTAGGAATTTTATGGCATTTCTTAACAACTACCTCTGTTATACTAAGCACAACAAGTGCTTCTATCGCTAAGATTCCATCGTGTTTAATAAAACTTACGCTAGTCTCGAACACAAAATTTCCCCTATATTATTTCCGTGTTACCACTGAACAGAAACGGTTACCTATGGTTGTAAGTCGTTACAATCGTAAGATCATTTCTAACACAAAATGCTGTGCTGAATTAAAATGGGTATGGCGTATTTTTCTCCTGAAAAAATAAATAAACAAAAACACACACAGAAGACTGGGTTCATTTAATAAAAATTGCAACCCGTTTATTTGAATAGGCTCGTAATCGGAAGGACAGTATTCAAATGTACGTAAGTTGTTTATGTAGCATTGTTTTCTTTTGGACTGATGTTTGCCTCATTGTTAACTTGGCGACTAAACGTAAACTGAGCTAATTGGCTTAATTGGTTTGGAGTAAACGGTGAAACGTTTTAGTTTTCTTTGGTCATAGGACCTTTCGAGAATTTAAGAATGTTGCAGTATTCTGGAGTCAGAGATTATTGCAAAAGATCCCTATTCACATGTAGACGAAGTTATTTCGTATTATAAGATGCACAACAGGGTTTTAATACATTTTGGAAACAAAAGAAATATTCAGCTCTCAGTTATTCAATTTCTCACCATTGAAAACAAATTTGTTAAAAGAAACGAAATTCGCGGCAATGCAATTAATGGGCTTCTAGTCAAGCCAATATAAACAATAGAAATTAAAGCCCAAATTCATTCTACAAGAGATTCGATGTAATTTCAAGCTTGCTTTGCTGAGACGTAATGTTCCTACGTAATTATAACTAATATTATAAACGAAAGAAAAAGTTAAATATAAAAATGTTCACACTTTCAAACTTACAAGACAGTAAATAGGCTACCACACAACCAAATAATTGCATTTAGTAGTCTACTTACGAGTTCATAATAATATTGTGATTTGTTATAATGGTCTGCAACTCTCCATAGAATTTCCGATTACTTGTTTACTTTTAATGTGCCTTAACTGACCACTGTAACTGTCTTTATGCGCTCACGTTATTTATCCACAGCGAGATTTGTGTGCTTTTCCTATTTGCCGCCATACCTTTTGCCGCGCATAGGATTGGTTGTTTACAACTGAGTTCTTCGTGACGTAACAGGGTTGAAATGAAAATGGAACGTTCCCCAATGAGCCAACCTTTCTTATTACTGTTTTGTGTTGATGGCAACATAAACAAATGGACCATATGTTCATTCGGACCTACTTAGTATCCATCAGTTGAATTGACGGGAGAAACTAAAAATGGCTTCGTCAGACTGGGAAGAAGTAAAACGGCTAGCAGCTGACTTTCGGCTTGCTCAGCTCAGCAGTACAACCCAAAAGTAATTAACTATTTTTCTCAGTATTTAAAAAACGGTACCGTAATTCTAATTTACCTAGGTTATCGGAGCGTAACTGTGTTGAGATTATGAGCAAGTTGTTGCAGCTAAAACTTCTTGACGTTTATTTTACTACCGATGGCAAGGAATACATTACACCGCAACAATTGTCTCGAGAAATACGCGACGAATTATTTCTTCACGGAGGTCAGACAAGTATTCAGCTTTTTAGAAAACTAATGTGTCATTTTTGTTAAATAAAAGGTCGCATAAGCTTAAACGAGCTTGTGCCCATTCTGAACGTGGGAATCAGTGCCATAGAAGCACGTGCCACAGATCTTGCACGTAACGAACCCGATGTACATCTCGTGTTGGGACAGTTGGTTGACTCGACGTACTTGGATCGCTTAGCCGAGGAAGTGAACGAAACATTACAGCAGCAAGGTCAAATTAACATATCCGATTTAACGAAACAATACGATTTCCCTGCCGAATTCTTGCAAGAAGTATGGATAACAAGCTTGGCTTAAAATTACACCAAGAAACAATATTTTCTTCTAGCATTTGTCAGCTCGTTGGGGCTCGATTATTCAAGGACAACAGGATAAAACTGATAGTCGCCTGATTTTCACGGAGGGATTTTTAGCCCGCAATAAAGCCCGCATTAGGGGTGCATTGACAGCCATTACGAAGCCTACACCAGTGTCAACCATTATTTCGGCCTTCAACTTCCCAGAACGACTGTTTTTCAGTAAGTACAAGGTTCTAGTAGCTTGGACGTATACGTAATAGTCTTGTACGTGACGCTTTTTAATGGTTAAATGACAGTATACAATTGGAGCCTTTAAAATTCAGATTTAAGTTATAAAATAAGTGAATACACGTCCGAGTAAAATTCGTTCTACTTTTTTCAGATTTTGCTGAGGAATTAATAGCACTTGGTAGACTATCAGCAAGCATCACCGGCGGGCGACAGGCATCGAAAGCTACTTATATTCCGACTATTCATTCCAAATCCCAAAGCGAATGGATTGATAGCTTTTTCAAACAAAACGGATACTTGGGTAAAATACAAATACTTCAAGAAGTTGAAGCAAGGGTACCTAATGGAATGAAAACTGTACCTTAGAATATGACGCTCTTTCGAGGCTGGGAATTAGCGACGCTAAAACTTATTTACGAAAAAGATTCAAAGATGATTCCTTAACATTCTTGGAGTCTTGTTGCGTGGGTCAAGCGATTAAAAGTCAAGTAGATTCCAGTGTGGAGGAGGTGCTAGCTTCTGGTACTTGGGTGGACCTTGCGGTAAGTTTATTCTTGATTTTTCTTATAGTATAAACTTACTAAATATAATTTAACTATAAATATATTGAAACAAATATAATTTAAATTGAAATATAAAAGTGAAATTTGAGTATAAATCAACTACAATTTATATCATATTTGTATCTTTCTAGCCATTGCTCCCCAGTGTTTTCGGACCGGCCGATGTCTTAGAGTTGCTGCAAGAAGCTTTGACAATTCGCAAAAAGGACAATAAATCTAGCAGTGGAGCTATCATTCTAGCTGAAACTGTTCTTGTCAGCGATGCCTATGTGCAACAGTTGAAGAAGTCTTTCGAGACTCGTATTCGTGAGAAGGCTAAACAGGTACTCAATTGTATATAAAAAAGAAAATATTACAAGTTTTACTTAATTTTTGAACGTCTTTCCCTAGCTGGTTGATTCTGGAGCTTATTTGCAAGCTCAAGCGGACAGCCGTACGTCTGGAAAAGGGCAGACCGACGCCAATGAAGGCAAAAAAGACAAAAAAGAAGAACGGCGTAAAAAA
The DNA here is from genome assembly GCA_022885665.1 of Triops longicaudatus. NCBI lineage: Eukaryota > Metazoa > Arthropoda > Branchiopoda > Notostraca > Triopsidae > Triops > Triops longicaudatus. The sequence continues at coordinate 126,702 of JAGQDJ010000202.1, read as the reverse complement.
GCAGTCGAAGGAAAATCTGGCGGTGGAACTCAGGTACTGTCCTGCAAGTTTTATTTACACAGCGTTTACATGACATTTTTGGAATGTACACCTCCAGGGCCGTGAGACGAAAACCAAATCGACAAAGAAAAAGTACTTGAAAGGAAAAGGTGATGATTGGGATTCCGACGGAGAGGATTCCTCATCCGTAGTTTCGAAACCCACCGAACTGGAATTTATGTCCGTTGGGGAGCTTGTACGAGTTTTACGCCAGGATGTTTCTTTAAAAGATGCATCTGAAGAGATAATCCAAGAGCTAGCGGAAATGTTACAACGTCCGTTAACTTTAGTACTGCGTGAAGAAGCTCGCTTAGCGTTCCAAGCATTGCTGGCTTCTGCTGCAACTGACAAGCGCAAATCTCATGGAGATTTGCAGGACAAAGTCCAGAATTTAATTACGAACTTAACGCAAGCGGACAAGGCTTCGAAGCAATTCCCGACTATGGACTTGCAGCAGCAATTAGCCAAACATGCATTGAAAACGCTGGGCGGTGAGCTTGTCATGGAACTTTTGGCGTACGCTGTCCAAGAAGGATCTAACATCGACACATCCAAAGAATATACACTCGAAGTAATTAATTGTTTTGTTATGTATTAGCATCAAGATTTTCTTTCAAAACTGAGAACAGTTTTGCAAAGACAACGATAATTATGAACTGCTTTTTAGGCTAGAGCGAAATTAATTGGTCAGTGCAGTGAGGATGTTAAAGGATCGTTGTTAGCCTTGAACAAAGCTACTGGCTCATCGAGCATCGAAGAATTTTTGACTTTATCGGACGCAGCATTGAATGCTTGCGGAGTATTGCTTAAGAAAGTGGACCGGAAGAAGGAGAAGTTGGTCAAAACTAATAATTCGAAGTGCACCGATTTAATTTTTGGTTTATTAGGAATGTGACTCAGTTACAGCGACAATCTTTACTAGAGCAGCTCAGTGAAGCGCAAGATGCAGCATTAACGTTGCATGTTGTGGCATTATTGTTGTTCCACACTGTAACTGGGTGTGTGCTGCATGCATCGGGGAGATTTGTACCCCAAATTTTAGGTTTTCTGCAACCGCAGTTGCCAAGCGAAATGGCCGATCTTCTCAGCAAATGCCAAGGTTTATAATTGCCATCTCTCGTACTTAGTAACCAAAGTCTTCTCTTCGAATTTGATAGGATTGGTGATCCAGCAATTAAAACAAACGAAAGAAGAGGAGAAACAAGAAACCCAGCAACAGTTGGATGAGTTGTTGCCCAAGTTAAAGGAAATCGCGATTACCTTCAAGAAGTCTAAGACTGATGAAAGTTAAAGTTAATGTGTCTGGTTAAAACCCAAAAGACGCTCCGCTGTTTCGGTTGTGGATAAATAAAAGATAGGTTACGTGGGATAATTTGTTTTGGTTTTCTCCAACAATGGGATTTTTCCCCCAAGCAATCATATGAGAACTATCAGATTATGTGGTACGTTTTCGCTGAAAATTTCTCATCATAAAATAATCTTCTCAAATCCTTGGCTAGTATTCTAGTTCTGTACCGCGAACAAGTTTTCGACTTAATTAAGAGCTATATTGATACATTTGTTGCGTGCGAGTAAAATTTAATGTTACGTTTCGAGCCATTAAAGAAGACAAAGCTCGTGAAATGTACGGCCGCATTTGGTGGAGACAGGAGTACCCGACTTCGAAAGAAAATCTTGACAAATATAACACACCGAATTCATTTCACCAGAACACTGATTGAATAGCATTATTTGTTCTGTAAAACTATTTGCTTTTTTACTCTATTGAATGTGAACGTATGAGCTAGCAATAGCTTTGCTACTGCTTCTGGTCTGTTGAAAGGTAAGAACGAAGTTCGTTAATGGGCTATGCGATTACCTCAGTCAGTCAACAAAGAAAACTGCTGTAGAGCGTTCAGATTTACGTGTCGTAAATTAGTGCAGTATAAGCGTGTCCATATATTTGGCACCGTTTGGGTCAGTAAAACGTTATATTTTTGCGATGTCCCAAGATGAATTTGGACGTCGCTAACGGACTATACACTGATCCCACATTTACGCGGTAAATTGGTTCCGCGAAAATAGCGCTTAAGCGGAAACGCGTAAACTGAGTCATGTTATACATGTAAGATAGGGATGAGATATGGATGCGTTCCATGCTCTCAGAAATTTTAAAAAATGGCAAATAAATCTAATTTTAATCTAAGTGTATAGAAAGGGTTAACGGTAATATCGGAGCATTTTTTAAAATTTAAACGTTTCTAAAAGTCTTCAAAGAATATTGCAAATCACAGAAGTTAAATGTTACCAATTCGACATGACTCGCTAGAGCGAATCTGCTTTAGTGCTTTGAAGTTTCGCTATTTAGAGCACGAAGTATTTATTCTTACGTAATTTTGAGTCATAGCGCCAAGTTTTATGCAATCTTTAGCAAATATTTACCAGATTTCAGACCGCGTAAATGTGAAACCGCATAAAACGAGACCGCGTAAATGGGGGGATCACTGTACTTTGTCTTTCTGTCCTTTCTTCTTTTTTTGGGTGCAGATTTTTTTGGAAATACAATTTATCGATTCTGTACGGTAAATTGACACATATCAGCGTCAAAAAGAATGTGATAAGGAAGGACTTGCTTACCCTTACCGAAACACGTAAAGGTTAATCGAGGATATATAAAATTGTAAGCTGACAAGAAAGAGCACGCAAAAGTTGTCAATTTCCCCATTATCGAAAAATCAATGTATGCTAATAATTTACGTTCGTCACTCTCAGTAGTCTTACCAAATTTTAAAATCTTAAGCTTCAAGGTACGAGTCTTGGAGCTTTCGTGACTACATTGAGGCACCACTTCACAAAACGTTTCGTTAATTTTAAACTTAATTTTGAACCAAAATTCATACAAATTCATTTTCTTATTCATTTCATTTACCCTTTCCTCAGGATTGTCAAAACTGCTTTCAGATGTCCACCCCATCAAAGACTGTCTAAGCTTGTCACCGGTGACCTAATAAGCGATTCTAGAAGGAAGTACATGTCACAACACGCCAAAGACGGAAGTATAAAATCTGCCGTAGCTAGACATCTCGGCACAGTGAAGCCCTAATTACACATAATGAAGCTTCTAACCATTATCCTTGTTTGGTTACGGATCGTAGTCATTTTGGCTCATATTCCAGAGATCGGTAAGCTTTAGTTAGATATTTCCCTATACACATTAAGAAATTGAGCTCTTGACTACAGTAATCTTGCATGATGGGACACACGTCGAGTTTGACGCCGCAATGGAGTGGCCACAAAGTCTCAGGATGGTTTTCAGGCACTTGGCATTTCGACTACCTAAGTTTCGCTTATTTCAGACGTCATCTTTATTGTATTGTAAGACTATTAATGATTAAGAGTTAAGACAAATAGTAATTAAAAACAGTGAAGAAATTCCACTTGCGGGATCAAAACGCTTTAATGGGATTGATTACCATATCGCGATGCGAAAGAGGCGATCTTTTGCAATCTGTGGCCCATAAATTGTACCCTCACGTACAACTCTTTCGAATCGACACCGAATATTGTCACGAGCCAAAGCAATTACTCATAACTTGGCTAAAGGTAACCCATCTTTCAAGTTTTATTCGTCCGTAGACGGACCTGTACACCATGTTACTTAACTGTCCAGCTTGAAGTCAGTTTTCTTGCATTTCGTTAGAACTTTCAATAGAATACGTTTAATTGAGATTTGTACAATTAAATTTCGGAAAGTACCTTCACAGCAGAAGGTTTTGCAAGTATCAAAATACGATGCATACAGAAATTGAGTGCTATGCATTTATGGGTGATTCCAACTGAGAGCATAAGGACATCAATGGTCGCACAAGAGAAGCTCAAGGAAGTGAAGGTAGACTTTCACAGGCTCAAGCAAACTTGTGTTTATTAGAATAAAGGGTTCTTGAAAAAAAAGAAACCTTTCTTAATTATTTAGGCAATGAAGTAATCCACAACTATGCTAGTTGACCGACAAGTGGGCCAACAGAGGTATAGGACAAACATGGGCATAAGGCCTTTTGCTCTCAGTGGGAATGTCTCCTTTGGAAAAGGGTGTTACAAATTAGACTTAAACCGTTGCAGACAGATTGGCCGTGTTTCTGGTACGCGTTGCAAGGCTGGGTCGACAAACTGATAATCCAGCATGAGAAATCCTGCTTACCCTCTTCACAACGTAAGGGAACTACGATCATGGAAGCTAATACGCAATGTCCATTTCAGTCTCGCATTGCTACGCATATCGTGGACGCGTACCAAGAGAGGTATCGACGAAATATACTCAGTGGACGCACACTTCGGGTTGGCATTGTGAACGTAAATAAATACAGTATTCGTTCTTAGTAAAGTTAACTGAGATTTCTGTCAGAACTCTCTCTCTTGGATTTATGGAGACTTTAATGACCCGAAGACCCTCAAATTCACGGGGGTGCTAGCTGACCACATGGAATCACTTGCACATGCTCTTAATTACAGGTCAGTTTGGCTTTGCTTACTAGTACAACTGTTACCTTCTTTATTTTATCTTGAATTGTTATAGTTTTGAGCTTGTCATTCCTAAAGACCATAAAGTGGGTGCTCTAACCAGCAACGGATCTTGGACGGGTTTGTTTGGATTGATGGTTAACAACGTAAAAAAAAGGAAAGACACGAAATTAAATTATTATAAATTATCTTTCTCACCTTTCTCAAAGGAAACGGATCTAATGGGGTATGCCACTAACCTATACGTAGAGAGGTATCGTATAGTGGACTGGATCTACGCGGCATACGACAGCACCTTTGCTTTCATCATTCCTCCCCCAGACACTGATCACAACTGGTTAGCTAGCGCTCAGCCATTTCATTTCAAAGTAAAAATAAATTAAAAATATATACAATTATATGAAAACATATTTAAATAAAATTTATGTGTAAAATCTCATCATTAATGGCATTACTGGAAGGCTTGAAAGTTAGCATTTCTTCACATATCACAATTTCGTGTTCTATGCTGTAGAAATAGAGTGCTTTATTTTACCTATATATTTACATTCATTTTTGGTTCCAGGTTTGGATATATATAACTGGATTTTTTATTTTTCTTGGATTGTTTGCGGAGCTGAGCGACTATGTAAAACAACGTTTACATCCCCAAGTGACGAAAAGATCTTGGCTAATATATATATTCAACTACCTACGTGTTCTGCTTAATCAAGGTATTTTTTTTAAAACCAAAGCAAAGCAATTTTATTTCATTCCACGACCAAGGGGGTGATGACTCATTGACGCACACTGGAAGCCGAATTACGATGGGTGTCTGGTGTATTTTCGCCTTAGTAGTTGCTAATTTGTACACGTCCGTTTTAATCGGTTATTTAACCATTCCGCGATTGAAACCCATCATCAGCAGCTTTGACGAGCTTGTCCAATCCAGCCGTGTTCGCACTCTCTTCTTCAATGACAGTGCCCTCAATCAAATTTTCATGGTAAAAAGCGACGTCTGGATTTTAAGCTTTTCAGTTCACCGTAATAGTTTCAGTGAAGCTAGTCCGTAGTAACTATGTAGAGCTTACTATATTACGGAGTTTGTGTTTTAATTTCCAGAGTCCCAGCGCTAGCGGCAATGTGGCATTAATAGCTCAACGGGCAAAGGAACATCCCGAAGACTTCGTTAAAGATTCTGAAGCGGCTGTGGAAGAAGTCGCCAAAAAACGAACACGGGTTTATATGGACGCTCTACCTTACGCATACGGAGCCCTAGCACAGGATTATCAAAAACATGGATATTGCCGAGTTTCCACGGTTCGTTTCAATTTCTTTACGATACCAGCAAGCTTCGCTGTCCCGAAAGGCAGTCCATATTGGCATTTCTTGTACAATGCGTATGTAGCAAAACAACAATAAATTAATTATTAATTGACTACTTCTCTTTTTATAGGCGTGCACGAATTGTCGAAGTTGGTATTTACAAACAAATTAGTAAAAAGTTGATTCAGCCCAGTCCGTGCATGAATACGGTAGCCACTGTCCCTTCCAACCCTAAACTAACTTTGTCTCACTTACGAAGCCCCTATGTATTGTCGGCTGTTGGTATCGGCTTATCATTTATAAGCTTTTTTGGTGAACAGTACTACAAGTTTGTAACCCAGTCTAGAACCGCTTCACCCATAGTTTAGTCGAGGTCCGGTGAACTTTCGTTACACTCATTGTTATTTATGCAAGGAACATAGTTCGCTATTTGAATTTATTTTTGGGAACTTTTTAAAATGTCTAATTTTGTGATCTACTTATCACACAGAGAAGTCAGGGGTTTCTTGAATGCAAAGTTCATGTCGTCAACTAGACATGTCTTACGGTGTTCCGTTTTTTTAATTAAAAATGTTAAAAACTGACTTCCCTAACATAAAGAAGTTGTCGAAAAAGTAGAAAAAGGAGCCCGTAACGTTGCAAAATATCCGATTTTTCATCTGCAGAAATTCTTCATAGATATGATGCACGTAATTGCCTTAAAACGTATTACATCACTGTTCAATAGTTACCGTAATCTTGCACACTCTTTCAGCCAAGTAATACTTAAAAGGACCATTTATAAGTTAAGTGGTGATTGGGTTTATTCATAAGGAATTTAATCATTAATTTATCCTGTACTAAGCGATATTTCTGTAACTTTCTGGAAATACAGATTCAACTTAAGCCAAATAACCACAATGGTCCGTGTAGGACATGGTATGAGACGTAGCCTACTTTTTTTGTTTATATCGTTTCTAGTTTCCTGATTATTTAAGTTTTATTCTTTTAATGCATAGTAGCAGTAGGTAATTTCTTCCCACTACTCTCCGACCTTCACTCACGCTCACTTTGCGTCAAAATTTTATCCATCATGAAGCTTGAGAACGACAAGGTAGGATGGCGCCAGACTACTGACAGCTCCGTAGCCTTTCAAGAGACTCCTTCCATTGCCTTTTTACCACTCAGCGGGAGGACTTTGTTGTGAAAACTTTGAACTTAGTCAAGACGCCAAACATAAATTCTACGCCTCCGTTAACCGTGACAAGGAGGAAAGTCCTTTAGACAAAGTTTTTGTGCGTAGTCGTTTATTCGACCCGTTCTCCTTGGAATGCGGTGGAACAAGCTAGAATTAACTACTCTTGCATTGCAACCATCTTTTAAATTTGACAAAGAAGGCGTTTTGATAATATGGGAGAGGCAAGAAAGTTTTTTCTTCAAAAAACCGGACGGTAGTATGCTTTTCTAACACTCGCTAGTCTGGATTAAAATTGCGTTTGGAATGTGAATACTAAGAGTCGCCCTTCGATTTACCGGACAAGCGTAAGTTGGAGAGGTTCACTGCGGAATCCAGTTTGTACTTGTGGAATTTCTTAACTCCTATATATCAGTTACTTCAAGGATTTTCCAGACTTCAAGTGACGGAAAGTGCTTATAAAATTTAGTGTCCGTTAAATCGAGAGCCGATTGTGTGGTGCTCTGACTAGGAAATATGTTATAATCTCTTCGCATTTGCATGCTACAAGGCTTACTAAAAGGTAGCTTGTGTGATCGTGCTAATTGTTTTCTGTATTTGATGCTTACTAGAATCACTGCATGATGCCAAAACAAACAAAAAGCGTCGATCATCCTTACGAGATCTGACATGTATTGGCGGTGCTGTACGCAAAGGTCAGCCTTTTTAGTTTGAAAAGATAACCTCATTTAAACTATCTTAACATGACATTTAATATTGTTTCCACAGTTTGTGTGGAAAGATGGTGCCGACTACGTGGGAACTTGCTATTTTACTTCCGGTCACATGAGCCCTGGTCTGAACCTGCTGGCATTATTGTTCTCACCGATGTTAAAGTCAACATTGATCTGCAGTCTGATCATTCGTTTTCTTTTACGTTAGGTATATTTCAATTTAATTTGAAAGAAGCTTGAAATATAATTTTGCGGTATTTTGTTTAAAGTTTTCCCTGGTGGTGGCCATCAACGAGTTTCAGCTTTGTCCCCAGATGAACGCAATGATTGGATCTCTGTTTTGTCGCGATCGAGTTACAGTTCTGCCAAAGATGAATTGCAACGCTTAGAAGCTAAAGTAGCCGATTTGAAATGCAAGTCTAAAAACTTGCCACGATTAGCAACCCCACAAAGCACTTTAGCCTATCCGGCTAGCTTACCCTTATGTGAATTGTGGTTTTCCTGTGATAATTTACGCTGCAGTGCCCAGGGTCAACCGCCTAGCACCCGCCTTCGCGTAGCAATTGCTATCAAGGAGGATCCGCTGTGGTTACCGCTACTACGCACGGAGATAGTTTCAGTTAAGTCACAAAAAACGAAATGAGTCAAATCCTTTTGCCGTTCATTACTCATGCCTGTTGTACTGCTTATAGAAATGCAGCAATCCCACCTTTCTAACCACGCTACCTGTCACACCCGATCTCGTGATACCTAGCAACTTGTCGCGGTTACGTATCACTGCCTGCGACGTCAAAGATGTCGTCTCGCACACCAGCATTATCCTCGCTACGGCCGAAATTACTTTAAAAAGTCTTTTGACGCAGATCCAATCCGGACGAGTACGTCTCCAGTTGGCAAACGCACAAGGTGACGGAATGGGTTTCGTAACCCTTGCCAATTCCGTTGTCTGGGATCCCATGATCCCACCTGCCGCACCTGCCAACGGTTCACCTGCACGGGCGGTTGAGGAAACAGTTGAAGTACAGAATAGATTAAAAAAAAAGTTTCGAACTGGTTCTCTTAACAATATGTTCATCAAACAGGTTATGGGTCACAGAAGAACACAATCGCTTCCACCACGGTTAAACGTAGCCTGTCCACCTTTGCCACCTGTAGGTTTAAGCCACATTTTCCTAGCGAACCCCAAGTTGAAAACCTACCGACTACAATCAGGCTTAGGTGGTGACATTGTTGTCCATGAGTCGATGTTTGAATCGCGGCTAAACAATCACATTCCCCAACAGCTCTTGTAAATGTTCGTAAGCAAACACTGCGGTGAGACTAATAAGAAATTTTGCGTAGGCGTTTATGGGTACGCCAAGAGAAAGAAAACATTGCTAATGTAGCCAAACTGGGTAATTTGTATCCCCCATGGCACCAACGTCAGCTTGCGTTGCTTGATCGCTGCTTGAAAAGACTGACAGAGTACGAGGACGCGTTGAAGGTCGTGTCCGAGCGGGGTACCTTTTACAAAGCTAGCACGGACAAAACCGATAAGAAGCTTTACTTCCTGCCCACAAATTTACACTTGCAACGTTTATTTGCACATAATGCGAGCTTAAGAAGAACGGGCGTCTTTGATTGGGTCACGGTAGGAGCTTGGACCGCGATGTCCTTGGAACCGTCATCTGCCGGCCTTTCCAAGTAATATGCGACATTTAGTGTTATAAGATGCGGAATGACAAAGTGGGTTAGGTTGTTGAGTCAAGATTCTGTCCAAGGATCGGTAACGAGCGAGTTGAACGCTATTCGAAACACTATCGCTAGCCTTAAGCGCCTTCTTCCGCAGCTCACGGAATCATGTCGACTATTATTGGCCGCTACGATGGCCAAGGCGGTACAACCAATACTAAAGCTAGCAGAGAGCTTAGCTTCAAAAGTGAGTTAAGATATCTTAAAAAAAATGTCGATGTATCTGTAAATTCGACTTACATATTATCGTGTTTACGTTTAAAGGCATTGGAAATGCTCAAGATATGGGATGCGGGTCTTTGCGAACGGGCCTCGAGGTTTTATGAGCAACACAAGCGACCAAGTATTTCCGAACAGAACCAGCCTTCGCTACTGCCCATCAAAGCTATGGCACAAGCTGTCGTGAAAGAATTGCAAACCCTCAGTACACATTTTCCTTGTGATGCTACAGATGTGGAGAATGCCAATGATGATGACCGACAACCTGCCGAAGTTGTCGGATTGAACATAGAAAGTTCCTTAACGGTTCTCGCAGAGAAGCTGGAAGCGTTGCTAGGGTCATTAAATGACGCAGGACCTGCATTGAAGTCATTGTTAAAAAACGACGCTGACATAAAGAATGCCGTAATATTTTTCTGTTTTCATTTCTTATTTTAAAAAATAAAGAATTTTTTATTTTCAATTCAACAAATATTTATAATTTTTTAAAATATAATTTGGAATCGTTTCATATCTAGGAAGCGAAACCTTTAAAAGACGTTGATTGGGCGGAAGCGCTCAGGCCTTGTTTGAATAAGCTCGAGTCGACTGCAGAAATGATGCTCAAGAACTTGGCATTGGCGGAAGCAGTACTGCGTGTGCAAGAAGAAAGTCAAGCGGAAGCGTTAGCCCATGCTATTCAATTCCGTCGTGACGTCGTCTTTTCACAAGCTGTAAGAATTCTAAGTTATGCTAATTTTTAATTTATGCGAATTTTTAATTTATTCTTTTGTTGTAGCTGACGGCTGTGACAACAGCACTTTGTGCCCAGCTGCACTGCAATCACAATACCGAGTTTTTAACACTGCTGAACCGTGGCGGTCAGCCGTTGGTGGTAATCGAAGGTTTGCTCAGTGCCATTGGTTTGGAAGCTGTCATGCTTGGTGATATGATTCAAGCAGCAGTAGATGTCGAGCAAGTCACGTTTAAGATCGTGCCCGTGAAAGGCAGCAATGACAATAACTACTTGCCCAAAGTGTATGGCAGCCGAGAGGTTTTGGAAGTCAGTCTCCCAGTCTCGGGCAGCGTTTGGTCCAAACTTAACCATCGCTCCGTACCAGGGCGAGGTTTGCATGCTCTGAAATTCCGACTCACGTGTGCTTTCTTTAACGTGGGCATAAATGAGGAAGCAACGCTAGCCGAACAGTTTGGTGACTATGCGTTGCAAACTGATTTGAACCGTGCCTCGTTTCTCAAACTTAAAGCCTATTATCATCATTTTAAGAAATTTCACATGGAGACAGCCACAAAAAGTAAATAGAGAGAATTTGTCGGCAGGTAGTAACTGTATTTTAGAAGGCCCATCGCGGTTACCAGTGTCGAGCTTATTATTACGGTTAGAAAAAGCTGTGGAAGGTGCCAGGTCCAAAGATACCTCAATTTTGCAATTGGCGTCCAAAGTAGCAAGACAACTATTCGGTATGGTATACGCTTTCTTAGAGTTTCTTAACGAATTGTTGAGTGTATCTTTTGGAATTTGTTAGGGCTAAGGGTGACGAGCTGCAAAAGTGCCAAAGATCGAACGGGAATGGCTGTTACGTTGGAGGAAACGCAGATTTTACAAAACGACTTCGACCTAGCGGAACATGACGTAATGAAAGTAATGAGCTGTTTGAGAAGGTACGTATTTACGGCTTTAAAGTGTGAAATAGTATAGGACATCTACGGCAAGACTTCGTATTTACTTTAGTTCTTGTGTGTTGTCTGTGTTATTCAAAAAAAAGCTTATTTTCCGAATTGACGACAGTGTGATGAATGCACGCTGGCATATGGACTCTGATTATATAATGTTGTTTGCGTTTTAGTCAAGGTACACGCATAGAAAATACTGCCAAAAATGTTGGGAAACCACGGTATGCCTTCCATCGGTTGCAGCTGATGACATTTCCAATGGAATACAGACCGCCGCCAGGGACGTATGGGAACGTTCAATCTTAAATTAAGATTCTCAAAAGTGTCTCAAGACATTGTAATCGGCATTGCCCAACTAGTCTCTGTTTCTTTTATCTCTTACAAACTGACTGAACCTATTTGTACAGCTTTATGGAAGTCCAGTGAAAATTGATATGATTTTAGTAATGTAATCGACATTTCAGGGTATAAAAAGATATCAGAATAGGGCACATTACGTTTTGCTGTTAAGAAGATGGAAATATTAAATAGCTCTTTTAATCACCTTTTCAAACTACTTTACCAGTTTTTAATTTATGCGATACAGTTAAGAATCTACGTGTAGTTGCTATTCAGCATAAAGTAGAACTCTTGCTACGGATGCCCTGAATGTAACGAAATCTAAGAGGCATAAAATAAATAAAGTGTTTATTTTGCTGCAAACAAAACTCGTAAATGCAAACAACTTGCGAGCAGGTTTTGAACTCGATTTTTTTGTCTCGGGAAACCTGTTATGGGTGTTTCTTAACCTTGCCTAAGGCGTTACGGAAAGTTCAAAGCTCGCACCGTGTTTCAGTAAACATTCGTGTCTGAAACCTGACCGGTAGAAAGTGTATTTCACACAGAATGGATCTCAGGCTTGTAAGTGTAAGCATTTTAGCCAGATATAATGTATTTACCTCGTTACTATTTTTATGTAGGTATTGAGGTACTTGGGAAACACAGTTTCGCGGGGTCAGCGGACACGGAAAATTCTTCTTTGGATGCTTACAATCTCGGGGTTGTTCAATCTTGTACTCATATACCGCTTAAATCACCAACAGTCGAGCGTGTCGTGCAGCGATGACTTCCCATACAGCCAAAATCCTGATCACTCACGACCGGCAAAGGGAGTGAAAACTATATTGTATTGGAATAGTATTTTTCACTTCGATGAGGAATTGCCCTTCTTTTTCGGAACTGGACAAGCCCCTTTTCTAGAGCATTGTCCAGTGTCGAACTGTTTCACAACATTGGACAAATACTTAATGAAACCCATAGAATTCGATGCCATCATTTTCTTCTATCCACTGTTGAAAGCGTACGATGCACCTTTTACGTACTCGCGAGTGCCAAACCAGTATTATGTTATGCTTACCGAAGAAGCTCCACCCATGTTGGAGGAATGGCGCACGGAACGGCTTAATAATTTCTTTAACTTAACAATGGGTTACCGCAAAGATTCCGACATATTTTGGCCCTACGGAGAAATTGAAAAAATTCCGGGGCGAGGAGAAGTCGATATGGCCACAACCATTGCTGCTACCCATAGCGGACCTAACTTTGCGCAAGGGAAAAAGAAGCTTGTTGCGTGGTTCGTGTCCAATTGCCACACTGAGAGCAAGCGAGAGTTTTATGTGGAGCAGCTGAAGAAATATATCCCAGTTGATGTGTATGGTGCTTGTGGCAACATGACTTGTCGTGATAATGCGGACCAGCCCGATAAATGCCATCAAATGTTACAAAACGACTACAAGTTTTATTTGTCGTTTGAAAACAGTTTTTGTCGGGATTACGTGACCGAAAAATTTTTCGACATGATGAAGCTCAATATTATACCAATTGTGTATGGTGCTGCGAACTACAGCACTATCGCTCCGCCTCATTCCTATATTGACGCTACCAAAATGGGGATGAAGAAGCTGGTGGCACTTATCCGGGAACTGGACGCGAACGATACTTTGTATAACGAATATTTCTGGTGGAAGCCATATTACCAAGTTAAAAACCAACGGAAAGACTTTGCGCCCCGTGCAATGTGCAAATTGTGTGAGATCCTCAACAGCCCCCAGCCAGTGCAGCAAGTGTACGAGGACTTCGTCAGCTGGTGGGACCAACCGAATCACTGTCATAGCGAACATTTCTTCCCTGTTAAGCAATTCACTTTTGAGAAAGTAAATCTGAATGCTGTCAAACCAAAACCACTGGACTAAACGCAATTTTAGAGCAAACTTTTGGCCCTTACTGATCTTAACGAGTGAAGGTTTTCAGTTTGGTAATGTCTATCACCTTATACCTGCCTATATGCCTATACCTGGGCTATACTATGTACGGGATATACCACTATAACTGGGCTGCCAAATCCCGTCAAAACTAGTAAAAGTTGACGAGCCGAAAGAAAATATTGTCTGTTAGTTACAATAATAGACTTTTCCTTCACAGAGGAAGCGATGTCCCCTTGTTTTATTTTAAAACATTATAAAGTTGTGTATACCGGGGCCTTGATCCACGATTTATTCTTCTATGAAAAATTACATGTTAATATTTTCGGACGCTTGTGCTGAAATATAGACTAGTTCACCGAAAGCTCCTAATTAGTGATGTATGTGAAATTGATCTTGAGGTGACGAGGCAATTTCTCTGAGAAAAAATATGTTTTTTTTTTTTCTTTGGTAATAAATATGTTAGCTATTTTTATGTACTACAATATCAGAAACCGGCTTTGATAAATGCGATATAATTTATTAAAATAAACTATAATACAATAAATTCAAAAATAAGGTATGTAGTTTTTACGAAATCGTCTGAATACATTACTTTGTAATTTGTTTGTAAGTGATCAAGCTAGATAGAAAAAAAAATAGTTTTTTACTTATTAAAAAAACGTCGCAACATTTTTAAGATTAATTTGGTAACAGTACTGTTAGGAATTTTTTGTCTAATAGCTCATAATTTCTGGAAAAAAAGCATAAACATTACCCTCTAATTCACCGTACGAGGTTAAGCTAGAGCCTAAACTTGCTGCTTATCATGTATAGTCAAAATGCACGATTCGTGCAGTCCTCAACTGTTGGAATCATCCGATTTTTCAGCGATCATGATTCTAATACGAAACTGTAGACAGGGACTTACGAGGTTAACTCACTCTTCTCCGAAATTTGCTTCTGCAAAAGCGGTTGTTGGAAAAATCATACACAGTCGTATTCCTCTCACTCCACCCTTGTCAAACTCAAAGAAGTACTTCCGAACCAATATCCTGGGTTCGGACCTATGCCGATATGACATACTTTAATGCATTATTCGATGTTAGAAAATTTCCTTTGTGAGTCAGTAAAGAAATTGTATAAATTCACATTCGTTTATTCAGTGTCGTTTTCAAATTTTGCGAACGATTTTTAAAAGTTCTCTACTCATTGTAATCAGACGTTGTTATTGCGCTAAATTGAAAACGTCTGTAAATATTATTCTACAAAGTAAAACTGTTATTGTTGTAGTTTTAGCCAATTACAGGCAGTTGAAGGTATTTGCGAGTTCAATAAGCCAACATTAGCGAGTTAAAACTATGGATACTTTGCGCTAAACCATTTTGCGATTTGATTTGTGGATTAACGAAACAACGAACGAAGAAGTCTTTGACATAAATGAACGGCAAAAATTGAAAATGTGTTTGCATAACATGGAAAAAAACTCAGTGTATTTAACGAGTCAAAGCGATTTTTTTTTTCCAATGTTACCTAGCTGTGTTGTTGAATACGATTCAAACAGCAAGATAAAACTTCACAGCAGTTACCGTAGTGGATACACAATAGCAATTGATAAATGATACAAGAAAGATAGGACATATAAAACAATGGTGAGATTTTATTGCAGAAATGTTTACAAACCAATCTGGCATTCAGGTCTTTGGTATTATTTATAAGTTAGGTAATGTAGCTCAATATTCGTATTTTCCGTCCGGTTCTTTTTCTAATTCCTGAGTGGCCATCACAGGGCAACTTTTTCTTAACTTGGACATGTCTTGCAGCATACTATCGGGGTTAAAATATGTGTCCAACGAAAGAATTTTGTAGTCGTCGCTAAGTTCAGCAACAGTGACACCGAACAGTTCCACTACTTCATTTGTCGGATCGGCAACAAGTCGCTCACCGTTTCTCATGGTACAACTGAATTTTCCTGTCATTTTGCCCCAATGACGCCATTTGAAAGCAACTTTCGGAGGTCCGGAATATACCGCAAGAACTTCCCAGCTAAACGTCCTGAGAGCGCGCTTGAAAGTTTTGTGCGATTCGGAGAAATCCGAACGAGCTGAAGAGTAAAATTCCGACTCGCCAATTAAAGCATTATAGGTGCCTAGTTTCAACATCTCTTCAGCGGTCTGTCCAAGGCTACCATTTGTGGAAAATCGGTATTTCTCAAGATCAGTGGTTCGCCACTGATCAGGACGAAGTTTATAGGAGGCTTCTTTTTCCCAATTCTTAACTAAGTTGGAAACCAACCACGCCAATGAACCTTCTTCTAATGGGTTAGTTTTTTCTTGCTCATACGTCTCATTAACGCGTTTATAATCCGGAGTCCGCCCATAGCGCCACTCATGGTGTTTATCCCCGAGAACTGCATTAGGGTTTGTCATATAATCTGGAAGGGTTGCCATTCTGCTATACAAAATTATAAGTTTGGTAAGTATTCCAGGTCTTAAACGCTTGTAGTCTATTATTCGCGTGCTGTATAACTTCCCATGGAACGAACAGCATGCAGTTGTATACGAAAATATCTCAAGAAAGACCTCCACTATGGTCCATCGTGCAAAATTAGGACTACATGGAAGCCCTGATTTGATCATAATGAAAGACAGAAATATTGTTTGAATGTTTCGTATATAGTTAGTACTATTGGCGTAAGTTTTTTCTAGTTCGATTTAAAAATTATTTAAAAAAAGTTTACACATTTGGCGATATTGGGACGGGTACGAAAGAAACTAGATCCACAGTAACAAATAGGAGGTGAAGTGCGAAATGTAGGATTATTCGCTATACAGACAGATTTTGAAACCGATTAGGCGCCACTACTGTACGATGATTAGGAAATTTTGGATTTAATTAATCGAATGTAACTTTCAAACTTACGTCAAAATTCACGTTGCTTTATTGGTGTTGTGTTCACAACTTCACGTGTACTCCAACACGAGACTGATTTTTTTCGCTTCTTCACGATGCGAAGCTGGCCTTATATACCTCTACGTTGCAAGAACTCCCCCTATACAAAAGGGGTTTGTATTTTTCTTTTTTAGCTTTTTTTGTTAGGCGTTACTGCCAGGCGGAGAACTACGCGGACTTTAACACGTAGCCACTCTTAGCTTTGAGGTCAATTTTCTACGCTTGTTGATTGACCCATGCGAGTAATAGTAGTGCAAAATCTACTCCTGTTTATCCTCTCTATACTGTAGCAATTTCACTGCATGTAATGAAACAAGCATTACGCCAAAAATAGTAATAATGAGCACGAGCATCCTTTCGAGATATTGCACGGATGCAGGACATCATCCAAAAGGAACTCGTGGCCTTCAGACATCCATGTGTTAAGAAAACACGTGACTTGCCCGTCACGTTTCTGACTGCATCACGTTTCTGGCCTAGCTCAATAATTCTGAGCTTGGGAATTTCCTTGTACTCCGTGAGTGCGAACGCGAGTCGCATTTGTAACGGTTAGGCCTGCCTCAAACATTCTAAGTAGGCCTATAGGATCCTACAACAGCGTAACAGTGTCAGGTTTTCTCGTTCTTTAGAATTCGCCACTAGCGTGTTAAAGACTGCTTTTTGCTTACAACACTTACCTTATGGCACTCAGAAAATCCACGTTAAAATTAAAGTTAATGAAGAAAAAGGCAACATTTATTTCTGTGCAATTTATCATGGTTATAGCTGACGTTTTGGCAGTTCTTCCTTATTATTCATGGTCACGGGAGAAGAAATATAAAAACGGCAATAAATAATAAGAAAATTTACTAGAAAGTCGAGAATAGTTCTGCAGGTACAGAAAAGACACCATAAGGACAATTGGATCAGAGTTTCTCAATATTCATATTTTCCGTCTGGTTCTTTTTCAAGTTCCTGTGAAGCAACGGGACAGTTTTCCCTTAGCTTGGCCATCTTTTGGAGAATATCATCCGGATTGTAGTAAGTATCCAAGGAGAGAATCTTATAATCGTCGCTCAGTCTCGCAACGGTGACACCAATGAGCTCGACAACTTCGTTCGTGGGGGCCGCGACCAATCGTTCACCATTTCTCATGGTACAGCTCAATTTTCCTGTCATCTTCCCCCAATGCCGCCATTTGAAAGCAACTGTAGGAGGTCCAGAGTATACTTCAAGAACTTCCCAGCTGAACGTTCTTAGAGCCCTTTTGAACGTTTTGTGCGAATCGGCAAAATCTGAATGGGAAGACGAGTACAATTCTGACTCGCCAATTAGTGCGTTGTACGTTCCCACCTTCAGCATTTCTTTGGCTGACTGTCCGGGACCACCATTGGTAGAGAATTTGTACTTCTCATGATCGACAGTTCTCCACTGGTCTACCCGGAGTTTATAGGAAGCTTCTTTCTCCCAGTTCTTGACTAAATTCGACACAAGCCATTCCAATGAACCTTCTTCTAATGGGTTCGTTTTTTCTTGTTCGTAAGTCTCGTTAACCCGTTTGTAATCTGGAATCCGTCCATATCGCCATTCATGATCCTTATCTTCGAGAACAGCATTCGGATTGGTCATGTAGTCGGGAAGCGCTGCCATTCTGCAAAATAAACCAGTGTACTTTTTAAGTTTAATCAAGGATATTATGTCACGTCACTGACATTCAGGAACTACATTTGAGTAGTGAAAAGGGGAGACAAAATGCCATGAAACTATGTGACGGTTGGGCCAAATTCCTCTGCCTAAACTGTTCTCCGAGTTTTATACCAGTCAGGAGAGTGCTACGTTTGGGATCTGAATAAAGCTTCGTATCCTCAGGTGGAAAGGGTTGTTTTGGGGGAAAACGAAATGAAAACGTTTGAAATAGCAAATTTTGTACATAGTGATAAGCAGAGGTGGCTCTTGAATTTGAGTGTAAGCGGGAAGCAAAAGTTATCGAAGAAAGGTCAGACTCCCTAAAATCTCGTTTTTTTACGGAGTAACCCGAAAAGGATTGTTCGATATAGCCGATTTCGATTCGATCCATCGTCCCAGTTTCACTGCCGAGACTGAACACTGAAGCTACTCTGAAAATTCTGCTTGAATGCGTTATGAAAAAATATTAGACATTTCCGTTGACTTAGTTCGTTAGTGGGGTTTTAGCAGAACGTTGCGAATAACAAGAAAGGCTTTGTAAACACAAGGATCGATATTTAATAATTTTCGATACTATTCCTTTTTTCCGATACTATTTTTATAACAAACTTAACTGAAAATTTAAACTTCACGAAATTGTTTACTTACTTAATTACTGTTTCGAAACAACTTCACTTTTAAACGTTACACCGTGGAGCATAAGTTACGCAATATGATACGAAAGTTCCCTGGATGGTGACTGACAGTTGTCTGTTCTGTTTTTGCACATTGAATGCACTCTATAACGAAACTCGAGACCGCGAGTTCACCAGCCAGACGAGGATGTATGGAAGTTGTTCCTCTCTTTTTTTATATTTTGTTATCGCGAGAGCGTACTACATACAGAAGTAAGTTTACTACGTATGGAATGGCACGTACACACTTTTCATATGATGAGTAATACATACTTTTAACGAAATAATCTTACCATTTTTTTTCAGGGCATGGCATCATATATGCAATCTAGTCGGCGGAAGCGCTGCTCACCACCAAGTCTGTATTGTAGATACAAGATTCGTCTTCGTAACTTGGTGTATATTTGCATTTATATTTATCAACTTGTACACTTCGATGTTAGTTGGGTTCTTGACCGTGCCCGAAATTCTTCCCGTCACTCGCGACTTTGACGATTTAGCCCATTCTAAGGAAATTCGCATGCGCAATTCGCACAACAATTCCCCGCTTGTAAATTTATTCTTTCTACAAGCATTTTAGACTTCCTGTAGAATTGGAGACTTATTATTAGACTAAATTAGGATCCAAAAGCAAAGGGGAACTATGCTATTATTCGGGTCAAAGCGAAGAATCACCCAGAGGATATCCTTTCCAACCGAGACCAAGTTATGATGAAAATATGTCAGTGCGGACTCTTATTTCGAACATTTACGCGACCTTTGCCGTAAACTATGCAATCAACGGCCGGTGTCGTTTGGCCTGGTACACGAAGTATTCTACACTATACCTACTACTTACACTACACTACACCAAAAGGAAGTCCATATTGACACTTCTTCTACATTGGGTAATCAAATAATTATATTTAAAATTCTAACGTAATGCATATTTTAGCTTAAAGACAGTTAAACTCGTGTATTCAGAAAGGGATTTAATTATTCCAAAGGTTTGCCAGGATCTTTGAAACAGGGTTTTTCAGAAACTGAACGAGAAACTTAGGATAGCGAACCCTTGTATAAGTGCGGCGGCCAGGACTCCCACCAGTGAGAAGCTTGCGTTACCAGCTTTTGGTAAGCCCGTTCGCGTTCTACGGAATTGGGTGCGTGGTTGGAACCGGAATATACGGTCATAGAAGTGCTTTCGCGCAGAAAATGTTCATATAAATTAACATTATCTTCTTAATGGATACAGGAAGTAGCATCGAAATTGCTTAAACAGTTGCACTTTCGTACGATGAAATTTGTGGGCAGCATTTCACACTCACATTGTTTCAATAATAATTTCGCCACGGAATAACATAGTGAAATCTCACTATAACGTACACTCAGGGGAACGGAAAATTTCCCCCTTATTTCAATTGTACGTAGCTAGTATTTGGATAAATGCTTTCCATTTCATTTGGATATGTGGACTTAGTCTATACATAATAGCCGAATGTTAGTTGTGGGTTGTGCGTTATGGCGAGATTTTACTGTAGTGTATATTGACCTATGTACAAGCGATTGTGCAAACAAGCAAAATTTTCTTTTCATATACGGTGAACGTGACACATAATTATGTTAAATGTCTAATTATCTCGAACTAAACGAAAAAATAGAAGCATTGCTCAAGTATTCAAAATACAAAATACACATTGCATAGCTTTCAATGCGTGTAGCGGAAACGTACACAAAAATCTAAATTTTATTGTAGCAAACCATATTGTACCATATTTTAATATTGTCACATATATTTAAAATAATAAATAAGCTTAAAAATAAAATCTCATAAAATGTCAATTCACAAAAACGTGTCCTTTCAAGCATGATGGACAAGTATGATGGGCAAAATTTCTCACCAATTTGAAAGATGTCGGTAAGGACTTCTAGATGGCGTTTATAATTGTTGACTGTAATGGCGTCCCTATTTGTTTTCGCCTGACTAGTAATAATAATAAACCGTTTGTGTAGTTATTTAACAGTATTCTGCTTATCTCAACGCTGCAGGTAATACATATAGTTATCATATTGTTCTTTACAACGGAACAAACGTATTTTTTGGGGTTTGTTTTTATCCTGTATTGAGAAATTACGTGCTGTAAACTTGTAAATCGCCATAAAATCTAGTAGCTTAGACATTTTAACCTCTTATAGTTTGATTCTAGAAACGTGATCTTTTTCTTTAGTCATGGCAGCTAGTGAAATATTAAGTCCAGTAAAGAAACTTGCATCGGCGTCTCTGTTAACTCCAACTGCCTCACCGAACCCTTGCACATGGTGTTCAGAAACTAGTGTCCCTCTCAAATACGTGTTACCTTTGCAAAAAGGCAGGAAAGAATTCTGTTCGGAAGCTTGCCTCGCGGAGTATAAAAAGGCTTTAATTCGGGTAATATTAAATTAAATTTATGTGACTGAATCAAATAATTATGTTTATTGTAACAGGGCTCGTGTGTCCATTGTGAAGATCCCATAAGAGGAACTGCTGTTAAATTGGAACAAGATGGTCTAATGAAAGAGTTCTGTAGCCCAGACTGTCTGCAGAAGTTCGGCAATAAAGAATCTCCGGAGAAGAAAATTTTAAGTTCTGCTATCGTCTCACGTAGCGGCACTACAATGGTGCTCAATCCTGTTGGTTTCTCATGGGATGAATATCTTAGTGAAACCAGTAGTACAGCAGCTCCTGAAGAATGTTTTAAACAGGTAAGGAGGATCTAGAACAACAATCTGAGTATGGCAACTAAATATTGTATTATATCTTGTTTAATTATATACTTGTAATTATTTGTTATCCGCAATAGGCGCAAGCCTATTCGGGCATTTAAATAACGAAAAATATATTCAAAATATTTTTGTCGTGTTATTGGTGATTCTTCAACTTTCGTAGACAATTCAGATCTCTCTTTTCTCCGTTTTTAGCTTTTTCTTTTCAGACCTCTTCAAGCGATTTTATTTTCTCGAACTTATTGATGATTGGGCAACGTTTCTATCTGACTTTCTCTCGAGCGCGCCTTGGCTTACTCTTATGAACTATCTTCTATATTCTTTTCAGCACTCGACGCCCCCAGTGAACGAGTTTGAATTACACATGAAAATGGAGGCAGCGGATCCACGTAATTTGACCTCCATTTCCATTGCAACAGTTGTGGGCGTGCTAGGCCCCCGCCTACGGCTTCGCTTGGATGGCTCTGATAATAAGAACGACTTTTGGCGTTTGGTAGACTCAAGTGACATCCATCCAATTGGTCATTGCGAAAAGAATGGAGGGATGCTTCAGCCACCTTTGGGTTTTCGGATGAACGCTTCTTCGTGGCCAACTTTCTTGTTCAAGACGCTTAAAGACTCAGTTATGGCGCCTGTCAAAGTATTCAAACAAGAGCCGCGTACGCCGTCTTCCAACTCATTTCAAAAGGGCCAAAAGCTAGAGGCTGTTGATCGTAAGAATCCTCAGTTGATATGTGCAGCTACAGTTGGTAACCTCCCTTTTACCCTTTTAATGCTGGAGCACGTACTAAGTGACAAATGTAAAACCTAGGCGACGTTAATGGTGATATGATTCACGTAACTTTCGACGGCTGGAAAGGAGCTTTTGACTACTGGTGTCGGTACGACTCGAGAGATATATTTCCAGTAGGATGGTGTGCCAAAAGCGGACATCCCTTACAGCCTCCTGGACAAAAGTGTAAATTTACTAGCAAAAAAAACTTAAAAAACTAGCTACATAATAAAAAAATATTTGTTGCAGTTGCATTAGCTACAGGATGCGGTAGTAGGTTCCGTGCAAGAGTATTAGGAGCACCTCCCATGCCGTATAACCCTGTTTCTGGTCCACCTTCTGACTCGCGGCCGAGCTCTCAAGCGTCCAAAGGTGATGACGAGTCCGTAGTTGATATCAAACGAAAAGAACGTTCACCGGAGTCCGCACCTGAGCCCGTAACCTCCACAGTGCATAAGGGTCCTACGGTTTGCGTCTACTTGCGAGGAACTTGTAATGCTGGCCCTTATTTAGATGTCAGGAAAGTGACCCAACTGCCGAACAAAATTGGCCCATGTAGTTTATCCCGGAGCTTGAAAGACACGATTCAAGCTTGCGTCGGCTGTGCAGTGGACCAAAAGCGAGTGACGAGTTTGTTGCGTACAGGTGACGGCAAAGTCGTAATTAAAGGTACAATTAGAAATTCTTTCAGCAAAAATTCTTACGAATATTTTGTTTGGTTAGCACGTTTTGATAACCAGTGGCATGAATTCCGTCTCCCAAACCTTACAACTGAAGCGGAATTGTGGCAATTCCTCGGAACTTGGGTTGAAGATCTCATGTGCTGCCCAAGCTTAATTTCGTCGGAGCCTGGACCTTGTACCAAGTGTTTGTCGAAAAGCTTGGTTGATCCTACTTTTCGGAAACGAAGTAAAATAATTAAGTTCTTTAATGAGTAGTGTCTTTATAAATTAAAATGGGAACATTAGGTACGGAAACCTCAAAATCTGCCGCTAAGCGACTTCGTTCTTCAGTCAGTCCGGAACGAGTCGCTGCTCCTGTCACGTCCAACACAGTTAGTCATGTCCCGGAACGGCAAGCGGCCACATCCACGACCCCTTCTTTGCCTGAGCGTAACGTAGCAGTGCGGCCCCCGCGTCCGCTGCCCCCGGAACCAGCAGAATGGACCGTGAGTGACGTCATCCAGCATATAAGCACGGTGGATCCTACTTTACAAGTGCATTCGGACCTGTTTCACAGACACGTAAGATTTTGTCATTGTGTTGCATTCCAGTTTTACAGTTACAGTGTATAATTTCTGTATGCCGTAAATGTATTGAATTGTATTTTTAATTTCGTAAATATGCTAAAATTCCACAAATGGAATTATGCTAATGGCTAATTTTGGTAGGAAATCGATGGCAAAGCACTGCTGTTGCTTAACTCGGATATGATGATGAAGTACATGGGTTTAAAGCTGGGACCTTCGCTGAAAATATGCAACATCGTTAGTAAGTTGCAGAAGAGACGACATGGATCTTTCTAAAAGCAAAAGGGTACCGAAGTTTCCGAAATGTTCGAAGAAGTTTGGTATGGTTTATACTCTGTGATAGCCCGGTTTCCAGCGTGATGGAATATTTTACAGAACTTGTGAAATGTGTCTTTTTTTGTGCGGGAAAGGGGTGATGTTTGATGTTCAAAAAACGGAGTTTTCGTTTTTCTCAAAAAGAAAAAAAATTTAACGTAAAGGATTCAGTCCTTTGTTTTTTCTCCTTCAAGTAATTATGCCTTCATTATGAATTCAGCTGTCAATTATTTTTTCAGTTGATTTGAATAAAGAATATAATTGAGTCACACTTCGTCATGTTAACCACAAAGAAAAAAGTAAGTTTTATAGTCGAATTTGTGTCAGGTAGAATTAAAAAGATGTGACCTATAAAAGGACATATAAAAGGTAAGAAATATCAGCTTGCAGTTTTTTATATTTTTATTTTCCTTTATTTTGCCAAGATCTGCCAAGTGCTAGCATACCGGCGTTCGGACTGATTAAAGAGTGAAGCGGGATAAGCTCCTTCCAAGGGAATTGGTTAACTCTTTCATATCTAAGAAAGTGTAACGAACGAGTATAATGAGGTCAGTGTTTCTGAGGATTTGCAAAGCGTTTTCTATTCATTAGGAAGAGAAAACCGTTGTAAGCGGAAGCGAAATTCTGCCTTTCTTCCTATGTTGGAGTACAATAAAACAACCACTAGCGGCGCCACGTGAGCTCTTTTTTCAAGCAGCGTAGTTCTATTGCTCGGATGCCTGTATTGTCATCTTCATAAACAAGTTGAGAAACTTTGTAGCTATAGTGTTTACGATATTGCTTGCCATTTGCTTGTGAACTTCCTTCGTAAGAGGACGTCAAACATGGCAGACAGTGACGATGATGGGATAACATCAGATTCGGAATTGGACGACAATAAATCCGGTTCCGACCACGATGATCTAGACGAGGATAATGATTCACAGACGTCCCAAGATATGGGCATGAATCTGACGGGTTTCTTATTCGGTAACATTGATCAAAAAGGCCATTTAGAAAACAATGTACTGGATGAAGATGCCAAAAGACAGCTCAACTCTCTGGGTAGACTGGGCTTTCAAGGTTTATTGGAGCAACTTGTTAGAGAAGACAAAGCCAAACGATCGACTGAGGATCAGGTAAACTTTTAAAACGTTTCGAGTAACATTTTTTACAGGCTAAAGCGATCCTTTTTAACTAGGATGACCGAGAAAACGACTTCGTGGATGATGCAAAATCTCCTACTGCCGAAGATTTTTCGGATATCAATGAATTAGCTGAAGAAGATCCGTCAAGTTTGCGAGAAAATCGAACGCCTTCCCCTAACCCTTCAGATTCTGATTTAATGCCTCCACCTCGTCTACCTTCACGATATTCGTCTCAAAGCAATCATGAACGCCGTTTGGAAACTCCCCTAGCTGCTATGCTACCGTCTAAGTACGCCAATATCGACGTACGAGAAATTTTTCCCGATTTCAGAGCAGATAAAGTGCTGCGTTTCTCGAAACTTTTCGGACCTGGTAAAATGTCCAGTTTGCCCCAGCTTTGGCGCGGAGTTAAGAAGCGCAGGAAGAAGAAGAAATCTGAAACCGAACATGACGATTTTCGCCCTCACGACGTCAAGGGATTCAAACTGAATTACGCGCCTTGTCCGACACAAGAGATGTGGGACTTGGAACAAGAAGTGTGTGCGGTGGCGCCATGAAAAAATGTTGAATAAAGGTTATGTTTTCTTGTATGTTTCAAGGTAAAATTTTTGCAACCTTTGGAAAAAGACCCGAACGCTTTGAATGACGATGCAGCTGATGATAATAATGGAGTTCCCAGAGTTGCGGATTGGAGATTTGGTCCCGCCCAACTTTGGTACGATATGCTTGGAGTACCAGAAACGGGTGAAGGATTCGATTATGGAATCCGAGCTCGACAAGCACAGGTAATTTATCACGATTGTGATAAAAATAATTCTGGATTATTCTGGATTAAACTTACCAAACATTCAAGTATATTGTTTTGTTAGGCAAATCTAATTAACTGAATTTTTCAATAATTTGTTTTGGTTATCTTGCCCTTTAGCGCCCTCCGTCACCCGGAGAAGAAAAGGAACCAGAAACAGAGATTTTGAAGAAGCTTGATTTTGATTTCCCGGATGAAGCCTTTTTAATGGTCACACAATACAACTGGGAAGATGACGTCATCTGGAATGGCGAAGATGTAAAACACAAAGTCCTAAGCAAGACAACGCCTGGAGGAGGGAAGACGACACCAGGAGGTGGACTCACTCCTTCGAACTGGCTACCGCGTGCTCCAAGTGCACCAACCCCTCCTGCTCCTCCTCCTCCCAAGCCGGCAAGTAATCTCAAGCCCAACGTTGCTGCAGCTTTAGCGGCCGCCACCTTGGCTAAAAGTGGCGGCAAAGCGCATCAGTATGTTTCACTGTTGTTATTACCCTTCACTTGTTTTAACGCTCTTTCTGGTACTGTCACGCTTATGATACCTTTTTGTATGAGTGGTATACGGGAGTTAGTTTCAAAGTTTTGAGAAAGTAATTTATTATGGCTGCTTTCATGGAAGAGTACATTAATAGCGTTTATGAGGAACAGTTTTGTGCTTTGATGGAGTAAGTGATTAAGAAAGAAAAACACAAATAGATAGCAGTTTTTTCGCGAATAACACGCAGAATTGCAACCATTTGTGCTTACTTATATTGTGTTCTTTCTCTCTTTCACACAAACTTAAGCATCCGGGGAGAGTGCAATGTCTCATTTGTTGTCATTCTTATTCACAAGGTTTTATTATATTTCATTACTTATTGTTTGTTGTATTATTTTACGACTTCCTTCGAAACTTATTGAATCTAATTTCGTACATATTTCACTTACAGACAAGAAACTCCTGCGCAGCAAGCCGAAGAAGTATGGTATTCCATGTTCCCGGTGGAAAACGATGAATTGGTGTACGGACGATGGGAAGATGACGTCATTTGGGACGTTGATCATATGGATAAGATTCCTCAACCCCGTATTCTCACGTTAGATGCCAATGACGAAAACGTCATCTTGGGAATTCCCGACGACATCGATCCTGCCACTCTGAACGCCGATAGTAGAGTACGTCATGCCCTTTTGATTTAATATACATCACTTTACGAATTTTGGGGGAACCCGAGAATAATCCAGAATGCTGGACATTTTTTCAAAACAAATTTTTTTGACATTACTCCCCTTTTGCATTGGAAAATGCTGTTACTTGAACGATTTTCTTATATATAGGCGCCTGTGAAAGTGAAGATTCCACATCCTCACGTGCGTAAATCCAAGTTATTGTTGGGAAAAGCTGGTGTCATCAACGTATTGGAAGATGATACACCCTCACCGCCATCCGAGCCCACCGACAAAGACCCTTACAATCTCTCTAACGACGAGTATTACGCTCCCAAAGAAACCGTCACTGCCATTAAAGTTAGCACCGGTGGCCAGCTTATTCAACACTCCACTCCTGTGGTCGAGCTACGCGCACCATTCATCCCAACACACATGGGTCCCATGCGGTTACGAAATTTCCATCGACCGCCATTGAAACGCTATTCACACGGTCCATTAGCCGCGCCAGGATTTCATCCTGTTCATCCTTTATTGCGTCATATCCGATTAGTGGCCAAGGTAAGGAAGCTGTCATGTATTTTAAGAGCCATTGTTACTAACTCGCAATGTTTTTGCACTTAGCAACGAGAATTGGAGCGTTTGGCAGCCGGTGGCGGAGACATCTTCTTCATGCGCACGCCGGATGACCTTAGTGGCAAAGACGGTGACATGCTTCTGCTGGAATACTGCGAAGAACACCCGCCGTTGCTGTCTCAAGTCGGCATGTGTACCAAAATAAAGAACTATTATAAGCGCAAAGCTGGCAAAGATACGGGCCCACCGGAGTTAAAGTACGGTGAGACGGTTTACGCCCACACGTCACCGTTCTTGGGAACCATGCACCCAGGCCAAGCTATCCAGACTATTGAAAATAACATGTATCGTGCGCCCATGTTTGAGCACAACATCCCAGCATCTGATTTCATCGTCATTCGGACGAGGTATATACTTTTTTATTCTTTTATTTCCAAGTTTTATTTCTCACTATTTTCCTATATTTTGTTTTTATGTCCTTACATTCAAATGTGCAATAATGGATTTCTTATCATTTTCGTGTAGGAATGCATACTTCATTCGCGAAGCCGACGCTCTTTTTTCGGTCGGCCAAGAATGCCCTCTGTATGAAGTGCCTGGGCCGAACTCAAAACGGGCCAACAACTTTGTGCGTGATTTCCTGCAAGTATTTATTTACCGCCTGTTCTGGAAAAGTCGCGATACCCCTCGTCGCATTCGTATGGACGACATAAAACGTGCTTTTCCTGCACACTCCGAATCTTCAATCCGCAAGCGTCTGAAACTGTGTGCCGATTTCAAACGTACAGGAGTTGACTCCAATTGGTGGGTTATCCGACCTGACTTTCGCTTACCTACCGAAGAAGAATTGCGCGCTATGGTGTCGCCTGAACAGTGCTGTTCGTACTTCTCCATGATTGCTTCAGAACAGCGCTTGAAAGTAAGAACTTTTTCTTTTCGCATTACCTTAAATTATTCTATTATTAACTTGCAAGTTCTTGAAATTTTGCAAGCGTTGGGAAATTCTGAAGATTTCGCTATCATAGCTGTTTATTTTACTTATTTCCTTGTTTTATTTCTGCTTTAGGACGCTGGCTACGGTGAAAAGTTCCTTCTAGCCGCCCAAGAAGACGACGACGAAGAAATGCAGCTGAAAATGGACGACGAGGTGAAAGTTGCGCCGTGGAATACGACTCGTGCCTATGTGCACGCCATGAAAAACAAGTGTCTCTTGGCTTTGACTGGCTGTGGTGATCCGACGGGTTGCGGCGAAGGCTTCTCTTACGTTCGCGTCCCCAACAAGCCTCAAATTAACAAAGAGGACCTAGAGTCCCAGCCCAAAAGGATCGTCACTGGCACAGATGCTGATTTACGTCGTTTGTCCTTGGCTAATGCCAAGGCCATTTTGCGTAAGTTCTGTGTTCCGGAAGAGGAAATTAAGAAGTTGTCACGGTGGGAGGTCATTGACGTGGTGCGTACCCTGTCAACTGAAAAAGCTAAGGCCGGTGAGGAGGGCATTGACAAATTTTCGCGTGGAAACCGATTCTCCATTGCCGAACATCAAGAGCGCTACAAGGAAGAATGCCAACGAATCTTCGACTTGCAAAACCGCGTCCTTGCGTCTGAGGAAGTGCTTTCCACGGACGAAGCGGAGTCCTCCGAAGAAGAAAATGAGGGAGATGAAGATATCGAAGAAATGGGCAAGAACATCGAAAGTATGTTAGCCAATAAGAAAACTTCCTCGCAGCTTACCCGTGAGAAAGAAGAACAAGAGCGAAAAGAATTGCAAAGATTCTTAATGTCTGGCGAAAAGGGACCTAAAAGAGACGAAGACGACTCAAATACAATGATGTCGACTGGCGCTCAAAACCAAACAGGTAATGTTCATCAAACAAAGAAGAAGATATCGGTAAAAGTCAATTGAATAATAATGTTGAAGTTTAAATCGAGAAATAAAATTAATAAATGTATTTTTCTTTTGTCATAGGTCGCGTGTTGAAGATTTACCGCACGTTTAGGAATGCAGAGGGCAAAGAGTACACGCGAGTGGAGTTGGTACGCAAGCCGGCCATTATTGATACCTACGTCCGGATCCGTACCACTAAAGACGAAGCGTTCATTAAGCAGTTTGCTACACTTGACGAGCACCAGAAGGAAGAAATGAAGCGTGAAAAACGTAGGATTCAAGAACAGCTCCGACGTATTAAACGTAACCAAGAGAAGGAGCGACTGGGCCTAGCAACCGGCCGTAAAGGTGGAGGCGGAGCCAATGGTACGCCGGGTGGTAAGCAGAAGGCGGCTGCGAAACTGTCGAAAGCGGATCTGAAAATGAAATGCGGCGCTTGTGGCCAAGTGGGTCATATGAGAACCAACAAGGCTTGTCCTTTGTACCAAGGATCTGTCGCTGCCCCGCCCATGCAGGTCGCTTTGACCGAAGAACAAGAAGAAGAGATTGAGAAACAATTGTTTGTGGAAGAAGATCATGAACTGGTCAATGTAGATGGTACCAAGATGAAATTGTCGTCCAAACTTGTTAAACACGCCGAGGAAGTCAAGCGAAGATCCTTGTTGCTTAAAGTCCCTAAAGATGCTGTTGGAAGACGCAAGAGAGGTGAAGAGTGCGACTACCTGAATCGGTTAGCTCGGAGAGCCAATCGCCGCCGCACAGATCCAGTTGTTACGCTAGCATCGTTGTTGGAAGAAATTCTTAACGAGTTGCGCGAAATGCCCGATGTTCAGCCTTTCCTTTTTCCCGTCAATCAAAAACTGGTCCCTGACTACGGGCGTATTGTCTCTCGACCGATGGATCTGCAAACCATACGCGACAATCTAAGAGAAAAACGGTACAACAGCCGAGAAGAATTCCTGGCGGATGTCAATCAGATTGTCGAGAACTCTTCGTTGTACAACGGTCCCACCAGTATTTTGACAACGAATGCCAAGAATATGCTTGATCTGTGTATTCAACGCCTGGCTGAACAGGAAGACAAGTTTATGAAACTGGAAAAGGCCATTAATCCCTTGTTGGACGACGACGATCAAGTTGCCTTCACCTATATTCTCGATAATATCGTGAACTCCAAGATCAAAGCCATGCCCGAAGCATGGCCATTTGCGAAGCCTGTTAATAAGAAAATGGTGAAAGACTATTACACGGTTGTAAAACAGCCAATGGATTTGGAGTTGATTGCGTCGAAAGTGAAAGGTATTGTCTGTTACGAATTTCAAATAATTTATTTAAAATGTATTCGTCTCTTCTGTTTTCATAGCTCACAAGTATCATTCGCGTGCCGAGTTTTTGAGCGACATTCAGCTTTTGGTTGACAATTCCATTGCATACAATGGAGACGAATCTCCCTTCACGGAGAAAGCACGTACGGTATTGAGGGTGGCCGAGCAAACGTTAGGAGAGTATGGAGACCATGTAGCGCAGTTGGAGGCTAATATTGCCCTAGCGCAACAAAAGGCGCGCGATAGAGCCGATGAAGAAGAACAGGAACAGTTTAATGATGAACTGGATGACGATTCGCGAATGGGTGAACAAGAAGGGGTAAGCATCTTCCATTTTCCTTGCTTGCTGTGTTCAAGTAACCTGACTATTGGTTGTAGGTGGGTACACCGGAGGTTGAGCGGCGAAGAAAAGAAGAAGCTGCTTGGGGTGATGAGGACGGGTCCAAAAAGAAGAAACGAGGAAGGCCGGCTGGAAAGGGCCGCGGACGACGAAGAAAAGCCAGTGAGAACTTCACAATCCCTGCTCCAGAGGAGTCTGAGCAAGCGTCGGATCTGGGAAATTTGCCACGCGCTGGTAAACGCAAAGCAGATTTGCTCGAAGAAGGTACTGGTATATAGATGGATGAAGTGGGTGGAGTTAATGCTGGCGTTTTTTTTCAGATTTGGTGTACTCGAGCGAGGGTGGAGATGATGACTTGGAAGCGGTGGAAGACTTAGACTCGATGTCAATGGCTAGATCTTTTAAAGGTAATGTCACCATATGTGCTTCAAAATGTATTAAAATACATTGTTTGTGTAGATGAAAGTATGGACATTGATGCGTCGTACGATCCTGAGGCAGAGCTGCTTGGCGCTCCAGGCCCATCCGGAAACCGCTTGCCTCCTGGCGCGAGATCAACGCGAGACATCCATGATGATTTGGAAGTGAGCGAATCAGAAGAAGAAGGAGAGATCATCGAAGAACACGAGATACGAAGCAGACCACGTCCACCACCTTCAGTTCCCACCATGCAATACGATGACGACAATGATGGAAACCTTTGGTTTTAATTGATAAGAACTATGTAAAGACGAATTTTTGTAAGCATTTTGGAAAAAGGATGATTTGAATACAATTGTTAAATATACTTACCTTTATATTCACAAGACTTTTCAAACATAGGTGAAACTCCGAAGAATAACGGAATTTCTACTTTTGTACCCTACCGTTCTTTTCTTTTCCGCTTCTGTCTCCTCTAAATCAGCACCTGTACACAGGGGCGCCGCCTTGCACACAAGAAAATAATTTCGGGGGGCCTTCGCTGCGGCCCTGTTCATGACAAGTGAACGATCAACATACTATAAGTAATATTTATATTTCAATAATATAAAACATATTAAGTGTTTTGGCCGAGCGGTCTAAGTTCTAGACTTGAGTTCGTGAGGTCGTGGGTTCGTTTCCCCGTGCCTGAGGTTTGGTTTTTCAGAGGAAAAGCCACAGACTATACCCTGTCTTGCTTCCTATGGTACCTGGTATATCCCAATAAAATGGAATTGCCAAAAGTACCAAGGGAAGCAGGAGAGGGGATAGGAAAGGGTGAACGAGACCTCGAAAAGCATGATGCTGGCATCATGCATCGCACTTTTTCCCATGTTATTCCTTATGAGATTTCAAAATTTTTGGCTCCTGCGACGCCCTCAGGGCATAATTTCATATTCAAGCTCAGTTTTCTCGCTTATTTGAAAGGCTAGCGCAATAATTCTTACAGATTCGGAATCCTCTCCTCGAGGCTGACAATTTGCATTCTTTAATTTCAAAATTGCAGACATGTCGGTTAATTAGGTTACGTCAGAATTACCATAATCTTTGTAATTCCAATAAAATTAATAAGTACGATAATAATTGTTCCACTAAAGCAAAATTTTATTGGCAGAAATAAAATTACTAACGTGGTTTTGTCGCTGTCAAGTGCGACTAATTCTCTAGAAATTTTATTACAAGCACTTTTCTTCTGTAAAAACAATCGTGGTGCTTTTTCACGCACCCCAATACACAAATACCTAATAGTATTTTTGAAAGTTCTGACGACCTCATAGCCGAAATCTTTTTATACATATCGTCTATGTTCCACGCGAACACAGTGATTTGAACCGAGACATAAGGAAGTCAGACTAAGGAATGACGAAAGAACAGGGTTGAAGAATCAAAGTCCCCGAGCAAACAAAATTTATCGAAAGAAAATACCGTCTACGGTGGACTCAAGCTTACGACCTTACGATCACGGGATAACCACCTGACCAGTTCGACCATGACATTGATATATAAAGCGTAACTAGTAATAATTAAGTCCTTCAACGCTATATAACGTTAACAAAACGTAATGGCTCCACAATAGTCCGCTGTCTGTCGATTATTTGTAATGCGAAATACTCACCACTTGAAATGAAACCTTTTACAAACAAACGAATGTAATATGTCAAAAAAACATGACAGTTTGTCGAACGTATAAAATATATTAATTTAAAACATACGATGTCCAGTACAATACCATAGTTAACCAAATGAAAAACAAAAGATCCTTATATTTAGTCGAGCTACTGCAGATTTTCCCTTTACAACTGATGAACGAGCTTATCCCAATTTCCCCCATAAATTTACACTACATCGTCCCACAGTTTTTCTCATCCACTCGCGCAGGCACACACTAGTTGGCACGCAGGAAGACACAGCGTAAGGATTGGCTCATGTGCTCTCTCCAAAATACATCCAAGCACGTAAGCGACATTTAGCAATGCTACGATTCGCTTTCATTAGTCCTGTAGGGAAAAATAGAATTTGTAACTTCACTTTCAACTGTAATTAACTGCAAAAAGATAAGATACCTCTCACTACTCAAGCTGACTTAGATTTCACTTCAGAAATCCAGCCAAATGGTTTGATAGTAAAAATAATAGCTTTATAAGTATTTAACGTTAGATTATTTAAGAAACTTTCGATTTTTTTTAGAAAGAGTTCTACCTCATCACAAATGAAGCAGACATCACGCGCGACCACGCCACAAGGTAAGACGCTCTATCATCTGAAGAATTCTTGGGTGGCCTCGGCCGGAGCTGCGTTTCTCGCTTCATCTTGAGCAAGGTTCGCGTTACCGAGGACGGATTTAAAGTACCAACTACGGCTTTCAGAATCATTCTGGGCAACAGCGCCAGTACGACCGAGAGCATAACTGTGAGCCAAAAGTTTCGTGTAGATAAGGCTGTCTGCATCACCCAGTACGGATTCGGGAGCCCAGGACATCGCACGCACGTTGCGTTGTATATCAACGCGAACGAGATATATAACACGAAAGATCCAACAAGGGCAAACACGTGCAAGATCGTCTAATCGAAAACAGAAACTCAAATAAATACTTGTCTAAATCGGCCTTTTGAAATTCTGAAAGACTTACCCAAGATTTGAATTCAAAAGCTGCTTCTAGTAAAACTACTCCAATTACACCCGTAAAAATCAACGTTCCAAACTCCCAAATTCCCACCGTCGTATCATAGTAGGCCTGATACAATACGACAATTAAAAGATTTCTCGGTTTTCTAGCTTATTTTCAAGAACTTACGGCCCACGCTACGAAAAATAGCACCAAACTCTGATAAAAGCCATCCGCGAAAGTTATCCAAAAGGAATGCGGCCGGTACAGCCGACCCTCCCTGCCTTGGGCGTACAATCCCGGATTGGCGATAAGTGCATGGTCTGGAGCGTCCTGATCGTAAATACCCATTGCCAAGGGTGGTAGTGATGAGAACAAGAGATTGAAGAACATTAGATACAGCTGGTCGGTCTGTACAGTACCGGAGAACCCGCAGAAAATTTGGTACCAAAAGACGACCAGCACGAAAGTAGCGTTTTTGTAAAAGAAGAACAGAACCATACGTGCCAACCGGTCGTAACACCAATGACCGTGCACTAATAATAGCCGTTCCAGGAACCTGAAACGCGGTATTGCGTAATCTGCCGCCATTACAGCAGCTAGTCCTTCCTGGCCTGAGATTCCAATCCCTACATCAGCTGTCTGAATCATGGATACATCATTCGCTCCATCACCTAAAAGAACACAAATAGCAATCAATAAACCACTCAAAATTTTTACTTCTTACAGTTTATTTATCTTACCGATTGCTAAAGTACGCATGCCGAGTTGCTGTTTGACTATCTTGACAATAAATGCCTTCTGAAGGGGCGTCGCTCGACAGCACAGCACTGCTCCACAGTGTCGTGTGAGTTTCAGGAATGGCCATTGCAACCCAGAGCGTTTGTCTAGGATGTACAATAATGTTTTACCGTCCACGACCAGTGCCTTTTTGACGCTAAGACAGGACGTCGCGCGAACATCAATTTGGTGATCGATTGACCAGCTTTCAATTTCTCGCTCTTGCTTGTCGAAAGTTTCTAGATAGGTATTAATGGCCGCTTCGGCGGTATCCTTATTCCTCGCATTTAGCTTGACGATTTCCATATCTTGCGCAAAGAGCGCAGCTGCGTACGCGATATTCAGCGCTGTTTCCTGTTTGTCTCCCGTGAGTACCCATACTTGGATCCCAGCTCCACGTAATGCGCGTAACGTTGACGGGACGCCGTCTTGCAACTTGTCTTCGATGCCAGTTGCTCCAAGCAACGTCAGATCTTTCTCTAAGTAGGCGTAACACTCCTGCAAAGCACGTTCGCGCAAATGCTCTGCCGACGTTTGTGCCGCAGTGTACTTGATCATCCATCCGGTGTACTCGGCCTCTGTCAACACACGTTTGGCCATAACCAACACTCGCAGACCTTGCTTGGCGTAACTGTTCACTTGTTGCTGCGTCTTTAAGATAAGCTGTTGCTCTGTGAAGCTCGTCGTTCGTGCTAGACGGGTAAATATGGCGGAATCGGCTCCCTTACAATAGAATATCAGTTGCCCCGTTGTCGGATGCTTCAACAGAACGGACATCCGTTTTCGTGTCGAGTCAAATGGCAGTATACATAACACTACGAATTGAATCAGACCTTCGCCTATTAGGAACAAAGCGAATAGTTACAAAAAAGCGTT
This sequence comes from Triops longicaudatus, assembly GCA_022885665.1. NCBI lineage: Eukaryota > Metazoa > Arthropoda > Branchiopoda > Notostraca > Triopsidae > Triops > Triops longicaudatus. The sequence goes on along the minus strand of JAGQDJ010000202.1, from coordinate 90,845 downwards.
AAGATCTACTAAAACGCTATAGCAAGGATAAGGGAAATAAAGAGACGCCGGTACTTGCCTGGAACTTCCACACACACATGATGCGGCGTTCGTTTGATAAGGCGGCATCCATAGGCTACCGCTGCATCCACCAATGCCAGTTCGTCAGGACTTTCGGCTTCATACAAACTTGTACATAAGTTAACAGACGGACTTTGTCCACTCAATTGCGAACCAGAAGAACGTCGCGAAAAGTAGGAAGGAAGTTGCAGGAACCGAGGACGAAGCATCGACAAGGGAGACTGGGAGGGTGAAGATCCCGTGGAGGACACGGACTGTATGGGTGAAAACGCTCGACCCGTTTGGGTGGAGACGGATACGGGAGGTTGGGTAGATGACGTTCTCCGTCGAGGTGGTAAGGAAAATATAGAGCGAGGACGCCGTGGTCTTCCGTTTCCGGCACCTTGGGGTGGCGGTGTCACTAGTAAAGTAGTGGAATTAAGCGATGGAGCAACTGAGTCTAAGGAGAGAGCTGAATCCCGGTCGCTGGCATCATCCTCCGCTGGCAAACTTGGTGGGATAATTTGCCCTCCTGCGTTCATCTAGAAAAAAAAAAAAAAAAAAAGTAAATAAAAAAAAGTTTTTTTTTTTTTTTAATTTAATATTTTGTAAATTCTCTTAAAAACGTGTTAACTAACAAAAGCGTCAGAGTTCGGAAGTGCACTGACCTGATCATGGTGTGGTTGTTTGGCGACCACAACGGTGTTGCAAACCGCCAGTAGGACGAGGAACTCCTGGAGTTTCTTGGCTTGCGGTACCAACTGGAGAGAGAAACCTTCCGGCCGCTGAGACTGGTAGGCTGGAATCTGCATTTCGAACTGCCTCAAATCATCTTCAAGTCGGGCATTAGGAACGACTTTCTGGCGAGGTTTCACCACTCCTTTGCCCTCTTCAACATTTGACGGATGAGTAGGGTGATTGTAGTCAATGCCACCTACAGCACACCGACGGAATATCATCTGGTTTTCGGTTAGAGTGCCCGTTTTGTCAGAAAATATGTACTGAATCTGTAAAATAGAAAAAATATGTATTAAAATACAAAGTAAATTTAGCGTCTGTTTATTTTAACTTCCACAACTGCCGTCTAAGTTGCTTTTTTCGCATCCTCATTCGCTGATTCATTTTGCCAACGCAACCTTCTGACTTCCAGCCTTCTTCCTGATGGCCAAGACTGTAAAGGCGTGAGTATACGCTGAACTTTTAATCGCGACTCGTTCGAGAAACTCATCAGCTTAGCGTAATTAGCTCTCATCATTCCCGTTTCTTCCTCTTCCTTGAGAACCTGATTCGATTGGCTAGAGTTCGCCGTAAGGTGGGTTTCCGAATGTACTCACTATTAAAAGTTCCAGCGTGTACGCGCGCCTTAAGGCCGAAGACCCGCAATGTCTGCTATACTGACCAGCATAACTATCTATATAATTTATGAGGCCGCCGAACATGCATTTCTGACAGGTATTAGTGTAGTACTTCATTTGAGATTCGAGAATTTCGCTTCGCGATTAATGTTCATGGTCTTTCAATTCATGTCTGAATAAGGAAACGTGTACTAAAGTTTAATTCGCAGCCGTTGGGGAAAGTAACTTTTGACACTTTTCCTTCTCGCTCAACACGCAACTTCTTTCTTCCAAGGTACAAAATTTATTGTCCTTTCCGTCGACGTTGAGTTTTTCCATAATCAATCTCCTGCATAGTGTGTTCGCGTGACTTGACAATGTGCACCAGTTTAATCAATATATTGCTCGGCACACGTTGCCGTTTCACGGGCAATTGATGGCAAAAATCAAAGAAACTCGCATCGCTTTGGTACGATCATTAACTGACAGTTCCTGGCTTTACGAAGGTTCGACAAGTATCCTTTTCGTTTAAGGGCGCAGCTTTAATGGTAACGAACTTTTTACGATAATGAAACTTCAATGCGGAGATTCTCCTTTCAATGATCCAATGGAATTTCTTCTTTGTGTTCTAATGAATAAGACCTACTCAACCACAAATGCACGAGTTTCCTGTTTGAATGTTTTTATCAGCATTATCTGATTTACATCCAACGTGACAATTGATTTCGTCGGTGACTTAGTTTCGCAAGATGGGACGCACGCTCACTAGTGTTCGAAAATTCAAGTCAACTTGCTGAACTTGACTTTTCAACTGAATCGGAGTGAATTGGGATCACGATTTTTTTTTTACTTGACTTTCTACTTTATTTTATTTTTTTTTTATAAAAAAATAAATGATGTCTGAGCCGTCGAGTATGGACTAAAAATAAGACTCGACAAACACATGATAACTTTTGCAATTCCGCGACAACAGATGTAACGTAGGAGAAACAAGCACCAAATGTGAGCTTTTCTTCCTCTAATGGTATAGCTGCCCCTAGGTTCTCAAACAGAGCAAGTAGTCAAAATGGGATGGGTGTGTACTAGCTTGAAAGATTCAACATTACACTGACAAAAAGTGATCTCAATTTTTTTTATTTTTTATTATTTTTTTTTTTTATTTGCAAAAGCCCTTAACGTTTACGGGTGAACTTTCTGATCTGTTCTTCAAGCAAAGGAACGTAGAGACATAAACTTTAAAATGGTCGAGGAAGATTTTTTAGTTTTTGGCAAATGTTCTGAATCCCTAATGTCAAGCTACGCAGCCAAAAGATTCAACATATTTCAAACCACTTTTTTCCTGCAACCCATGAACAACCATGCATGTCATTCGCCATTTGGGCAAGTTTATGAAAGCAAATAGAACGTTTGCAGGTATACTCCGGCTCGTTGCTTGCTTGCAATGTGAGCATAAATGTCATTTCGCGAGAAGAGAGTGCAAAAAAAAAAAAAAAAATGGGAAGAGAAAATATAGCGAGATCAGCTCTTAAGTTCATGGCTCTTTCCGCTTCGTAAAACTTTTTCATATTCTTTCTCTTTCTGCAAAGAATTTCTGCGCCGGGAAACTACCAAAAAACTAACTGCAAAGAAAAGACACCAACGAACTGCCACGATCGAAGATAACTGCCGGAAATTATAACTCACCTGTCCCAACTCTTCTGTGATGTTCAACGCCCGGCATTCAATAGTCTTTCCGGTTGCGCGATCGTACAACTCCGGATCTTGGCTGATGTGGTACACTTGGGCCAACTTGGTCAGTTCGAGGGTGACGTACAACGACAGCGGGATCAGCACCTACAAGCCATTTTCTCAATCTACTCTCTTGAGAAGATAAAGCGCGGTCATACTTGAAGGATAATCACGAAGGTCCAGAAGGCTAGAAACGCTTGATAAAATGGTCCATCTTCATCTCCCGTCGTCGTCCACCGGCTCAGGAAAGGAATGCTGATATTAGTCTGACTGACATTGCTTGCCGCAGCCGCTAAACCCAAGATCGAATGCAACCACAGACCTGAACCACAGGCTCCTGCCAGACAAAGCAGGACTAAGGCAACAACGCACCACACGACGTCGAGATTCATACATTTTTCTAAGGTACTCCGTTTATACCGCGGACCACCATGATTTAACAATGCTTTAGTTTCGTGACCTGGACAAACGAAACAAAATGAACACTTCAATATGTCACAAACATTAATGTGAAAAACATTGCAGCTGGAGTTATCTTTATTTTACAAACGAAAGCGCTAATGAGATTCGGGCCACTGTATAATAACCTCTTTTGGGAATCAACCGTTATTTTTTTTCACGGTTCTGATTAGCATGTTCTGATTAGCTATCTCTACCTTCTTTATTGACATACTTTCAGGAAATGTGTTTGATAATTGTCCATAAGATTTTACAAAGGTGAAGTCAACATTCAACAGAAGATTCAACTTTTGAATGACCGAAGTTGATTGCGCAAACCTTTTTATCGATTTTAAATATTTTGCATTATTTTTTCTTAAATGTAAGAAATGATGATGAAATGAAAGAAATGAGTACGCAAGAAATGATTGATGCAAGAAATGGGTACAGTGATGTAAGAAATGTGTGATGTACGAGGGACGCATGATCGAGGAAATTGCAATTTTCTTCTACCAAAAATTCAAAAAAAATTTTCGCAATTACTGCAAACTTACAAAAACAATTTAAAAAAAATAATAAATAAATCTTAATCGTGCATCGCTTGCATAGAATAATTTTACTGACAGCGAAGTTCTGAAAGATACTTCGTTGCATTACCAAAATCGACTTAAAAAAATTCCCATGTTATTCGCCCTAAAAACAAAGGATGTAATGTGCCTTTAATGAATGTATATCAGCTCAGAAGGTGCACGCATCGATTTTTTGGAGAATTGCTAAATTCATAACAAGCTTACCTGCATAAACGACGATACCTTCAATAAAATTGGTATTCTTAAGTATACAATCACGAAGTAACAAATTATCGCGTCCTAATAAGACCCGATTATTGTCCGTCATGAGAAGGGCGCCATGGAACTGGTACAGTTTGGTGGTCGGTGGATCAATCTCGACCGTTACGCTGAAACTTCTCGGCCAGTCGGCGTCGGGTACAAAATCTCGGGGTACTGTCCGCTGCTTGAGATTCGTTTCTCCATCGAGATTAGAGGTTTCAATGTAAGCGACACCGTGCTCATCCGACGAGCGAAGCATGAGAATATCAGCTGGAATGGTTTGGTTGCAGCCCAAGTGGACAATATCGCCTACCCGTATATGCCGCCAAAATTTTGGCATATACCGTCCTTCCGTAGTATTGTACACCATACACGTGGAATTATTGACTCTGTTGTCGGAAAGCTTGCGCCGCCGGTCTTCAAACAAGTCTTTGACCGCCGTGACGCCCAGCACGAACAGCACGGGAATCATGGCCACCTCTTTGCCGAAGGCGTTGATCGCGGGAGCCCAATTGAGGAGTACAATGAAAAGGAAATACAAGTTCGCAAAGCGGTGGAATTGCTCGAGTAAATTTTTCGGCAGGAAGGACAAAAACGTGTATTTGGTGGTGGACACATAATTGGAGGCATAGGCGCGGTTAGGGTGCAAGGACCATGGGGTGCCCGAGGGCACCACGTGGTTGGGGACGACTAGTCGGGAACGAGGCAGATCGGGAACTTTGTTGTTCTGCCAAAAGCGCAGGCGGTGCCACAAGGGTGGTCTTGTCCGCCGTAACGTGTACACGGATTCGGTGCGCGACGCTTGGCGAGAATGACCCTTGCGAAAGCCTAATCCTTCCAAGGACAAGGTACGAGACCCTTGACGCGAGACTTCGCTGTGACTTAAGCCACTGCCATGGGAATGCGGATGAACAGCATGCGGAATCTGACCTTGTGAAAAGGCTCGCGTATGACCTGGACGGGCAGGTTTCGTATCCCTAATACCAGCCGAATCTACGTTGTGCCCCCGAGGGGGACCCGGTGTCGATGCATAGGGTATATCCCGTGCCCAAGACACGCCCCCATGAGAAGCGCTCCGGCGGTGACGAAGAATTGGCACAGGGCCGGAATGGACTTGCTCTGTAGTGCCATCTGTAAAATTTTAAAAGACATCAGAAATTGTTCGAAGATCTGAACTTAATAGACATAAGTAGACTTTCAGATATACAAATTAATGGACGAAATAGATACATAGCTTAATAGATATGACCTTATTCTATAGGACATAACTTCGATTTAATCAGTCAGAGGTTGGTTTAAATACGGAAAGTCACTGTTACTACATTAAGAGTATGGTAAGAATGCTTTACGATTTAGTAACAGGCGATAGAAGATAATGCATTACTTGTTCGCCTGCTGCAGTTGCAGTTTATTAATTTACATGAGAACATTAAATGAGCCTGTACCACACGTGAAGCTTTTGAACTAGAGCATCATGGAACGAGAGCGTTTGGGAAAAAACTCGTGCTATGACAGATGGTAAAATCCGCAATCCACAATCGGGGTTAACAAAATAGAAGTTATACTCTACACTTGCGTGCATTTAAGTGCAACTTGGCCACGAGGCACGCCACTAGAAACACAGAAAAGTGCAAGTCAAACCACTGGCTGTTATTAACTAATAATGGAACTCAAAACAATTATTTTTAGCCGTATTTTGCTACACGCAAAAGTAGCTGTGAGTACTAATATTAGAGATTTTTTATTGCGGCAATTCATGTAATAACACAAATACAGTAATAGTAACAAAATGATATCAGAACAAAGTAGCGCAAAAGCCCGCTCACCCAGTCCAGCTTAGGTAGCCATAGCTTCGGAAAGACTTTTTTTAATTGGCTTTAATATCAAATATGCCAGAAAACTGCAATGCGCAATACTCAAATGTATTTAACAGAAACGATATTAGCCATGAGACATTTGAGTCAATTAGTTGCTTGCAGCAACAAGTCAAATGAAAAGGAAACGAACGGAAATTGGTTCACATAAAAAAGGTGTTTAAGTTCGGGCGCTGGAGGAAAAATTGTAAGATTTCCTCAACTGTTAAAGAGGTAAAAAATTATCAGAGTTTTCTGCATTATTAAGGCCAACATTCTGCATAATTAATCTCGTTGTTCCAAAGCAACAACACAAATCCTGACACGTTAGAAAAACATATATTTAATAGAGAACTCAGAAATTCTTCCTACGTTACGCTTGAGAACGTTTTTTTCCGCGGAATAAAGGAGTTGGAAGAAGAGGCTTTTGACGAAACTTCGAAACCTTCTCACGCAACCATTAATTTGTCTGCAAGGAGCAAAGATCTTATTCAAGGTCAGTCGCACTTGTTTCGCCACAATAAAATCGAACACAATTACATGACCGAGAACTGTGAAAAAGCCCAACATTGCCTTTTGAATGAAAGAATTGTTCCAAAATAACAAGGAAAGAACCTTGGACGCGAAAGCTGGAAAAAGGTTTCCCACGACAAACCAACACCACTAGGCTGATTTTTGTTGAAATTACATCCCCAAAAGAATTATCTGACAATTAACTAGATAAATATTCCTAACATACGCTTTACGCATATTTCCATGCCGAACACAAATGTTTTGTGAAATTTTAATCCGATTCCACGGGAATGAGTTAGCCAATGCAACAAGTCACGACAACGAGAATACAATCACTATAAGATCGTGATCCCTCCTGTACAAGTATGACGTAAGCGTTGTGGAACTAACACACATTGTACTGTACATGACACCAAAATTGTAAAAACAATTACGAAAGACTTCACTGTACAGCGTTCGCCTGTTCCTATAGGAAGGGAAACCAATCAAATGAGGCCATATGCGCTTGCATTCCACATAAGGCACCAGGACACATGTCCGTACACAGGCAGAAAGCTATCTGGTGCCATAAGGAAACGGATGTTGACTTGCTATTACTATGCCTTTTCGAACTTATTGTAAAACACAAACTTGCTAGAAAATTAGCATAACAAATCAAGAGCAGATAATACCATAATTATCTACAAATATTAACACAGGAACGAAACGGACACTTCACACTCATAAGCTAAACAGTATTTTTGCTTTACATTTTACACATGCGTTATTTTGTACCAAAGCTACGGACAGTGGAACTAAAATAAGTGCGTTTAAAATTCTAGAACTGAAATTCAATATAACTGTTATCATGTATCTTCTCTTACTTCTAAAAATATTACAAATAATCCCAAAAGACCAGATAAGCAGACCCCTTAACTACTTTTCTTCAGTCTAGGAAATGCGTGGTTGCGGTGGGTCATAGCAAGTATAGCTTTAAAACGGTTTTAGAACCAAGACTTGACTACATTATAAAATGCATTTTTATGTAGAAAACACGATACATAGAAATGCAAGAAAATTTAAAACATAAGATTGGCGAATTAAGAGTCACCGCGTCATATTCTGTTGGGCTATTAATTGAAAACATACACCATAACATCACAAAATCCACGAGTTCCCCCCCCCCAAAAAAACAGAACTTTGAGAGAAAATTTAGAAAAAATAACCTGGACACTAGAAGACACTTAAATCAAGACAAGGATTGAATTAACAATTTACTATATCAAAAACAACTATTTTTAAGAAAGTTGAAAACGACAATATGTCGGAAATTCGACGCGGTTCGTCTTTAAAAAGTAAAGAAGAAAAATGGCATTATAAAAAAAATATCCCAATACGATCAAAACATAAGAAGTTCAATTCAGAGTTGAGTAGGCCCTAATTAGGTTATGATATTTTTCACTGTAGGAACAAAGAGAACCAAACTGTCTGGAAACAACCGAGAAACGCTAAGTTCAAGAGAAAAATTCAGGACTAATAAAAAATCACACGTCTTATACAACTAAACGAAACATACGACCATGATTAACACACGGATCCTCTCTTTGCAAATTTATTTCAGTACAAAACGAAAATGGCCAAAAGAGCTTACTAGCTAATCATCTTAGCTACGTAATGTAAACAAGATACATGTAAAAAACAGAAGGACGTGGCAGTGAAAAAAATGCTACGCAATGTGATACTGGACGCAGAAGCCAAAGCAGTGCAAGGGAACGATTAATTTGGATTATGCTCTATTTTTCCGTTTTCTAACGAACTTTTCTACGTCTGTGAATGCACACATAACTGATTGCTATACCCTTACCTTGAAATAAATCAGTTAATTACTGACTGATTTTTAAAGTAAAACAAGTTCCTTGAATAAGAGTTTTTCTAGATGATTACCTTGAACTGAAGAATGGTTTCCACCTGTTGCACCCGTCACTGAGTTACTGTGTTGATATACATCTCTGCGAGTGCTCATCTTTGCAAACCAATGTCAGGTTCTCCTTTGAGGGCTTGCATGGCCAGCTGAAATCAAAGGCAAAACATAGTTCGAACTCCAACTCGGTTCGTTATGACTGAGTAGTCAACTTTATCTGGAAAATTTCTTCTGGCGAAGGAAATATGGTTTCAATGAAAATACCGTCCATATAACGTAAAGTGATTGTACTTTGGCTTCGAATAATGACAATCTTCAGCAAAATATGGTGTAAGTTGTGCAATACACTGTTAGAGAATCCCAAATATTTTTGCACACTTTAACCCTAGATGTATATGATACGCGTTAAGACTTGGTACACTGTAACAGATCTGCACATATTACCATGGGGAGAGAAGGAGAGCTTGGTACCGAGAAAACGGTAAAAGAAAAGGAAATCAAACTAAAAACTTGGACCATCAAAGCAGCTCTCACCGTCACGACACATTTGCCACCTGTCAAACGGTATCGGGGGTGAAGTCGCTGTATTGTTAACCAAAAAACTAACAGATGGCTCTACTTTACAGGAGGAGAACAAGGAAAGGAAATAGCGGGAATTAATGATTGCTCTGAGACAGTTTTAAAATGCTACGCGTATGTTTGCTGGGAGGTCTGATAAACAATACAGGAACCAGCCGCTGTTTTTCTGCAACGGGGAGAAACGATTTATCCAGCACAACAATTCTGTCACTGTCAACATATTCCTAAAACAACAAATAGAAAAGGTCACTCAATTTTCAATTGTTCCGATCTGAGTTTGCATCAAGGACTTGTAAAAATTTAGGAAATTGGAAACAAAAATATTACTAGCGTTTAGTAACATAAGTCACTTAAAAAACAGAGTAAACCAAATACTAAATTACTTCTATGATATTGTTCAAAAGATCGAAAGTGTTCATGCTTCTCTACTCGATGATTTCCAACTTTCCTGTTTCTCGCATGCAATTTCTTGCTGTTGATTTCACGCAAAATAATACATCCAAGACTCTTAGCGAACACTTTTTGCGTTTTCAATTTAGCAAAATTTCCGGTTTCAATTTTATGAACTGACGAAACCGAAGGAAGCTTAGATAAATTTCCGTCACAGAAAAATATGTAAGACTGCATTTCTACAGCCATCTTAACACGTCTCCCGAAGTGAAGTTGAAACGCATTACCGTTCATCGTACTGCTATCGATTCGGAAATACTTTTTATGTTATCTAAACATTCAAATAAGGCCTACATAATATAAACTCGTGCTACGACGTGTAATACAGCGATGGCGGCAAATCGTGATACTTCGCACGTATTAAGATGATCACGAAACTAATCGGTAGCAAACAACTTAATTGATATTTAAAATTTAATTAAAGTATGGTTAACAAATCCGAGTGAAAAAATTATTGACTTAATCAATGAAGTAGGGTAATTGAATCAATGAAGCTCTTTACTAAATACAATTCCAGATGTAATGCAAATCGTTATGGCCAGCAAGACAGCTCAGTCATTGTGTTAGTTTCAATTACCCTACTTAGAACGAGGTATTTACATTTATGTACTCATATAACTGATTTATTTAAGTAATATTTAAACGTAATTTACTGCGGGTAGCTTCTCGTGAATAAAATGGAGTATAGTAACCAATTCAACCAGGTGTGTCGCTGACAGAAATGTAATGTTAAACAGGTTGGGTTTGATTCAATGTCTATGTTAAAAATTTGAAGAAAATATCTCGCAAAAATGATTGTAAGCTTATGTCACCATAATTTAAAACAATATTGGTTTAACCAACTACACAACTATCGTACGTTCCATTATTTGCTTATTACTGCATTGTATTACCACTGGAATATCTTCGTACGCTACGTCCGGTGAGTCATAGATGTGTTCCATATTTTCTTCGCCGGTGAGATCATGGAAGTATTTTCTAAAAATGAGGGAAATACATGAAGCATTCTTTTAAAAATTGGCAAAGTAAATGTTACTTGGGTTCGATAGTCATAGAACGCTTCACGGTAGCTCCTCGGCACGCTGGAGCGAAAACGAATTTTCTAATCCATGGAATACACGAAATTTAAAATATAACACCTTCCTCACAATAAAATATGGTTACCTGCAATCAAGGCTTGGGGCGGATGATACTCCCCATACGACAAATAGAAAGAAAACAAAAACTTTGCACAGTACCATGATGTCTTGGTTAGGTCGTGAGAATCTCTACTTGGTAATCCACCAGTTCCCAACGGTTTTATACGAAAGACCAAGCCAAGGAGCCTAATCGGCTTCTTCTGCGCCACGTTAGCATCTTCGCACTTAAGGTGCAAAAAGGGCTCTCCCTCAATGGCGATGACGCTCTACGGAGAACCCTCTTCTCACCCACGTTATCTCTTTATGTTGTCTACCAAGTGGATGGATAAGACACGCTAGGGAGGTCTTTATCGGTCCTGTTCACAGGTCTTAAAATAGTTACGGTGACAGGCAATTGTAGCTTTGTTAGACGGACAAGTGTCCCTACAGAAAGATTGAAAGAAGAAAGCGAAACGGATGCTTAAACAGAAGGTTAACTTATGCCATAGTTTAGTTATGGGCCGTTAACCACTGTGCATAAACAGCACATTCTGTGCAAAAGAAAAAAAGAAGCGTGACTTGAGAAGGTTAACGAGAGCATTTACTCCCACATTTAAATATACAGAACGCTCTTTCGCAAATGGTTGATCCCCATCTCGTGTAACTTAGTCGATAAAATCTTGGACCTCTAAATTGATTATGGTCAAGACTGACACATGGTAATGCATGCCTGGCAAAATGACGTTGAGCGAAGAAATTGAATTTTCCTTCCACGTGACCTACGTAATTCACCCGTCATGTTTTAAAAGGAACTCGAGGGGCATTTTTTCGTGTTACCATCAAGCAATGTATTGCGTAGAACACCAGAAAAGGGAGGATCTTGCAACTGAAAGGACCCAGTTCAATGTACACTTCCCTCATGATTTCTTAACAATAAAACAGTCAACAAACATTCGGCAAGGTTTTTTGAGATTGGAGTGGGAATGTTAAAACAGTGACGGTATTGTAGCCCCAAAATCCCGAAAATTCAGAACGGGATGGGTTTCTGACTACAGCCACTTAGCCCAGTCATCACAAGTAATAAACCAGAAAACTGGTTCTCAACGTAGAACATTAGGAAGAAATTTGGGTTTTGAGACGCAATTGAAATGACTAAATACATACGAGATCACTCGAACGTTCAATTTTATAGTCTCCACAATTAAAGATTCTTTATTGATATGGCCTTTTAATGTTCTCTATAACAGTGATTTAGGCCAGAGCGAGCTATTTTGTTTTCTTTTAATATTGCTTAATATTGTCTATCTTGAATAGAGCCATGAAGATAAGCGTCTTGCGGAGGAGGTTGCACGACTTGACCCTCACCGTACAAGAAAGGATTCGTAGGAGGGTAAGTCGAGGCTGTGTACGACGGTGCAGGGTAAGCTGGTTGTTCTTCAACAGCACCGTAAGAGGGCAATTTACCGTTAATCGCACCTGCGGATTCCTGTAAACAGAAAAACATTGGTATAAATGCAATTATATAAATTGAATATGTACACATGTCTTTGTCATGAAATACTAATTCATTTACATGACTTAATCCTTGGAAAACTTAAATTTAAGTGCTAACGACTTTGGGTAGCTTTGTCTGAAACAGAAATATGGTTGCGTAATGGCAATAAGTCTGTCATTCTAATTGTCCGCTAACTCAAACTTTCAGTATTCGTCCACAGAAAGTAACCCTCGTAATTTTTTCCACTAGATATTAGAATTTTGTTCGCATTTTTTATTCGAAGTTTACTTCAACAGATATAAAATATGTACTTAAAAGTCGAGTAGAACTTTGTACTAAAAATCGCGGCGTACCGTGAAAGACTGATTGTACGTCCCAGCGTCGTCAACTGTAGCGCCTTCTAATGGATTCCAAGGAGGGTTGTCTTCTTTTGGAGGCTCTGCCCACGGCTGTAGTTCACCAGATGCGAAGACTCCATAAAACGCTACTCCGATGAAATGAATAACAGAGGCAATTACGAAAACCGTTTGCCATTCTGAGACGGTTTTCTGCTTGGTAAGTGACTCTACCACGATGGGGCAAAACATGCCGGACAAGGTTCCAAAGCCATTGGAAATGCCCATAAGGATTGACGCGTATCGTGGTGCGATGTCCAAGTGATTCACGTTGAATCCCGAAATGGCAAAACCGGAGAAACCTACAGCGAACGTAAGTGCCGTGATAGCCACAGTTGTGTTCCTAGTATAAGCGACAAAAAGAAGGAAGAGCGCTTCTAAGCCGAAACCACCACAGTTGAAGATTTTCCTGACAGCAGTGGTACTCAGAATGCCGTTCCTTCGTAAATGGTCCGCAAGCTGTCCACCAATCGGTACGACGATCGTCATAACCAAATGTGGCAAAGCGGCCAAGACTCCAGCCTAGGTTTCGACAACAATCAGTTATGTAAAAGTTGACTCGTATTTTAGAAATAATGTACTTTGCCCATGTCAAAATCGAAGACTTCACGGAAGTACATTGGTTGAGAAATGATGAGCAGGTAAAAAGTCCATGAACGGCAAAAGTTGGCGACAATAATGGCGTACACAGGCATGGAAGTGAAGAAGGCTTTCCACGGTGTCGTTCGCAAATTGGGAATACTCGGTTGGACATTAGCTAAGGATTCCTCAATGTAGAGCCTTTCTCTATTGGAAATCGTAGGATGTAAACAAGGCTTCTCGAACGACAACCACATCCAGAAGAAATACCAGATGATTCCCACGACTCCTGTTGATAATCAAAATAAAAGAGTATGAGTTTATTGCCATTTCTTTCTTAACACAAGTCCTTTGTGTTAAAGTAGACCTATACAGCAAAACTTCGTTAAAGCGGACACGCAAGAGGATTGTTCCTTCATAGACAATTTCATGTAACAGCCAAGGCTTAAATGCCTTTCTCGTCGCCGGAACGTGAGAACTTGTCTGAAGCCATAGCCAGTTTTCTGTCATAAACGCTATCTGTTTCGGCGAAATTTTACTGTATAGTGAGGTTGCGACTTGAAACCGAAAAAAAAATGTTCAAAAAGTGCATAAAATCAAAAAACACTACTTATCTTTCGTTACTTTTATTTCCGTAATAATTCCTTACAAATTGACAATCAGGTTAAAAAAAAACGTGTGGAAATAAGTGAGAATTTAAATTAAAAATAATCTTGCATTTTCATGCAAAAGTAAGAAAAATCTTGCATGTATAATTAAAGAAAGACTATTTTGCGATTACATGTTTGATATAGAGTTTGGGAGGTTAAGCACAGTGGATATTTCTTACCGTAGAAATAGAAAGGTGCCTGCCAAGATATTCCATTTGTCAGCCAGCCTGACACTGGCATTCCGAGTACGGCTCCCGCGTACGAACCACAGAAGGCCAAGGTCGCTAACCGGGAACGCTCTAGCGGTGGAGCCCACCACCGCCAGATACCATGGCAAGCAGGGTAGGTAACACCCTACATGCAATAAGCCATAAGTCTATCAAGTATGTTGTATGAATACGAAGTTTCTACCTCGACGAGTCCTTGCAGGATTCTCACAACGATCACTGTGGCGGGGTTTACTTTTGCAGCTCCGGGCAAAAGTAAATTTAGTGCAGCGGAGACAGCAATAGCAGACCCAAACACCCTAAATACACACGCGCGCACAAGGAAGGACATCCATTTTAGTCGAATGTACTCGATTAACTTGATCACAATGAACTTACTTGTTGGCAGCGTATTTTGACGCGAGAAACCCTCCGGGTACCTGAGTAATTAAGTATCCCCAGAAAAATGAAGAATCCACCACTCCAATGGTTTCAGGTGCCCAATCAAACTCGGGTTTCTGTTAATGAAAAGCTCTTTGTCAACACAAGCGACATACAAGACTTTGCTCTCAACGCTTAATTAAACCGTCTTACCCCCGTCTCACTACTGTTGGAAATCATTTGAACAATAGCGACTCCTAGGTTGCAACGGATTCCAAACGATATGACAAAGCCTACAGGGGAAAATAATAAAATATCATATTGCCTCCCATCCCTTCATTAACGCAACTATCCAAAATACAAACAATTATTTAAATAATGTAATTTAGGACAAAATACTTGTTGTAGAATCTGGGTGATAGAATCAAAACATTAAACTTACCTATACTTGCCATTAAAGCAATGGTGTATCGTTTGGTCATGTTGCAACAGGGACAGTCAGGCCGCAGGTACATGTCGATTTTACGTAGCGGGGGTTTTTCTAATTCGGGCATTGAATCCGGCGATCCTAGTTCTTCATGCTGAATGAAACCTTTCTCATCTTCACTTTTGGCAAACCCCGGTAGCGTTGGCTGAATATTCCGGAGATGCTTGGGCATTTTGGGCATTTCGAACTCCTCATAGGGAATCCGTCTAAAGCAAGTAAGATAAAAGCACAATCTGTCAGAGCTACGTGACCAGTATTGCTTACATAAGCCCACTGCCAGAACTGTCAATCGTCTCGTTACTTTGTGATGTTATCATTTGTCTTCCTGCTATATCATTACCCGTAAGCTTCGAACACGAACCACTACTTTAGACCTCAATCCGATCACTAAGCATTCAAGTCATGTCCTTAGTTGCGGCTATCAGTCCCAGTAATGCTGTTTAAATTCTACGTTGGCTGTATTGTAAGCACAGCTTCCATTACTTAGAACACGTACGCCGTTTACGGCTAGAGTGTAGAAGGATCTAACTAACGAAAATCTCTTGCAGTAATAGTTTTATAAAACGGATTTCCCAGTCATGATTGCGTAATCCGCTTATGGTCATTCGTCCAGTACTTAAATTCCCCTCTTCCTTGGCCAGCTTCAAGATTTTTTTTTCTTCTTTTTGCTTGGTTAAAGCGCTGCCGTGGAAAACATTACTCAGATACTCCCTGTACCCTCACTATATTTCTTCAGCTCCCCAACTTTCACAGTCGGGCTCGCTTGACTTGGATTCAATCTGATGATAGGCGAACCTCATCAAAAGAGAGATTTCCTGCAACCGGGATTACAGAACAGCGATTCCACATCGAGCAGGACACAAAAACTCTACCAAGCTCTTTTCTATTTCCTCTAAACCTCCTACGCAGGCTGAACCACTATATCTCCCCTCCTTCAACACCCCGTCCGAGCCTGAGCTCTCTTGTGCCTTGACAATCGCGGCGACTATAGAAAAGGCTGGCTCGGCGTTAGTGTTAGGGTGTCTTGCTTTCGAGCGACGAGTTCCGCGATGGATGGGCCATTAACGCTGAGCGTCACTTTTGAATAGCTACGTTCTGCACTTCGGAAAGTCTGTTAGCTACTCTAGCTGCGGGTTGTTGGAAGGAAAAGAGGGGCGAACCTGATTTGCTTTCGATCAAGCCTATAGAATGCAAATTACTTAGCTCATTTCTAAACTCAAGGCTCAAGATCTCTGCCTTCCTCTTCCTTTTAAATTCTTGATTGAATCTATTACGATGTCCTAATAGAATCCCGAAACATCCTTTAGAGTAAGAAAGAAGAGTTCATTGTTGCAACTGGGTGAAGGCAAATAAAAGCCAGCCAAAGGGAGTCACAATGCGATGGATAACGAGAACTTATGAGGACGGTATTAGAGAACGAACTAATAATACACAATTCGCCAAGTTCCTCCAGAAACTTTCTTCAGCAACTCCCCTTTCAGTTCTTGGGGGCTCCATATCCTTTTCTCTTTGTCCACACTACGGACAATTCTCTGTACAGTCGCGTACCATTCAACAGACAAAGAAAAGTTGCTATGACAACAAGGAAGATCGCATGCTCGCCCAATCTGCATTTGCTTGTTTTCTTTCAGGAATGAACAGACACTATATCCCCCTCCATACTTGGACTAGGAAGCGAAAAGCAGTTACCCAGTTTCCCTGACAGCACCAACTTGATCTCTTTGTCAACACTCGGTATTAACGTATGATCTCATCCGAAGGAGGAATATCACGAACTCAGCCACAACGAAATTTAAAAGGAAAGTGATAAGCTGATTTGTGTACAAAACTATTCCGTCAGCACGAGTTTCCATTATTATCCAATCCAGCACACCTTTTTCATACAGAGTTATTGGTTGTAAAGAGAGACGTCCTCCAATGCACGTTAAGTAAACTAATATCAAACTTCTGAGAGGGACTTTATTTATTATTTTTTTAATATGTAGTGCCTAAAATCTTAACTTCAAGAAAGATTTAAAACATGGTCTTCGACGCTGTAGAGAAAATAAAAAATCAAGCAATAAATAAAACATATTCTACTAAAATTTATCGTAACAATGTCTATAAAGATGCTGGAAAATAATTGTTATTTAGTCTTTAAATCAATTTCTATGTCTCCTAAGTTAAAACACAGTCACAACATTTCGCCTCCAAGCGAATTAGTTAATCAAAGTTCCCCATCAAATTCCGATGCTTTTTCCGTGTTATAGTTTAAGGGTTTTGGGGGAGCGGGAGGGGCAGAGCGTGCGAGCCAGAAGAATGCGACTTGCGAAGTCAAAAAGCACTAAAAATTAACTCAGACACCAAAATCCTCCTTAAAGTTGAAAACCCTGGGAAAACACAAGGTTAAAGTGCTAGTTGAAACCGTCGGAGTGCAACTTAGAGCAAAACTGAAAACGATTATAAGTTTCAGGGATTCAGCATACTTGTCAATCTCATATTTTTTTTTCTAAAAATAACGTTATTTTTAAATAGTCAAATGCTTCAACTGAACCACATTAAGAAAGTCAGGAAGATTTTTATGCAACTGCTATTTCGGGAATTTTCGTTGTGCAATTTCTTGTTTGTGTTCAGAGTGGTACCAGCGAAGGATAGATTTGTACGCGTATTTGAAAAATAAAATACTCACAAATGCCACCACACAAGTAAAAAAAAGTTACTAGCTTAATCTATTCCTTACGGACTTCTTAAAGAGTTTCCTTTTTTACTAAGAAATTAGTAGAAATAGACAAGAAAAACGAAAAAGCGCTTTTTCGTTCACAATAGTCTCAGTTATCGGTAGTCTTTCTTTCTTCGGTTTAAGGTTTAAGACTTTTTATGAATATTTTCACTCAGCGATAAGATTATTGTTTTAAGGTTAGGGGGAGGAGGATGCATTCATGTTACGTTTGTGTGCATTTATTATCGGTTCTAGCAGCTTTTACGTATTCAATTTTTTAGTTCATAATGACTTCAATACCTGAACCGAAGCGTCTTAACAAGAAAAAAAGGGAACGTTCAGGCAAAGCGTTGCCTGTACGTTGCTTAACATGTAGGCCGGAAATCAGCAAGGATTATTTTAATCTATACTGCAAAAAAATGCATTAAGCCCACACAGGTGTACCAAAATGGGAAAGATCTGGCCAGTTCACCAATTCATCTGTCGCTTTCTAAAAGCAATACTTCCGACAAGTCATTGCGGATGAAACTGATTTAAGCGATGAGTTAGTGAGCGATGGAAAGCAAAGAAAAAACGTTCCACTTTATTTGTAATAAGAATTTGAAGAACAAGGACTATCCAATAGATCTCGTAACTTTAAGTCAAGTATACTACTTCAATAACTGTTCCCATCTTTAATAGTTGTAAGAATATCATAACTACATCAGTCGGTAAAATCGTCAAGTACAGTCAGTAAAATTAAGGGCTTCATCCCCACCCTCTAATGGAAACCCCCTCGCGGCGCCACTAGTTGTAAGACATACGAAACGCCACATGAAAAAGTTGAAATTTATAAAAAAGACATTCGCAAATCATTGAAACTGTCTAGCTTAATTCCACGCAACTAAATCCTAACTGCTTCGAATCAAATACAGCGTAATTAGCAATAGCTTAAAGCACGGTCTTCCTGCGTTTATTATACAACTTTTCCGGTGTTCAAGAAATGAAAGCCAAACACTAACTTGAGTGTTATGGACAACTTATACACCACAAAGCTCTAATTTTGCTAGCTAAGGTGGACACCGAAGATGACAAGTCAGACATTTACGAACCAGACTGACAATTCTCGGTGCAAAACAAAAACATCTAAAATAACTCTATTTACTATACTAATGGGTATAAGAGGTGTTAATGGAGCATAACTATATCTTTGACTATTTGAGTTACCACTTGGGGCTATCTTCTACAAGATCATACGGCACAATCGAAAAAAGTTGATACTGGACAAATGCACAGCAAAGAGATATTGCTAGCGAAGATAATTTCGCCACGCCATTTGATGTAGTTGGGGTTGGTACAATTTGGACGTCAACTTTCCCAGTGTTCCACATGACAATACGTTAAAGTAATCTGTATGTTAGAAGCAGGGCCGTACCCCTGGGTGCGAGGGTGGTAAGAGTTTCAAATTCCAAGACTGAGATCATAAAGGAAGTGCCTAGCAAGGGAAGTCTTAAGGAATGCAGTTCAAGTAATTGCCAGTGAGATGTGACGTATAGGTAATTTTGATAGATCTCGAGGGGCTTTCCAGGATATTCAATCAATGCGACACCAAACAATAGCTGCCATTTCTGTGGTTTCTCTTTCCGTTTTACTCATTTGAATTAAGTGTTGTTTTGATCAACCTGCTTGCAAATATAGCAATAAACTACAATAATTTCCTAGCACAAAAGAACAATGTGCTCTGCTTTTCGAATAGCGGAGAAGACAGGCTAAGCTTTTGCACAGACATGTTACGCTAAAGGGATCTGAACAAAACTTACAGAGATTGCTGTAATGCGGGGAAAAGATTGCGCAGCCAATTACTACATGATCTAATTATTTGTCTAGGTTGATATAATAACATGTCATACATTGCAATAGTACTGAAAGAACCTTCCCTCGGTACAGAAACGGAAACCCTCAATAACAAGGAGTTGAATGTGGGTCTCTCAAATGCGGCACTACTAGTCAGCTAGTCATTAGCCCACCACAAGGAAACTACCCTCTCCACCCCGTCCCTTCTTTGCCTTTTCACTCAAGTCAGCTCGCAATGAATCAAAAAGCCACACTACCCCCACAAATCATCCCCCACTCCACATGACTAAAACGTAGCTCGAAGGACTTACGGACGAATCTTTGAAAAGGGTGCGTTTTCCGTCGAATGAATCTGAGACAGAACGCCGGCAGTTTTACATACTTAAGTGTTGTGAAGTACTTTAATTTTTTTTTTCTCAAAACGCGGATCAATACTTCTATCAGGCAGGGTGTTTTACTATGTGCTAATTTAAGGAAAGGATGCCGTTTTTACTCATCCCAACCCCCGGTTTACCTCCCACCTATACCGCGATCAGCCACTGACCGTGCAGAAAAATGGAATTACGACAGCCAAGCGAAGCGTTAATGACGTGGTCACATCATGTGTTTCAACAAGCGTAACATCGCATTACTGCATGAGCGGACAACAAAAATCTGGGCCATAATGAGGCACCGTGAAGATTTGAGGAAGCTAAGTAGCAAGAACTATCTTCTGCTTAATATTCTGCTTCGTGCACTGCAATATGGCATTTTTTGTAAATAAGAAGGGAGAGAAAATGAATACAGAGCATATCGACTATACTGCGAAGATGCTAACTGGGACAACCGGATATTACTCTCTGTGGAAGGGTAGGGTTCGACGGGGGGAGTCTGGCTAGGGAAACCGGATATTAAACGATATGGTCATTGAAGCATCACTTGATTCTACGCTGACCGATGCGCACCACAGTGACAGCAATAGGCCTCCGGCGGTGTTTGGCATCCTCGCTCCAACGAAGCGGAGGAAATAGTATGAGTTTCATTAGAAAAACTCGATTGCCTTCCCAACGCAATCGAGTTTTACCTGACCGGCTGTTTACCAAATCCAAAGAAAGGAATGACAAGCTAACTCGCTAATCCACTATTGCTGCAGCATCGTGGGAGGAGACTGGTGTTCATCTAACTGTGGCGACAAAAGGAGTTAAAAAGGCCTACTCTAGCAAAGGGCGAAGATAGCTACAAATTCCTGCCGCCTTACGCACAGTGTTGTTTCTTGACAAAAGAACATGATTAACGATGTTTTATAGCACTAAACCTTTTCCTCTTGTATCTTGGGAATCATCCAAGTCAAGTTGTACCATCATTAACAACTCGCTACAGGACATCGCTCCCTTTTCCCACAGAGATAAAAAGCGACATGCAACATACCCCGCAGGTATGCTAGTACCCATAACTGCAACATCATGAAGCTCGCAAAATCAGGACAAGCATATCGATATTACAACAAGAAGAAAACATTAGCTCGTATGGCAGCAATCTGTCAGTACATAGTTCTTCCAGTTTTTTTTATTTTCTTGTCGGACAGATATATAGGAGACAGAGCACTGCAGCCTCATTCTTCCGACGTCTATGTTTTGGCAAAGATAGTAAGAAAAATGGTGGCGCCTGTTTGGCTGGCGCCAGGATGCCGCCGACTAGAACGCCGCGGGCCATCAAGATGCAGGATGACTGCTCCTGGATTCTAAGAGATTCTGTCGGAAGGAGGGGTTGGGGTAGGGTAAGTCTCATCTCGCAAGAAGAGTTATTTAACCCCCGAATGGGGTTGATCGGCGTGAAGACTCGAGACTCTCGTATGACTATTGAGTAGGAGGTCTTCGCCAGTAATAGAGCACTGTAACGTACGACAGTGGATATAGGCCCTGCATCTCCCGTTATTTCTTCAGCATAACTATCAAAAGAGCTTTCAGTCCACCCACTCGTCAGAAAGATTTCCGGGAGGAAAGTCAACACAAGCGAGCTTTTGGCCAACCTCCCTCTTGACGTTTGATGGACGAAGGAAGAACACATCACTGCAAGAAGTTTGGTAAATACGCACGGACTATTGATTGGCACCTCTTTTAAGAAGGCAATTTTGAGCAATTTACGTTCCGCACTGAACAAAGTAGGTTGTCTTCCAGTCACTGCATTTAGAAAGAGATAATTGCCTGACAAAGACAGTCAGTATTGTAACGGAGAGTCTCCTGGTAAAAGCAAACACCCCTTCGAGCTGCCGGTAGCAGAAGTGAATCAAAGCCTCGACGGTTATGAGACGAGGCACCTCAGGTATAGCTTTACTTTTGCAGCTCGCGCGATTAGCACCGAGAGAACGTTATTAGCTGATAGAAAAGGAGCCCTATCTTGAAAAAGACATGCAGCAGCAAGTGGAGCTGTCAGCATAGCTCTCCTCTTCATTCTCACCGTTAATTTGTCGATAACCAAGTTTTCGCACTTACCCTCGGAAGGTGGTAACAGCCCTATCCTTAAGTGCACTCAACATGATTGGGCTCAGATATACGTCTGGTGAAGATCACACAATACGGAACAGAAATGAGTTCTGACTTGAGCCCAACGTCGAAAAACCAGACCAGACAATAATGCCACAACAATGCCGCAACTGTTGGCCGGCCAACTACCAATGCCGCCGCGGCAGAACCCCACCACGTTACCTAGAAGAAAAGATAAAGGAAAGATGATCCCCGAACGTAAATTCTGACCAGAAGAAAGCAAATAGTTAGATTGTGCTGGTTTGACACCAAACCATCAATTGTGCTAGGAATCACACACTGTTAAAGCGTAAGCTTCGCGGTATCATTAACTAAACTTTTCTTAAAAGCTGTTCCATATTTTATTTAAAAAAATACGCTAGAAAGTACGAAACAGAAAGC
The DNA here is from genome assembly GCA_022885665.1 of Triops longicaudatus. NCBI lineage: Eukaryota > Metazoa > Arthropoda > Branchiopoda > Notostraca > Triopsidae > Triops > Triops longicaudatus. The sequence goes on along the minus strand of JAGQDJ010000202.1, from coordinate 68,436 downwards.
CTACTCATGTTTAAAAACGACATTTACACACAATTACAAGCCGTAAACTTCACAATGTAGAAATAACTTCGTCGGAATACTGCCTGATTCTGCGGCCCCTCAAAGAGGTGGGGGAACTGCGAAGGTCACTGAATGTAAAAGGTTATGTCACTCCAATAGGATGTTCTTTGTCAACTACAAGGAGGGTGGGTTGTTGCAGACCACTAGTATGGAAAGTTTACCTGTTTGTAAGCGGTGTGTCCTTGGGTTCCCGGGCAGGTCGCAGAATCCCGTTCCGCGTGTAAGTCTGACTGGAGCACCAGCTGACCTCGTTTGGAACCCGCGTTGGTGTTCCCAACTCTTGCCGGAATTCGTCCCCGAAGGTTTCGGTGCGCAATCGGAAGCGAAATAGTACTAGCCAAAGCTGATCGCTGGATTGGCGGTTACCAAAACTAAGACACGCCCAACTGACCTTACGTCATCGTTTCTCGTCTCGAAGCCAAAAAGAAGGCAAAGGCAAACTTTTATAATATTTTCCGGTAAAAATATTTGTCGCGATGACGGTAGTCATGCAGTAGAGGGGTGATAAGGGAAAAAAACTGTCCAAGTAATAAAACCGTTTGGTATCCATAACTGGTCTCATTAAACGTTTCCCGGTAACCTATAAAGCCATATATTCTGCGACGTTTTTAGGGTGTTTATATTCTGGCTTACGGGTAAGAAGATAGCAGATATTTACCACGTAATCCATAAACCGTTTATAGATTACTGGTTTTCAGACATTACTGCTAAGGGTTGGGACAAGGTAACGTGACATACAAGCATATTGGGGTGATAATCTCATTAGCCATATCCAACCCCCCATCTGACTCGAGGTGGTAAATCGTTCATCCTTTACACACCCTTCTCCCGATGTGACGGTACCGGCAACTTGTTACTTGCTCCACACCTGGAAGCGAAACTGGGGCGTTCTGTGTAGCTTTGAAAACGGAAGGCATTTGCTGTCCGTTGACAGAACCGAGATTGTTCATTAGCACATGAGGAAGCGGCGCTATTCAGGCGCTTGAAAGACTGACAAAGAGGTGATTAGCAAAGGAGACGTCGCTACCATGACTTGAAGTCTAGCGCTATTCTTTACCCTAAATTAAACTGTAATCCCTTTGACAACTGATCCTACCTAAGCATTCTCCACAACCCCGCTGATACAAGTCATCCTTAGGCATGATCGGCTTAAGTAGTTAGAATAAGATGGTGACAGCACATTATGCTAACAACTTTAAACACGCAACAATGTACTGGAGATTTAGTTTCAGGTAGGAAAGAATTAGTGGAAGGAAAGTTGCGGCCTGCTTGAAGAAAACAATCCCATTACGAAATTGCTTCTGTCAATTTCTGTTATGCATTGCAGCGGCGCCTGGAGACAAGGCAATCAGCAAATGGGTCTTACACATCGTCCCCTTATCTGACACCCTTTCGACTTATAATGCATGGCATCACCGTCTTCGCACGTTGGGAAAACTCTCCTGTCACCACCCTCTCCCACTGGACGTTTGTGTTCCAAAAAGCCTTTTCCTTGTTCTGATTTAAATGGTCGCTTCCCGATCATGATGCAAAGCTACGACAAAACCTTGCTGGTGAGTGAGTGCCTTTTTGCTGCTTTTACCCCTTACTACTCTACCCTTAACGTCGCGCCAAGTCAGCATTGTTGTGGATACTTTTGAAAGACAATAAGATCGGTGTAACTCAAGTTTCCTTGGCAGAAACGCAGATTGGCATCTAAAAAGGCTGCCAGATCCGTGTTCTTGCTTCGTATGTCATCGAAGAAGGGGGTTGAATAAAACGGGGGGAATGAAGAATGCGAGGCGGTACCGTGTCCGTTGAAGGAGGGTGGCACTAAATGCCGATTAAGGCCTCCCGTTCAATCGATCAATGCTGATGGAGCAAGTACGATATTCATAACAGGCAGCCGAGTTTCTTACAGAACTGGAGGGGGTAGCAGGGGAGCAGACTTGGGTAATGGTGAGAAGTGGTGCTTTCGCAAGCCAAAAGGACAACTAACTGGGAAACGATGACGTAAACAAAAGCGGTAGGGGAATGTTGTGCATGCATGCCTGCATACAGGGGGATATAAGCTCGACGGAGGACTTTTCTTTACAATGACAAGACAATTAAGCAGTCGATAAAATCTCTGTTCCTTCGCAACTTGAAACTCCTCCCTTCCAATGTTTCCCCAATGCCAATGTCTACATTCAAATCCGAATACCCACTGTTCTATGCTAACAGCCTTAAAGAGCTCTCGCTTTTCTGGCAACTCCCCTTTTGCAGCGATTTGACAAAATGAGGAGGGTGAAAAAAGTTATTCGATTTCCACGAGAAGTAATTTCTTAAAGCAGGGAAGCCAAAAGACTGGGCTAGTGTAAGTTACTTCACACTCGAGTCGTTGTATCTAAAGTGTCCAGACCGAACCGTGGCGTCTATCCATCATTCTGACTGCTGACTTTAAGCAGATCCACTAAACCATGTTTTCCGGTAGTGGGTTTTCCTCGGTAGTTTTGCCTTTTCACAGCGATGCTCCATTCTGTGAAAGATCGACGGGGACCCAAAAAAGAGAGCAGTTCTGGGCTGGTTGTTGTCCTTTTTTCCTTGTTGTCGGCTCCTGTCTTCCTCATTTAATGACAGTACTAAAGGATTAAGAGCGCGGTGCGCACGGCGTGGTAAGCAGCCGCGCCGCGAGTGGGGTTTTAAGCATGGTGCTACCACACTTCATATACATTCCTTGTCGTGGGCTTTACGTCCCATAGTCGTTGTTCCACCACACCACGCATTCCATACTTACATGTCAAAGGATCGATGATTGCGTTCGGTAAAGAATCCTTTTCCTCTCCAATCCCTTCAAGCAATGGGCCATTCCTCCTGAACATGTTTCTATAATACAAAAAGTCAATGTGTGCTACAGCCCGTTCTCAGGGATTTTTACATTCCTTAAAAAGGGTTTTTATCTGACAATCTGACGGACTCCACTGTCGGATGTTCCGCCAGTTCTTTGCAGCTCTCTTTCCCTCGACTCCGAAATCCCCCTTCCTTTTTTCTTTCAAGAAAACGGGACTTAGAAAGGATCAATTTTCGTCAAAGCTAACGCGGGTACATCAGGAGGAACTATTTATATCCGAGATTCTTCTTGACAACTCGGATCAAGCAAAGAATGAGATAAGGGAAAAAATTCGACTTTCTGGAACCCAGCCGGAGATCGGGGTCAATATTGACACATTGGATCGTAAAGGCAAGGGGAGATGCCTCTGATGATGTTTGCTCGCACTTGGTCTACTGAACAGCAAACGTCGAATCTGTCCTTCCACCCTGCTTTTGCTTTTCCTCGCGGGCCCCCCACGCCGTCTTCTTCAACTTACATTCATTTCGTTCCACAGCGAGTGAAGTGAGTCAATGGAGCGTTATGAAGCGATATGCTTTTTCTGACTCTCCCGAGACTCCTTATCAAGCCCACTTACGTATTAGTGCACAGACAATGAACATTCCTAGGCGACACTATTTACCCCTGGATGCACTTGCCGTCATGCAGACGTGGGTTCACTTAAGCTAACCCAAGTTTTAGTCGACCCGTAGCACTAGCAACACCTGCCCTGAGTTGGATTAAAACTGGAACTATAAAGCAAGCCAGGGAAGGTCATTTTGTGCTGGACTCTGGGTGGGACACACTGTGACACGCCTCCCACCTTTCCATTTATTGTTGATGACCAACGCAACATTACATAAACAACCTTATTTGTTCTTTTCTTTCAGCCAATACAAATGTTCTAACACATCGTTTATTCCTTTTCGGCTTGAAAATTTTGAGCACAAAACATTCCGCGGCTCATTCACTCTTCCAGTGTCAATGAGCTACAACAATACCTTCTTTGAGGTCCGTTTAAAATAGAAACAAGGGACTAGCTGTCAGTAAGAGGTCGTTCGGGACAACGACCCGAACATTCGTCAGCAACATGGAATTATAAAAGCACAATAGTTGTAATAATTAAAGAGATCATAAAGCAGTCCATATTTTTTTACCTTTCATGTGATGAGTCTTGTCTGCTTCTTTCTTACATTTTCTTAAAATTGTCTAAAACTATAAAGCTCGTGTTTATAAAAAAGTGCTTTGGAACGCTATCTTTTAAGGGGGTAAAGGGTGAACTTGCAAAACTGTAAACTTTGGCACGGCCTGGAAATAAATGCGTATTTTTTCCCAGAACTTCACACGGAAATATTTCAAATAGTGAATATGTACAAAATCTAAAAAGCTTTGACCCCCTTTCTTGCTCTTGTTTGTCCGCTTTTCAAAAAAGTAAATGATCCCTTCGCTAGATATCACATTTGTCTCCTACTCCTCATTCTCTGTATCCTCCTTTTGTTCAGGTCTCATCACTCCGCACTATCAGTCCGATTCGGTGGCGTTGGTGGTGTAGGTGGAGGACTTGTCGTTGAGCACGAGTCCGGCTCTGGCTCCGGCTGCTGTGGATAGCTGATCAACGCCGCGGCTTCCAACTGACTTTGTTTGTCTTCTTGAAGATCATACACACGCTCCTAATAACCGGTAAAACCTTAGAAACGTGCACTACTTTCACAGTCCATCTCTATCTTGGGTAACCTCTTAACCCCCAGTTATTTGCTTTCGATTTTAACATCCTATTTACACTAGTACACACTACTCTCCTGACGTGATTAAAACTTAGAACACGTCGTCTTCATCAATTTTCCAGGTCAAAGAGCGCGCTTACACACGTAATTTTAGTACAGTTTACATTTTGTGCCAAGCAGAATTATTTTTCCGCGCCAAAGGCTGATTCATTTTAACACAATGGAGAAATGCTCTAGATTGCAGATTGTAATACATTGCATAGTGTAAGCACGCCTATATGCCGAGTAGTGTGCACGTGAGGTTTGAAATCATTTAACTATTATGTAGTACAAACCGACATCACCAGCGCTTAGACAATTTACCTGCGTGCGATCATACTTCCAGCGGTGCCATGAAAAGGATTTCTTTTCGGGAACAACGACGTCCGGCACCGACGAACTATAATTGGGGTTAGCGAAAGTAAGAACGCTAACCGGGGCCGAGTTCGTTACATGGGACTTCCACGTATACCCGCAGCATCCCGCGACGCTGCCTTCTGGAACGCGACGGCAGCGGAAGGTCATCGTAATAATTACGATGAACATAAACATCGCGGCAACGGCTACCAATATCCATAGTGACGGGTGCAAGAAATACGGTGCCGAGTCGTATACTTTGTGATCCGTGAGCAGATCGCCACCTGCGAACGTACTGCTTCCTAAACCTTCATTTGTCTTAAGAATTGCGGACTCTTCGGGTACCGGCACTTGGACCACGCCTTCAAAGGAGAGAAAAAAATAAAATACGTAAAAGCGTGCTCGTCTATCTTCCGCTCTTCGTCACACTCCATAAACAGACGTACTTGGAATACACGCTCCGTTGCTCGCATCGTCGGGACAGGCGCACACGAGTGAACTCCAGCGGAATAGACACAACTGAGCTACCGAGCAGTTGCCGTACCCTTCAGCAGGGGCACAAGGATTGGAGCCAGTTTGTCGCAACGGCGAAACTGCCCGGATCTCCATAAGTCCATCCAAGCCTGACCGCAAGAGGGTGCGATCACCCCCTTCCTTGTCCACACGCTCTATGGACTTACTTCGCCAATCTGTCCAGTACAGATACGCCCCCAGCTATTTAAAAAAAAAATTGAGTATTTTTAAGAAACAGGCAAAAATATTGAAAAAATCATTTTCTTAACTGTACAACTAAAAAATCCCTAACAATGCCTTTACACATGAAAAGGCTTAAAATATTACAACGAATGTGAAATATGGCCGCTAATAAATAAACACATTAAAAAAAGTCCTTGTGATTTTAAGCCTAGTCACATAAGTTGTAAGTGCTTGTCAACATAAGACCCAGTAATAGGCTTCGGTGTGCACCGAGGACGATTAGTAAGAAAATAAATAAAAAATACATAAAAGTGCATTGAAATGGAAACACATAAAAGTCGGAAATCACAAAAATTAAAAATATAAAAGCGGAAATATGAAAAATCGCAAAACAATAAAGATAAAAAATGAGGAATCGTAAACTAACCTGCGTCAGACCGAAAGGGTGAGTTACCCCTTGCAAGAGGGTCACTCGGAACTTGCCTTCCAGATCCGAGGTTTCGATACGATCAGTTTGTGCATCAGCCCAGTAAAGTCGCTGAGCTTGCAGATCTATGACCAGTCCATTAGGCCATCCTAGGTACGAGGTGATAATAGCTTCGCGATTAGACCCGTCGAGATACGATCTTTCGATTTTCGGAGCTTGACCCCAGTCGCTCCAGTAGAGGAACCTGATTGTCACAGCGAATACCCCAAGATTAGGTTGAGTGCTCAACTCACGTGTGCTCACGATGGCGTAAAACAAAAAAAGCTTCATAGTGCCATAAGAAAAACGATGACGCATCCATCACACCATCAGATAACCTTTTCAACATGCACGACTCACCCTTTCACAGGATGCAACGCCACCGCACGTGGTTCATCTAAACCTGTGTCAATGAGCAATTTACGCTTCTGGCCTTCCAAATCGGACACTTCCAAGACATTTCGCCCAGCATCGGCGAAATAGAGATGCTGTGCTATCCAATCCACGGCTAGACCATCTGGCGTCGTTAAATTGCTTGCCACCAATGTTCGCACGTCAGACAAGTTCCTGGCATCAACGCTCCTATCACATAAAGAAAATGCATATGCTCTGTTTAGGTCTTGTGTTTACATGCTATAGCGTTTCATAGGAAAGAGGTAATAATACAAATGGTAACGCAATGTACCGAATGACATCCAAGTAAGCGTCGGTGTAAAAATATCGTTTTCCTGCCCAAAAGAAGTCGACTCCTATAGCGTTGTGGACGCCAGGAACGGGTAAAGCTACGTCCCAGTGCTCCGGGGTATCCAGAGACACGCGGGAAAGAGTATCTCTAGTGGCGTAGAGCAAGAAGGCTTCCGGATCGTCTTGGCATAAGTCATCGCGGCCCTTTTCGAAGAGAACACCCGTGGGGCAGCCGCAGCGGTAACCCACACCGCCTGAAGCTCGCAAACAAAAATGTGAGCATGGACTTCTCTCACAAACACTGCCAGCAGCACTTTTTTCCTACGCAACATTAATTTTCATTAAAAACAAATAAAAATACGTCAATAATTTTTATAGTTATAGGACCCGGTATTCATACACAAACGAAAGAAACAACATTGAAACCTTAAAATACAAAATTCAAGAACTTTAGCATACTCTTGGACATCGATTAGCTCATTAGGTCTATAGGCTAATATACACGATTATAGTTAAACTTGGAAAAGAATAATAAACTTCGAGTCTTCTTTACACATCGGCTAACAGCTTTCACTTTTCCAATTTGCTCTCTTATATGTTGTCAACACTATTAGTTACTCTATACCTATTTCGTAACAGACGTCATCTATTAAAACAAAATCGACCACGTAACAAAGTTTAATGAATGTATGAAACATCCATTCACGATTCGCAAACTCAAATTCTGTCTACCGCGATTTATGGAGGTTTTCGATTACGTCAACCGACAAAGCTTTGTTTTACGAATAATGCATTCCTATTTTATTTACGTTTCGACTTAAAACTTCATTCACAAGTATTGCGAACATATTATAAAATGGCCTCATAACATTAAACAAAGTGGAATTGTACATGGGAACGACACGATTCATGTTCTTTTACAAACGGTTATTGCAAAGTAGGAGTTTTCTCACTCCCCCTTAATATTATATTTTAAAACAGATTTTGTAGATTAAACGACCTGTTTTGTTGCTTTTGTCAACTACTCGTCAACATCAACTGGTTGAGAGTAGCCTACTATGGTAGCTGTTTTGCACCTAAGCTTCCACGTAAACTTAATTCTTCATACCTACGCAACTTTCGATCTGAACTACCTTCATGTGATTACTCTGACACCAAATAAGTTAATACTACTGAAGATTTTGCAGATTATCCTCTATGGTATGGGTACATAAACAAAGGATGCAGAATCGCGAAAAAGTGCGGCATTTTTAGAGATCAAGAAACGTGTATGCCATCTAGTGACAACAATATTACTTACCACCCGGACAACAGCTTTGATATCCATTAAGTTGGCAAGATTCGACCGAAGAATCCTCGGGTTCTCTCCATTGGCCTCCGCGACATGTAACGCTTTGCTGTCCCAGTCGCTCCAATACAACTTTCCTTCCAACACAGCAATGCCGTACGGGTGCTGCAAGCCCTTCACCACCAGTTGCCGCCGGCCTCGTATGAGATCGTAACTTTCTATGACTTGTTTTTGTGCGTCGCACCAGTAGAGCACCTCCCCATTGAGGGTCAAAGCATTAGGCCAAACCAGGTCTTTGTCTACCAAAACCCGCCTCCGACTGCCATCCATGTCCGCCACTTCTATCCGGGCCGCTTTGCCCCAATCGCTCCAAAAGATCCAAGAACGCCCTAAATGCAGGACTAAACCTCTCGGTTTATCCAACTTTTCATGGAAGAGCAGTTTTCGTAGCTTCCGCTTCACGTTGAACACCTCTAAACTCTTTCTACCACCATCGGTCCAGTACAAGTTACCAGTAGTATAATCCAATGCCAACCCTTCCACTGCCTCGATGCTGTGCTCCACAAGCACCTCAAAATCAGATCCATCGGGCTGAGAACGGAAGATCTTGTTCAAGTTGGTATCCGACCAGTACACTAGACCTGCCATTATATGAGCGCGAACACAGTTTCGTTAATAGTATTCGAAAAAAAATAATTAATAAGTAATTACCTGTAACTGCGTCTACTTCTAAAGCTACAGCGTTTTTCTGATTCGGTAATTGCAGAACGATATCGACGCGATAAGGCGTGTCCAGACTCAATCGGCGCAATGCTATACGTTGTGCAAACACCAACGACTTCTTTGGCGCTTTTTCGCACGTGCGACCGTCGCTTTGAAGCAATAGACCAACCGGGCATGCACATGAGTGTGATTGTGGAGTTGGTGCTAGAAGACATAAATGGGAACATCCTCCGTTCTGCGCTTGGCACAGCGAAGGTACCGCGTAACGTTGACGATGATATACTCGCACGTCCATTAAACCATGAAGATCGCCACGTACTACGCTCTTTTTAGCACCATTCAGCTTGTGGGCTGTGTGAATGGCGGATGTGTTCCAATCAGTCCAATACAGCATGGGCTCGTACAAGGCCAAACCGAACGGATGCAGTAAGTCGATACCGATTAACACAGTACGACTGTGCCCATCCAAGCTCGCATATTCGATGGTTTTCATTCCACCGTCCACCCAATACAACCGCTCATTCTACACAAAAATATTTTTTTTATTTTTACTTTAACCGGATACGAAATTAAGAATACTTCAATTGTAGTGTTCGTCTTGATACTAATGATTTCTCTTTACAGGACACTCAAATACTGCATAGGCTATCTGTTAAGCTGCTACGATGTATAAAATTTACTCGACCAAATTTGCCTGAACCCGTTATTTTGGAAACATTTTCTTTTAATACGCCAACCGAAAATTCCTTTACACCTAGAAGCCCCAGTATAGTAATTTAAGGTCCTCAATTAAATATAAAAGCTGGAACAATGCCGTCGAGAGAGAAGTCTGTTAAATTGAAAGTGCACGTTCCAAACTGTCAGTCCGTTACATAAGGTTTCAATTACGTAAAATGTTCATTAAATCGCAAGTCAGTTGCATAGGAAGTACTAGCTACGAATTCTCCTATGTCTGAAATATGTTGAATGCAAATCGAAAGTTCGGAGAAACCTTGTTTCTCAACACGATTACGAGTCCGCACAATCGAGACACTAGGCTACTTAGATGAAACATACCTCATGGTCAATGGCAAGTCCATTGGGCCAGGTTAAATTGGTGCCAACAATGACAGTTCTTCGGCTCCCATCCATTCCGGATCGCTCGATTTTCGGCGTCGTACCCCAGTCGCTCCAGTACATGTACCCCCCAACGGGATCGACTACTATGTCCCGTGGTTTATCCAACCCTTCCCAGATTAGCAAACAGCGCATTGTCCCATCAATGTTAGCGACTTCGATTCGTTGCGTGCCAGCATCCGTCCAATACAACTTCCTCGTCACCCAATCGACAGCTAAACCAGCCGGAGATTCTAAGTCCGTCGTAATTAATTTGGTCTGGAAGGACCCGTTCCAGTGTGCCGTTTGAATGATGTCTAATTCAACGTCAGTCCAAAAAATCGACTGCGTGTCCGAGTCCCAGTCTAACGCTACGGCCGATCTCACTCCAGACAATGGCAACACGGCGTCAATAGGCGTTTCCGTGTACCGCAAGCTGGCATTCGGCTGAGACAAAGGAAGCAGTCGGATTTCCGTTTTCTGGGTAAAGATCAACAAGTCACCCGGGTGATCGGAGCACGTTCTTCCGTCGTTCAGAAGCGTCAAGCCAGGAGGACACACACAAGTGTAACTTGTACTATACAAGGAATCATAAAAAGGAACCATGGAAAATAAGTGTTAATATTTACAAGGACGTGATGAGATAAAGAGATAAAGGTAACTAAAATAAGCTGTGTGATGGTAAAACATAAAGAAGATTTCCAAAGATAAGATGACTATGACGATGTTTTGTATTCTATAATTCAAAGTGCAATCTATAATTCACAAAAATAAGTTATAAAAATTTTTAAGAGTTCCTTGAGCAATCTGAAATTCTTCCATAAAACCCTTTTAACATTTCTCTACAAATGTTTGGAATTCAAAATAGTTCTTAGCACCAGTTTTAGTTCGCTTTTGTGAAAGCTTGCAATTTTCTATTCACTAAGCCTATTCATTCATTCGTTGTTCTATTCATTTTCGCTCGACTTGTCATATTTATAAGGAAGGTTTTACCTGTTGGGTAGACATAAATGTGAACAGCCCCCGTTAAAATCCCCACAGCGGTTCCTGTAATCAGGTTGTCTCAAAGGATGCAACGTATGGATATCCATAGGAAAGTGGAGCTGTGAGCGGACGCTCCGGAAATTAGCTCCTGTCACTTTGTTTGCTTCATGAATACTTTTGGTATGCCAGTCAGTCCAAAATAAAGAATCTTCAAAGACAGTGATGGCAAACGGATGAGGTAGACTCCGTTCCATAACTTTCCTGCGACCTGTACCGTCCAACATGGCAGATTCGATGACGTGATGTTTCGCGTCAACCCAGTAAAATCTTCCAGCCGGATAATCGATCGTTATCCCGTTCGGCCAGTAAAGATCCTGACAGAAACGCGGTAAATTAGCACTCCTAGGAAACACTTCGACTACATAAATTAACATCTCAAATAAGAATTTGCAACGCAACTCTGTTTATAACACAAGATTCCAAGATTGAACTATTTCCACTACTAATTAGTTTGATGAACCCTGATGCAAGTGACAACAAAATTCGAGAAAACTTTGTGGGATAATGTAAAGATACTGCAAGCTTCTTGTCCCTTTGTTGCTGACGAAAAGTACTACAGAATACAATGTCTTGAATTAAACTCTTCGCTTTTTTAATACAGTGCAACCCGCGTATTTGAATAGGATCGGAACTGGACGGACAGAGTTCAAATGTGCGAGTATTCAAGCACAAGAAGTTGAATTGAACTGAATAGGATTGAAACTGATCGTCAATTTTTCATTCAATTGTGCGGAATATTCAAATAACCGCTATAAAAATAATTTTGACCACTGTATAGCTTACGTCAGAGTTTGTTTAATTTGTAGTTGAGCTACGTGTAAGGCAAACCAAGAGGTAAGGGATACAAGGTCTTTTGGGTTCCTATTTTGTATCATTGCTATTATTTTATTTATTAATTATTTATTACTATTATTTTATCTATTATTTATTTATTATTATTTTATTAGTTATTTATTATTATTATTATTTGAGTTCTTTTTACCGTGACTAAGAAACAGTCTCTTACGAGCGATTTTCTTACAATAGTATTCGACAGTAACTGCGATAATTTTTGCATTGTTAGCTCGTGAGGTATACTTACTTTAGTAACCAATACGACGCGATTGGACCCGTCCATGTCGGCTCGTTCGACACGGGGACCCGAAGGTCCCCAATCCGTCCACAAGATGGCTGCAATACCAGGATGGACGGCAATAGCCCGGGGCTTCTGAACATTCTCCCATAATAGCGTCTTCCGAACGGTAATGGGGCGATCTAAGGAAATCACTTCAATCCTCTTACTTCCAGCATCTGTCCAGAACAGCAGGTCGTGGATCCAGTCAATAGCAATGCCGCCGGGTGACTTTAAACCCCACCAAACGATGTCGGTCGTGGAAGAACCGTTCCATGCAGCGCGGCGAATGATGTCTAAACTAACATCGGACCAGATCACGTATTTGTCACGCGCATGGAAATCTAGCGCAATAGCGTTCTGCAAGTTATCCAAGAGTGCGTTGTACTCGTCCTCGTACGGGGCCAGTAACCGGATATCGATACGATTCGCAAACAGTAACTTGACAGGAGGGCCTAACGCTTTGCACGACTTCCCATCTGGACGGAGAATGTAGCCCACGCTGCACACGCAACTATAACTCCCAATGACGTTAATGCAAGTCTGGGAACAGCCACTGAGTTCGACGGAGGCGCACTCATCTACGTCTTCGCAAGTGCGATTGTCCGGCGCTAGGCGGTAGCCTGGCCGGCAACTACAGCCTAGATCCGTGGCGTTGGGACTCAGTATGCAAAGTTGGGAACAAGCAGAACTAGGAGGACAGGTCGTGGCCACGACGCAATCCGTTTCATCTTCGCCGTTAGGACAATGGGATATTCCATCGCAGACTTTGGATAACGCGAGACAACGATGGGTACCATTTCCTCCGCAGCCAAACTCGTTTGGAGTGCACACTTCCGTGCAATGCGTTTCGTCCGCTCCGTCACCGCAGTCTGGCTCGCCATCACATACCTAATAAACCAATCAAATTATTTGGCCAAACCAAATGAGTAGAGAAAGAAAAAAATATTAATTAATCAATTCTAAATAAAGCACTAATAAATAGTGAAACGCAAAAGGGAGTAAGAAGTATCTGAGTGACGAGTCTAACCCATGAGATGGCGATACACGCTGAAGGCGACGTGCAAGTAAACTGATTCGGGCCGCAAGTCAAAGGTCCACAATCAACTTCATCTAAACCACCTTCACAGTCTTTTTCCGTATCGCATTTCCACTTCGCTTGGATGCAGGTTCCTTCTGGACAGCGGAATTCATTTTCACCGCATTCCGACAACGGGCTTGCAGAAGATCTTACGGACTCGCAGTTAAGTTCATCACTATAGTCCCCGCAATCATTTTCTCCGTCTAAAAGAAAAAAGAAAAGATTTAATTTAACAGATATCTAAGCTAGTATGAAAGGAAAAGTTACCACAGCGAAAGATGTTTTGGATGCAGTGGTTGGTATTGCAAAGAAATTCCTCGTCGGAGCAATCTGGGTTGACTGGGGCGCATCCGGCTTCGTCACTCCCGTCTTTACAATCCACCTCGCCATCGCAACGCCAGTCGACAGGGATACAAGGCCCGGAAAGGCATGTATGTTGATTAGAATCGCATTTTTCACCCACAACCTACAAATTGCTCGTTAGAGGATCGAATTCAAACTGACAATACCGTGATTTTTTTATTTTTATATCCTTTTTTACCGTGCAATTATTCTCGTCGTCGCCACCAGGACAATCCATATCTTCGTCGCAAACCCAGCCAATAGGAATGCAGTCACCGTTTTTGCAACGGTAAGTACCTGAGCCGCCGCAGAAAACCCGCGCTGAAGAACGGATCGTTAGCACGCTAAGTCATATTTTTTAGTGGGTAAAGTACGCTTACGGCATTTTTCTTCGTCAGATTTATCAGGGCATTGGGAAACACCATCACACAGCTGATGGAGACCTATACAAGGTGATTCCAGTATCGGCTCAGGCCCCGACCCGGGGCAGCGCACGAAAGAACAAGGATCTGTCAAAGATGTTGCTTTGCCGCAAAACTCGTCACCGGCAGCACAAACCGAAGATGAATCGCATTTCCAAGCTCGAGGTATACACCGGCATTCATCTAAAGCATATTCCCGAATTAACTTTTTACCATCTGACTTGGATACTTCTGAATGAGGAGCGATACTCAATGTATTGATCATTTAAAAGTCTGGCTGAGGTAACTAAAATATAATTAGATAAACCAATACTAACAGAGTACACTAAAAGTCGACCTTTACACGCCAAATTGCACACAATTGCTCTCTGTAAAAGACTTTTATCACGGGCTATTTTGTTCTCTGCTTGAGATCACATTACAGAAACCCATTTTTACTCACATTTGCAAAAAGGAAGTAAACGCTATATTATAATCCTTCTGTGACTTCACGGCATACCTTAAGACTAACTTTGGACAAAAATTTCAATACTTAATTCCAATATATTCATAAAAAACAAGACTCAGAACATATACAATAATACAATACGAACGAGATAACGCTTAATATTCGCGATAGAAACAACTCTACGTTTGTGATTCTGTCCTACAAAGTCAGCTCCCTATCTGACGACATGTTGAAAAATAAAATATGGTGCTATGAAAGAAATTTTCAACACATAAACAATGAAGCTCTCCACCGACAGATCTATGTGCTATTGTATTATAAAGAGAAAAATGTGTTTTTCGTGCAAAAAGGAGCAGTCTCGAAACGTAGTGCAATTCTGGTATTTTGCAAAGCTCTGCAGTTAAAATAAAAGTAGCAAACGAAGCTATTTGAAGAGGAGCATGTGTATTGCTATACGAAAGAAACGAACTTTACGAAAAGAAAGCATAAAAGAAACTTCGGAAAAAAGAACTAAACATTTAAAGTGCTCTGCAGTCCCTTTTTCGCATGGTAAAAAGCGAGCTAACTCTTTTAATCCTCATAAATTCCCAGAAACGGTCCTAATCTACTAAACATGTGTCGAGCCGGCACTTTTGCTTCGACACCCCTGTGCCACAAACTTATGTATCCTCGATTATGTCCTCGATTATCTCGGTTATGTAAATATTTCACAATGGAGCATAAACAAATATACAAAGAACTCCGTTCAGCAACATTCAGCAAAAAGATAAATCAACTTTTCACGCAGTTTGAAAAAAAGGCTTATATAACAAAACTAACTTGTATGCAATACAGCAACGGTAAAGAGCTTGGGTCACACCGCTCTTCAAGTTAAAAAAAAAAAAAAAAAAAAAAAAAAAAAAAGTTCGGACGATAAAACTGTTTATATCCTACAATGTTACATATGCCACAAATATGGACCTGCGGCCATCCAATGTACTTCTGAAACTCAAGCTTGTGGTAAACGTTCGGGAAAACACATAATGAAAAACTTTTCAAATACCAACACGAAATGCGCCAATTGCAAAGCAGATCATGTTACAATGTTGAAGGTTTGCCCGGTTTGACTTTTAAAGAGTTTACCTAACAATCAATTGAATGTCGCGACAAACCTTGCGAATACTTCGCTGTGACCACTTTCATATTTATTCACGGATACATACTTTCCATGCGCCGATCTCAGTAAACAAGATCTTCAGCACATTATTTATTAATTGCAAATGGTTGACAAGCTAAGTATTTGAAAGAGAATTGTCAAAACTGAAAGAACTGAAAGATTTACTTTTCTTAATAACGAAAAACATTCAATTTGCGTGTGAAATTTATTAAATGCACTTCAGCTCTCTATGTAAAAACTTCAGTTATTTTATAAGTCACTACAAATGGCAAACAGTAATACACATTGATCAGTGATTAATTACATGTACCGGCAAAGAGCTAGAGACTGGTCTTAACTTAAAAAGGAATATCCCGTCCTTTAAAACATAACAAAAATAAACACCACTTTCAAGGCAGTTGCTTACATTTTCTGAAAAGTCCAACTACCAGGAAATTATCTTTGACTTTCAGCAAGGCTTCAACCAAAGAAAACGTTAAGTTTCTAAAGACTTTATTTTTCCCCTTACTCCTAGAATCAAGGCTATTCTAATTTGGGCTTTGCCCCACAATTTGCTTAATTTTTAACAGCGGTCTACAAATACCACCACGATTTGTGCCAATGAAGTTGAAGGCCATGCGCTTGAAAAAAAATCCTTCCAAGCCTGCCAGTAGCTAGTAAGCTTATACAATACGTAAAAAAATACAGGTTCAAGTAGAAAAACTGATACTTAAAAAAAAAAAAAAAAACTTAAACCTAATTTGGCCTATGTATAGACCCATGTCAAGAAATCTTGGTCAATAAAAACGTGTTCTCCGTACCTTCATGCGACATTTTTTATCTTACCATCACTTCAAATTTCAGTCGTATCCTATCACTACCAACCTGCTTATCAAGGAAAGCAGGGACATTTTCTTAGTTTAGGGGGGGGGGGGGGAAGAAATGCACTAAAAGCAAAGAAAGGGAGGATCCCAATCTCCCAACCCGCATCTTGAGAAAAGCCCTACCGTAAAGTTTCATATTCCCGTCGATCCAGATTCTCATGCTATCAACTAATCCATCTTCAAGACTTTTTTCACTTACCGCTGCTAGAATTTCCGGAGGGTACCAAACACCCTACCTCGGAGAAACTACAACCACAATCGGGAACAGTGGCCAGGACCGTAGGCGGAGTCGATGGGGCGGGGCTAGTTGTCAGTCTTACCGGTCGCAATGTGTTCTTCTTATCCAATTTCCCTTTTTTATGAGTTTACATAAGGGAAAAAAAGAAAAAAGAAAATGGACACAAATTTGAAAGGAGATCTGACTATAAAACCTCTTATCGTCCACTCAAGCTTTTTTCCCTTCGCAGCTCTTTACTACCTAAAATTTCCATGTTTAGAGCAATTATATGCCTTTCTCCCGTGCTCTCAGAGACCCACCGTTTTTCTTAGCTAATAACTGGGGCTTCCTAATGGACCCGGGCGCCGGTCTGGCGGCCGTCTCCCAAGAAGACCCCTGACATGGCATCTTCAGACCTTTCTTATCCCCACGAAATGCAAACAGAGACCTTTTCAATGTGAACTGTTTCCAAGTTTTCCTGTAACCGCGAAATTCTACGATTACTTTGTTTTAAAAGAACTCTGACTTTGAAATGCAAGTTTAAAATGATTGCTGGCTGCGATCGAATAAGCTGCAATAAAATGCCTTGAATGCCGATCAATAAGTTGACGGAGTAGGCGGGGCCTGTGATTCACGTGATGCCGGGATATGTGAGTGGGTTGCAATTACAATTAGAACGACCTGATTTGACCCTGACTGATGACAAAAAAAGCTGACAAAAGGGAGAATGACTTCAGAAAGGGTGGTCTAGGGTTGAAAGGAGGTGTAGAAAAGCAAATGGAGTAACCTACACGATTCCTTTAAGCCCACCGAGTCGTTAATCATTCTTTAATGCTGAAAATGTCGTCTTTTTCTTGAGCGGGGAGGTCGGCATCGACGATCAATACAAATAGCGTCTCGAAATAAATTGTTTTTTCCTGTTCACTTACCTAATCTCGATTTTCCTTCTTGTGACGCTGCCACGGAAATTAACAAAATGGGAATGAGAAATAACATAGGCTCCATGATGGAGGTACCGGACAACGAAGATTTAATTCGGAGTAAGAAAAAAATGAGCTTTTAGACGAATTTCGTCATGAATGGAGAATGTTACAAATTGTAAATCTTCGAAATTGCTCAAGTGAAAAAATAGACTTTTTCAGGTATTGAACTTCGTACTAAAATCTTTAACAAACGAGTAATATATTTTAGAAAATAAAAAAATGAAGGGAAAAACGGAGCTATAAACACTAGGAAGGGAGTACGAATATCTTCTCGGGGAGAAAAAAGGACAAATATTCCAGCGATTTAACAGTGAGCGGTCGTGGGCCAGCGAAAAATCTATTTTTCGTTTCACGGTATGCGAATCACATTGCGAAACTGGTATGGAGAGTAGATTTAAGCAGCAAAACTTGGCACTTAGCACGATCAAAACATTTGCTGTGGGACAAGACAATCCGAGTGACGTGAAGTGCTCCGATCAAGACGACATCTAGACAATGTTGTGCTTCAACTCCTAGCTTCTCAAAGCACCGTTCCTATTGGCCAACTTTTACGCCAACAGAAACCTGAAGTTTATCTCAGCTAGGCTACAAAAACTGAGCAGATCTCCATACCGGTTTAATCAAATCTTTTTCCTTTCCTTTTAGATTCTGCCGGCAAAGTTGTTTAAAGTAATCCGCAAATGTCTTATGACGCGGCCGCACAACAAGTACAGGTATTACTTATTTATTATTATTATTTTAAATACAGAAAACGCGGTCAGTTCATCGCAATGTCTTTGTTTATAAAAGAACTTTGACATACGCGGTTTTTCTAGAAGTGGGGTTTGACTGTAATTGGTTCTTAAACAATTATAAATGTACCTATTACATTACATTTTTTTATGTTCTCGCTTTACGCAATCGCCGTTATTTGATTATGCGACGTACGGTAGTTTTTTCAACGCACAGGAAGAAAAGGTGGCAATTAAGTACAAATGAACCGGAAGATGGTAATAATAGCTTTGCACAGTAGGAAATTGTCTCTTACAAAAAAATAATTAGCAATTAATTATAGATTGTCTTTTAATTAGCAAAAATGTAATGCCTCCTAACTTCAGTATTGACATTATAAGCTAGAAATGGGAGAATAAACTATTTTTCACATCTGACAGAAATATGAAGATATTTGGAAGGGTTCCTTGATTATTAATTCTGACCATTTAATATTATGCATTACGTTAAGTGGACCCTGGTCAATTTCTTCATTAGGTGAGAGCAATCAGATACCGATATAGGGGCTGCTGGGACTTAGAGAATTCAGTTTACTTTCTAAAGTGGTATATTTTGCGTAAAAATTTGCGCTTCCGTTGGTTAACTTAACACAGTGGAATCCGCTTAATTACGTGGCCTCGGGACCGTTCAACTGGTAGGAATTTAGGCGAAGCATGAAATAACACGGGAGTTGTAAGAACTGTTTCCTCGGCACTAAAACGGGACTATAAGCTCAGTACCAAATAAAATGGGTTGTAAGATTATGCAATATGCAACTGAAGTGGATTCCACTGTACAATGAAGAAGTGAACCGACGTAATCCTGTTTCTATCGTGCTTGACGACACAGATACAATGACGGTAAAGTAATATTACTGATCAAACAAAATTCTTCAAGGTATGCTAGATCTGAGAAATGAGTTGTATGTAATTGCATTTTTAGTACAATAATGTCTTGTAAATGGCAGTAAGCGTGTATCCTGCGCCTATTTCGAAAGGGTAAACTATTGTACTGATTCGATCTGTGTTGATACTCTTGCAGGATCGTTTAAAAGCCGTTCAGCAACTAGTCAAACAAATCCATGAAGAGCGGGCTAAACATGAATCGACCATAAATACATTGACAAAGACGAAAGAACGTCTGCAAAGCGACGAAAAGAACTCGTCGTACTACAAATCCAAGTTGAAAACGCTCTACACCGCAGCTTTGAATGACTATCATCAGGAAGAGGAGTTGGTGCGTTCAGCCCTGGCCAAAATCTATGAAATTCGTGCCATTAGAAATGAACGTCGTATTAATGCTCGTCTGGCCGGCAATAAAGAAACTATCCGTCGTGGCGCGCTAATGAAGATGTTGCAGACATCAGCCCAGACATTACCTTTGTGGGTGAGCTCCGTTGGGGAAGAGCCTCCTCCTCTGTGCGGCAGCATGCCTGCCGATCACTCTTATGTAGCCAAGGTAGGTGACATGGTTGCAGCGTTGGTACGGTCCAGTGATGGCGATGAGAATTGGATTCTGGCAGAAGTTGTGACATATTTGTCTGGTTCCGGACGTTACGAAGTTGATGATATTGACGAAGAACAGAAAGAACGACATGCTTTATCACGGAGACGAGTAATTCCTTTGCCGTTGTACAGAGCCAATCCTGAAACAGACGCCAAAGCTTTGTTTGGTAAAGGTGCTACCGTCATGGCTCTTTACCCTCAAACAACCTGTTTCTATAAAGCGATAGTTAATGCCTTGCCATCCACACATACTGAAGAATATCAAGTTCTGTTTGAAGATTCTTCGTACGCCGACGGTTTCTCACCCCCACTCATGGTTGCCCAACGCTATGTTATAGCCCTTAAAGACAAAAAAGCAAAATCCTAATATTGTAACGATTAAATGTACCCGTAATACACATATTTAATTATACAGTTTCATTTATACATTGTTTAACGTTTAAGTTGTCAACCGGTCGGGACCAAGGGTGATCGACGAAAGAAAAATATACTAAGGATGTGCTAGAAAACTGTTGTAGGAAACTTCAGCATGATTGTGGGTTTCAACTATCAGTGTGCTAAAGGATGTAGTCCTTTTTTCTACTACACTTTGCCTTTCTTTATCTTTTTGAGATGGGCTCGCAGAATCCGGGAACGCATATACCTTGTGTTCAGAAGCGAATGACAGTAGAAACACACCGCTCGCGTAAGAAATAGGTTGCTATGGCAGCTGACACAATCGAAGGTGACAAAATCTTCCTTTTACGTAGACATGGGTTAAAATCAATTAACCCAGACGAACTGAGTAGCTACGGAGAAGTTTGTTCTAACAATCTCTCCTAAACTCTTAAAAGATTTCATAAGATTTCGTTACGTTTCTATTCTTTGTATTTTACAGTCATTTTTACGCGAAACACTAGCTTAGTTTCTTCCTTTGCACGATATTGCTTTACTTATATAAGGGCGAGGATTTGAAGCCATGATCAACGTAGTCGTCTGATTGCTTGTTGGTAACGAAGGGGAAGCGAGGATCGCCAGGATAGACGGCAGTTTTGGACTCAATTACTCGCCAGCCTTTCTGTCGGGTCCAATCCTATAGCAGAAGCATATCTTTAGCAAGGGAGGGCGTACGAATAGTGTACTACTGAGCTTACATGAGCGTTGTATTTGAAGTAATATGCGATTGTGTAGATGGAGAAAACCGTAATCAAGGCTTTCCCGGCCCAGTAGCGGGCAAAGGGCGTCTTGGCGCCCAGTACTGGCTCAAGTTTACTGAACAAGGCGTCTAAGGGGTACCGATAGAAACGGCGGATAGGGTTGAACCGCTCTTGGTAATAGTTTGGCGGAAAACGAGGTTCGTTATGGGAAAGCGTTTGGTCTTTTAACCACTGTTTGCGCCACGCACGCTCTTCCGGGGTCATGCCAGCCAAACGTTCCCGCTCGTTGCCAACGCGGCCTTCAATGGACATAGGCACGCTGCCCGCCGCATAGTGCTTACCCCAGTCGAAACTCATTATAAATTCCTGGGAATGAAAAATACGTTTATAGAAGTAATCCGTACGGGTATCTCATGTGTAAAATGTGCGCAACGGCTATCAAATTTAATTAGCCTTTCTTATAAATAAGCGTATTGATTCAAAACCAAGACGATTCAACAAACCTACGAAAAATTTTCCTTATGCGATAATAAATTAATCACATTCAATTCTCTTGTAAATCGGTTAAGAATTATTTTTAGTTCAGCTCGTCTAGAACTCGCAACAACTAAAGCTGTCTCTGTTTAATAGAGATACAATTTTTACGCACATTGGAAAGTTATAACTCAAGCCTAATATGAAATGCTGTCGGAATAAGTTTTAAGTAACGTATATTGAATTTTATTTCTATTTCCAACTTACCAAACGGCAAAACAATATGGACACAGGATATTCCGGGAGCTTTTCTTATGTCCGCTAGATAGCAGGGCTTTACGGTTAGCAGCAAATAAAAGTGTGTGTATACAAACTTGGGATGCAGTTGCGTCACCAGAAGTCCTATCGAAGAAACACTACTGAAACATTTACGACCAATGACGTCTTGCTATTCCGCGGCATAAATGTGAATCAACATGGATTTTTCACGAAAAAAAAATAATAATACACGGGTCACGTGCTCAGCTTTAAACTCCACCTGCTCGTAACTTGTTGGTTCGCGCTGAACTATTAACATCAATAAAAAAGTATATGGGATGCGGGTATTTTTAATGACTTTTTCTATGTTCAGTGTTGTTGCTGTGCTTTAGTCTGTCTGTGCTTATAATTGAAATAAGCTGGCCATGATATTCGTCAACGCGAAAACACTAAGATGGTTGATTGGTACAGGTTTTCTTATCTTTGTCCTTTGGTTGGGTCTTGTGGCATTTAGCACTTCACAATTGCCGGTTAATTGGACAAGAAATTTTCTTGGAAACGAAAAAATGGACACCCAATTGCCCGTCTCGGTAACTTTTCTCATTAAGCAAAGATTTTCGGTAATAAAATTAATGGAATAGGCGTCAAAAGATAATCCGAAAGAATTCTGGATGAAAGTTGACCTAACAAAATTTTCACTGCCAGATAATGCCCTATCTGAGGCGAAGAACATTTCCGTAGAACAAATTGACATCAAATTTCCGGTAAAATAAATTTATCGTTTTACTTTCGTTTATATGTATAATTTTAATAGCAAGGTACGGTTTACGGTTTGAAAACCTCCGCAGACAATAAGAACTCGAATTTGACCGTCCTATTTCTTCACGGTGCAAGGTTTGATGCCGAAGTTTGGCGTGATTTAGGAACCTTGCAATTACTAGCTGCTGCGGGTTACAATACCTACGCCGTAGATTTACCTGGTACGTGTAAAACTCTGGAGTTTAATTAAAACGGCAAGTTAATGTAAAGCAACTTTGTAGGGTACGGCAAAACGAAAGGAACATTTCCGGAGTCGAAGAAGGAATTTATGGTGGAGTTGTTCTCGAAATTAAGCCTGAAGAATGTTGTACTGATTAGCCCGTCGATGAGCGGCAGCTTTTCTCTCCCGTTCCTAGTGGATCACCCCGAATATTTTGCTGGATTTTTCCCTGTTGCTCCCGTGCAAACTGAGCTTATTCCGGCCGCTCGTTACGCACGTCTTTCCGTTCCTACCGTGATATTCTACGGACTTCGCGATGAGAGGCTCGGTGTTCCGTCTCTCGAAAATTTGAAAGCTATTCCTCGTCATCGCGTTTTCCCTGTACCAGATGCCGGGCACGCTACCTATTTAGACCAGCCTACACTTTTTCATCAGGTTTTGTTTAATTTTCTGCAAGTGCTGGATGAAGTTTCGAAACTGTAAAAATTGAAAATCAACGGAGACATTTTCTATCGAAGTCGAAATTGTTTGTTTTGCTTGATTACGTAATTTCCTATTAATGGGATAGTAAGAAAATGTGACTATGAAAAGCTTGGGAAAGTGTGTTTACAATAGAGATTTGTTCTTGAATTCTGGGTATCGACTCTTCTTAGAACGCTAAACCGACGTTGATGGGTGTAGTCCCCTTTTAAGGAGACCTCGCGAGGTTTCTTTTACTGATAATTCTCATACAGCAAGACAGCAACCAGAAAGATGGACATCCCTGACGTTCCCATTACTGAAGAAAACATTCCTAATCCTTCAGAAGAGCAAATCTCAGGTATACCTGTGTCTTTAAATATTTGTCCAAGTGCAATTTAAATAAACTGCTTTTTCTTAATCCTGAGTAAACACTAGGTTAAGCTTGAGATTTAAGTTTTATTTTATGTAGTGGGAACGTATTTATCGAGTGTTTTGTGTTCGTTTAGAACAAGATGTGACCCCGACGAGTTTGGGTAGCGAAGGGACGACGGGGGGAACGGGCTCAAGAATCGGCGATGTTCCTCCAGAGATGCCGGAAGAGGGCAAGGACTTCATTCAGACTGTGACGGATGTTGTGAACGATATGGCTGAGACTGTTGGTGATATGGGCAAGAGCCTAACGGAATCGTTGGGCAACGTGGGCAGTACGGTTTCGGAAGCTTTGGGTGATGTTGGTTCTTCCATGGGTCATACATTGGGCGACGTTGGAAGTTCGGTCACTTCGACACTGAGCGAAGTCGGAACTACTGTAGGATCAGCTTTGGGTGACGTGAGCCACGCTATCATAGATCAACCGATTCTGGGTATGGGATCTATGGGGACGATCAAGGAGACGTTGGCACGAGGCGTGGCTTTACTTACGGGCACGTCGGATGAAACCTTTCTTGGAACCAGCCAGCCTATCGAATTGGAGGGCCAAGGAAGCGATATAAGCGGCCAGAGCGAGTTGAAAAGTTCAAGCAAAACACAAGAGTTGGAAGGGCTTCGTAATCCACCCAACGTCGGGGGAAACGAAAATTTGTTGGGGGCAGCAGATACTCTTACTGGTCTTGCTGACCGCTCTCATTAGTCGTTTTAAGATTTTCTACATTTTTTTTAATAAAAAAATATAATTTACGTATCTTTTGTGTTACGGTCTTGAGTGAAGTGACTTCGATATTGTACTTTTGAAGGAAGGGTTGAATAAAAAGAAACTGACAAAAACATTTGTTTGTTTGTATCGACGTTTTATGAACGTTGCGGTTGAACTTAGTGGCTCAGGGGAATCATGTTCCGAGTTCCCCTCATTCTCAGTACTTCATGCGAAAAAGTGAGTGTTCCCTAGACTGCCTCTTTCATCTTATTTTAGTTCTTCCGTGTTCGGTGTATTTCTGTCCTATAACGCGAAGGAAGGTTAACGGTTTACTCGAATAGCGAATGCTTGGAAGTAGCGGCGTAGAATTCGCAAAACGGAAGTTATTAAGCAATTCTTTTTGCACAATATACGTTTGTACAACGTG
This sequence comes from Triops longicaudatus, assembly GCA_022885665.1. NCBI lineage: Eukaryota > Metazoa > Arthropoda > Branchiopoda > Notostraca > Triopsidae > Triops > Triops longicaudatus. The sequence goes on along the minus strand of JAGQDJ010000202.1, from coordinate 43,687 downwards.
TACGACAGTTAGTACTACAGTGACCCTCGGCTGTTCCCAGTTAACAGTGCCTTAAGAAACCGAGTAAAGTAGTATGCGGTTTCCGACTTTGTGTACAGAATAAAGTATCCATATCAACATTTACACTAAGGTGTTATCCTGTCTATGATAGTGACGTGTGTTTTTACACTTATAAACAAATTCTTTAATATTACAGAACGCGATGTCCCATAGGTTGAAGAAAGCACCTGGGGGAGTGCACAGCCGTCTAGTAATGGATGGCTTGCCCGAAAGCAACCCCAAGAAAATGAAAAACTTGCCAGAAGGTGAAATGGAACCCAAGGAGCTTCATTCTATGATAGATTATTTCGGCGAAATACGTTACACCGCTCCTGGCTGCGATGGACTAGATATGGACGGACCTGGTGGAATTTCAATGGAATTGGTTGAAACCGGAAGCGAAGATGATTTAGGTGGCCATTCCAGGATTGGTTTAGCTGATATTGGTGGTGGCCAAGCTGGCATGACTATTATCGGCGGACGTGGTGGCAATCCCGACACGTTAGAAGACGTAATTTGTCAAGAGCATCTGAGTGACAACCGCAAAACGAGCAAGCCTATTCCAACCCGTCCTAAAAATCGTACACTGTCACACAACTATGATGAGGAAGAAAGTAATGAAACAACAGGTCTTTTGGACCCGAAGAAAATGTCACTCATGCGTTCCAAAACCCACTATGGCTCTGCCTAATGTTTCATAAACTTGCCCGTATTATCAAGACTAAATTCCTCTTACTTTTCTAAAATACAAAGTGTCGATTTTATTATAATGTCGTTGCTAATACAAAGACTTAACTTCTTAGCGTAACAAACTGGGCTCTTCTGTGTAAAAATGTAGAAAAAATCACTAAGAGTAAAACATTACAAAAAGGACGGTTTAAGTCGAAGTTGGCATAATTGCGAATCAGATCTATAGCATCTGACAAAACGGACGGCTTCCTTCTATTTGTTACTTTCGCTGCTTTAAACAGCATGGGCAGTGGATACTGTGGAATGTGGAGTTGTAGGCCGCGAACCCGCAATGGAATGTGTTATATTCAACGAGCTCATGGTCCCCATCTTTAGAGAAAAAAAAAAATAAGAACAATATATAATTGAAAGTGGAATTATAAAAAAAGCATGATTAATTCAGTACACAATTAACTTACTCGTAGATGGGCTATATCTTCCAGACGCGTCAGATCGCTGAGTTCCAAATACAACGAATAAACGATAACCCAACCAAGAATCCCCAAGACGATAAATATAATCCAGAACAAACACATCGAAATATGGTAGCCAAAGATCATGTCGTTAACAATTGACGCGTGTACAATTGCAATTGTGCGCCAACCAAAGAAGACGAAACTCACTACTAACCACGGTACCATGCCTCCTTCATATTCCTAAATTTATAGAAATTAGTTTGCCTCTTTTTGTGACTTTATTTTATCTGCATTATTATTATATTTTTTGAGACAGCTCACTTTTCGTAGAGATTTCAGTAGCATTATACTGGTCACGAGCAAAGCAAAGGCTCCCAGAGCGGAGAATAAGGCGAAAACTATAAGTGAGTTACGCACTAAAACAACAAAAAAGAACCAATTAATTTTCCAGTGGTCTGAGGGGTTAGTAATAACAAAAACTGGATGAAATGAGCTTTTACCGTGCATGTTTCCAACATAGACGAATTGAAAGCTCATAATATAAAAGCCATAATGTGTAACTCCGGGAACTGTGATACCCAAACAGTAAATGTCAAATATAGCAGTCGCAATGGTAAATAAACTCAAGACCTGTGTTAAACAACATGTCTTAAATGTTTGGTAATATTCTTTAAGGAAAACTTACCAGCGTGAAAATCCCTGCGAGTAAAGAACCCGTTTGAATGTCTGTTATGAACGCTGTTTGCACCAAAGGACGTTTATACCACGGAACGTGCAAGGATTTTACAGATCGAGAAGTAGCCCGACTTTTCGTTGTGCTTGCATAGGAGTACAGAGACGCTGAGCCAGCAATGCTAGGCGTTCTTGTACGCCTGGGCGGTTGATTCATTCCTGAGGTTTTTTTCCTACACAATTAAAAAGTTTAATATAAAAATATAGAGAGCTTTATGCGAGGAACAAATATTAACGTACTTTGATTTCGCTTGGACAACGCCCCAAAAACAATCAAGTTTAAATACCAAGTCCGATACAACCTAAATAATATACAAAGGAGGAGCTCGGGTAAAGGTGGGGAAAGGAAAATCACCTGTGCTTTGCGAGACGCCACCTGTCAAAAATGGAAGTCGTTTAGTAAACCAGATATGAACCACAGTGAACCACTGACGGTTGGGGTTAAAAGAAAATTACGTAAAATTTTGCAAACAAAAGTAATTATGTTCTAAAGACTATCTAAATATACTCTAGAACTAAGCAAAATAAACATATGCATAACTGTGAAGTTTTCTCAAGACTTCGTAAACTACGGAGTGCCAGAAAATGAAAAATCTCAATCAGGAAACTATTTAGTTATTGAATTTCAATATTCTTACGCTCCGATCTTTTGTTTTCAGAAAAATTGAATTCAAAAACACTCAAATTTACATAACCCACATCTAACAAACTCCCATTCACAAAACTCGCATTCGAAAACTTGAATCTGTTCACCTGAATACACGAATTCCAATACAAAATCAAACACATATTCGAGAAGCTCGAATAATACTAAAAAAAAACTCGAACTAGAAAACCTTGAAGTTTATTACTTTCTAACTCCATTTAAAAAGTCAAATAAGAAACACTCGAATTCGAAACTCTCAAACTCTTTAGTCAAAATATTCGGATATGAATACTCGAATCGGCAAAGCTTGCATTCGAAAATCGCAGACTCAAATATTAACATACTCAGATTTAAAAAGCTCGAACTTGAGTACACACAAGAATACTCTCATACCTGAGCTGGAACGTGAGGAACTAGAATTCGAATGCATTAAAACCTGAATATTCGAAGTGAATACTTAACCCTCAAAACAACGGGATTCCTCGAATTAAATTGCCTTGAATGTACATCTATGTGCAGAGCTGCAACTCGCTGCCTGTTCTTCAGTAGTGTACTCCTGGTCGTGCTTCTAACAGATTTTTGCGAGCGGGTTCGCACATTCGCTCACAAGTTTAAAAAAGCACGCCCTCTCACTCGCACTTGTTTTCTTAATCCCATCTATTAAATAAAAGTTCAATTTTTCATAGAAAACAGATTATTTTTTTTAATTTCATTTTATTGGCCATTCCTCGTATAGCCAACCAGATTAATTGCTTAATTTATATATTTTTATGTTTGTCAACCCGGCTTCATTTCTTCTACTTTTCTGCTTTAATAGCACGTTTTTCCAGTATTTGGCCGTTTGACAGCGCTATTGTATGAGCAAGCGCGCTCAATACCTTTCGCTCGTGTTCGCAAAAAAATTGAAAAAAGCATGCTCCGCTCGTTCGCGAGCGTACGCGAAAAAGAGCGCGTTCGTTCTCACTGTTCGGTTTTCAAACATTTTCACTGGTTCTTTTGCCTAAAACAGCAGCTTTAAAATGCCATTGGTATTATTTACTCCCACTTTCTACATTTATGTAATTCATAGCGTCGTAATAGTCCTGCTTTAACGATGATTATGCTTTAGTGTGATTCCGTGAAATTCGTTTAAGACAGGAAAAGTGCTTTCAAAGGTGGCTACCACGTTTCACTACGTAAATTAGTAGAAAAAAAATACCAGTTTTCAGTGGAAACTTTGTATTTCTGACTTTGACATACAAACAATTACAGCTAATCGCACTTCAAATGTATGATACATTAATCTCACAACACCTTCGTTGAGATTGTTATAAATCTGTGTTTAAAGACCCCGTTTATAGAATACAAAAGATGACACTAAATTAATTAGAAAGGTGATGTGTAACGGGGTTATAAAAGCGCGACCAGAAAGCTATAAACTGGGATCACGCCTGTAAAAAAAAAATCCTAAGGAAACAGAGCGGGGATAACTGATACAATTGAGTACAATACGTAAGTATATACACAATTTGTTCCAGATATTGTTTTTACAATTTTGAGTACTCCAGGGATCCAGCTGTCTCCAAGAAATGTCGCCTACCATCCAAATAAAGAATCGATTCTGCAGGGAATAAAAGCTATGAAAAGTGTTCAAAGCATAAGGAGAAATTACCTTGGTAGGACCTAGGCATTACTTCGCACACGTCCTTATTGGCTTGTAGGGTAAAATGAAACACGTTTGTCAAATCACGTGATCCTGTTTCTGCATGCACTACCTCGGCACTAACTCGCACCATCATGTAGGGTCCTTCGGTATAGACAATCTTCGAGAAACAAAAGCACACATAATAAAAGAAATGTTTCTTCATAAATCATTTATGTACAAAAATTACTTGAGAAGAGAAGTACAAAAGCGATCCGATTTCTACGGGCTTCCTGAAAAGTATGTCATCCACGTGACGGAATACCGGCAAAGACTTACTGCGAATACACAAGGTATACTTTTAGTTAGTATTTAAAAAATGAGCCGAAAAATAAACACGAACTTGGAGTATACAGCAAAGCTTATAAAAAAATAAACTTTTTCTAAGTTCCCCTTAAATCTTGTTACGACATCAATAGCCTTTTATCGACAATAAAAAAAGTACAAGATTTAAACAGTGTTATGTTCAGAATTATGACACAAGGCGGAAAGGGCAGAAAACCAACCTAAAGACTGAACCGTTGGCCCATGCTAATTCCAACGCTTGACGCATAAGAAACCCGCCAAAAATCTTGTTATATACGTTCCGGTGCTAAGCGAAAAAAGTAGAAAAAAAACGATGATTAATGCTTTAATACTCGTACCTATGAACGAAGACATTAGCCCATGCTAATTCTCCGGCTTGTCGCATAATAAATCCGCCAAAAATCTTGTTGAATCGATTTCGGCTCTAAACAGACATGTTGACACATTTTGTAAGCAAGACTGCGTATTCGTATGTAGTACGCATAACGAAATGACCCAAGCGAGCAAACCGAATTCTTAACACACGGCAAAGAGTGGCAACGAATAATACCATCGCCGAAATTTTGCTGCGGGTTACTTAATCCGCGCAATAGAATCACAGAAGGACATTGCCCACGCGCATGCCGTGTACTCCAAACAAGGCCGCTCGCCTAGGTAATTTCATGAACGAAAATCTAAAGCACATCAAACATTACAATTGCAAGAGAAAGTTTTACGCAACACTTTCAGACTAAGGGTCTGAGAAATTTTTAAAATACCTCGGGTTGGCAGATAATAAGATTCTTAAGTTTGGTATCTTCTATATAAATGGTATTCGCTAGCTCCTTGTCAGCCGTCAGCTTTTTCATATCGACAGTTCTCAGAAATTGCTCGTGGATAATGAAACGTTCTTCTTCGGAAGGTGGGTTACGAAGTAGCGAGTTATCTTTCTTTTTTTGTCTCCGATTTTTATTTTCCTCTCCTCGTTGGTAAATGACTTTTTCTTCATCGGTTTCGCAGCTTAGTGGGTTGATGAAAGCGGGTCCCTGGTTCATTGGATCGCGAGCAACTAGGACGAATCGCGCGCTTGTTACGCGTTCCCACTGACCATCTCTGAATTGATCCATTAGCATGGATGTTTCGATCGAAGATTTGCCCACCCATGTGACATGACCTCGAACGCGAATATCGCAGTCATAACGTAAGAGAGGACCTTCGAAGTCAATTTGATCTACTAAGGCAGTGACGACGCAAAACGGACTAGGCAAGCCTGGTTTCTGTCGAGGATTCAAAATGTGTTTGTAACACAGCCAAACAGCAAATACATCCAAATCTTCCAACAGACGTCCAACGCGCACTGTTTTGTGATGTGTCATGTACTTCTCGCGCAACTGGATATCGGTGCTCAAAGGTATAATCGCGGCATCGTAACTGTCCTAAACAGCGAGGAAACATTTTAAAAAAAATCTTTATGAAACTTTAATTTAAGCCATTACATTTAACTGATAAATTTTGATATTTTATCCTGAAATATACGAAATAATTAAAACGAATGTTCATACATTTCCACGAATTCAAGGGGTAGATTCTGTTCTTGGAAAACGTCTGCTCCTTATGAGAACTTCTCACGAGATGTTCATATATACTTGAATTCATGGGATTACACTCAGACGTCTGTCTGGGAAACTGCTATAACATTAAAGGGCGAAAGCGCTACGATTTTACAAAGATTTTATTCAGGTCCGAGAACCAGGTTCGATTCCGAACCAAGGTCCTGGATTAAGGTTGTGAAAGCCAGGTCAACGACCACGAACAAGGGGAGGGGACAAGGTTAACGGTGGAATTAACGGTATTGGGTTAAAGGCAAATGCTTCTTTGCATTGGGCTGTATAACCCCGTGTGCCCCTCGTCTATGGTAATTTACAAAGAGAACTGAACTGGGAAATGTCTTGAGCGGTCTATTGAACACCTTTAAAATATTTTTCAATCCCTTTTGATCAGGAAAAGTACAAATAATGCTGTCCGAAATAAATGTCACATTTCACAAAAACCTATTCATGAGTCCCGGGTCAATTTTGCAACAGTACAATTCTGGAACTCGAACTTCTGAAAACAAGGACGCAGGATGCGTATTTTCTCCAACAGTTTTGCACTAAAAATTCGAATTACCATACTGAAGCAAGATAACCGAACTCTGACTTAAAAAAATTCGAATTACCATATTGAAGCAAGATAACCGAACTCTGACTTAAAAAAAATGTCTTCTTTTTGCTAACAAATATACTAACGCTTCTAATGTGACAAAATAAAATGTGCATCAACGCCATCGAATGATGTACAACTGTGTGAAGTGATGACGTAAAAAAAGGGGAACACTTACAATCATACGACGCGTTGGTAATTCTGCCTGGGACTTGGGCAGCAATTCCATTAAATGTTCTCGGTTATGGGTATCAGGGTCGAAAGTGCTTTGCGCTCCGACTCGCGCCGCATATTGGTTTATGACTGAAACAAGATTACGCACAACACTTTAGAAAAAAAAAAAGGTAAAAACTGACGTGAACTCACTTTCGCTGACTCGAAGTTTGGGAATGTCGGAAGACGTGGGAACTATTAATCCTCGAGAATCTACGGCCATTGAGTATGCTCTTGGTCGTATTTTCGAGGCTTGAGTTAACACAGGTCTGTTATAAATATAAAAAAAAAGGAATTATTGTCAGAGAATTAACTGCGAATGAACTAAACTATTTTTTCAAGTCACACTCAGATAAGCGTAACTTGTTTATTCTGATAACTCCAAACAATATTGCATTGTGACTTCATAATCTTGGTCTAAGTGAACTTCGGTATTACGGGCGAAGGTGACCAAAGTTAAAGTTAAGCCTTTTTTACGCGATAATATTTCACCTTTTAAGGACCAATAACGAAAACAAGATAACATGGGTAAAATACCTGGACAATATAGTCCTAAATCCTTGTAGTGCCATAATAATTTTGTGGTTATTTAGTTGCAATTTACAGGTATTATTTGGGACGCAAATGTTCAGTTACTTTCAACCACGCCCTGGGATTCACTCAGACATGCCTACGAGGATCTTGTCTTTCCCGTAGCTTAGAATTTGACCACGCCCCTTGTGTTGCTGTGGAACACTGAAGTCAACTCAGCGATGAATAATTCACAAAAAAATAACCGGATTACTAGTGCACAAAATGCGGAAATTGACGTAGCCGGAGATTTGGAAAGTCAATTTATCCTCCGCCTACCTCAGGTAACGAATTTCACACAAAAGGTTGCTGTTCTGTGCTAATCGATCTTTATGTTTAGGATGTAGCTGAATCACTGAAACAAACCCTGCGTAGTGGAGTAATGAACCTCAAAGACCGTATGAGCATTCAGCTAGAAAACGATGTAAGGCACGGCTCTGTGCGATTTGATAACTGGACTTTAGGAGCCAAAGTTCTCGACTTGCCTACAGTCATTGAATCCTGGAAAACTATCGACAACAAAAGTTTCTACAAAACTGCTGATATTTGTCAAGTAATATTGTCACACTACAGGCTTAATTTTATAATGCACTTAGTCTAATATCCATTCTAAAGAATTTCCTTTGCTTCATTTTAGATTCTTATATGCAAAGAAGGTGAGGACAATACAACAGACGAGGAAACACCAGTCAAACCGCGCAAGAAAGATCCTTTGAAAGTGGACAAAAAGTTTCTCTATCCTCATGGTGTGACTCCTCCCTTAAAGAATGTCCGACGTCGTCGTTTCCGTAAAACGCTCAAGAAAAAGGTATTTTCCTTCAATACTTGTTAACTGGTTAAAAAAAATTCTTTGATTTATAGTTTGTGGAAGCTCCTGAAATTGAGAAAGAAGTCAAACGATTACTACGAGTAGACAACGAAGCTGTTAGTGTTCGCTGGGAACTTATGACAGAAGAAGATGAAGCTAAAGCCAAAGCCGTCACAGATGCTGGTGGAGATGCAGCTACAGTAGCTACTCCGTTGGCTACCGGCACTTTCGTGTCCAACCAGAGCCGTCCCTTAGCTGAGCACGAGATCTTTGGTGAAGCGCTAAGCGATTCTGATGAAGACGTCGAAACCGGCCGTATTAATGTCTTGAGTGACGATGAAGACGAGCCTGATGACAGTTTGTCAGCCGATAATAGTCGAGTAAAGTACCAACTATAATACCAGATATTTCTTAATATTAGATATTTATTAGTTAAAATACTAGGTATTTCCTGATTGAATTCTTACTTTGTTCTTTAGGCTGTCAGCCGAACGCCAGGTGTATATCAAGAAGAATTGGTAACACGTTTTTCGAAAGATATGTTTCACGAACAAGATTCTTCTAATTCCATCGCCCCTTCACCTCGTAAAGAACCATCACGAGGTACTACTTTAGTCATTTCTCACATTTATATTTCCCCGTTATATTAAATTAGTTGTATTTCTATCAGAAGCGTTGTTTTCTTTGCAAGAACACTTTTGTTAGCATTTTACCTTTTAAACTATGCATCTTTCAGAAAAATTGCTTGAACAGCTGGAAAAAGTACGCGGTGATCTCCGCGATTTGCAAGCACGTCGTGCCGCCCAGGAGGCAGAATTGGCTAGCATCGACAACGCAGCTTTACGTCAGCGTTTGACTACAGCACTGGAGTCCCTAAATAATTTGGAACAATCAAAACAAGCAGAGGTAAGAGCAATTTGTTCCCGCAAGTTTGTCAAAATCTAATATCTAATAATTGCTATTTTTCGCAGTACAACCGACTGGTTTCGATGTTACCCTGAGATATTATTTTAACCACTTCTAAAAGTAAAGAATTACTGTTACGTGCTTAGGTTGTATTTACGCCACACAAATAAATCTTCGTCTTTTTCTTACAATTGTGTTTAACTCATTCGTTTGGAGAATCTGCTAGTAGCTTGAACTCTACGCACGCCCATGTTACAGGATCTTCCGGTAAACTTCTGCTACTTTTTAACGCATTTAAAACCTTGAGGAATGATAAGTCTTCAAGTTTAAACAATCACGGATGGTAATGGAAAATGATTTACTTTCGAACGAGTGTCGTTGAGATGTTGAGCCCATTGACGTAGTTGTACGGTATCTAGAAATAGTTTTTGACTAAGTATCCTCTCAGTGACCATCTTTCTTAACGTAGTATCCGTAATATGATAAATGTTTGACTTGTTTAACATCCGCGCTTCGAAAAGAGAGCGCTCAATTTCTGCTTCATCCGGCAAGGGTGTAACTGGGCTTTTCAATCTCTTTTCTATTAAACGTCTTACAGGCTCCATATCGATATTCAACCCATTCACTGTAATACTAAACTGTTCCCATGTTTCAGCTGGTGGTTCCATTTTAAGAGACATGTCTTGAATAACTTGCATCGGAACAGGATGCGCTCTTGAATCATTTCTTTGGATAGCAACTTCTACTGGAACGTGGACATATACAACTACAAAAGACCAGCCATGCATCCTGCACAGTTTGTAATATTCATAGCGCATGCTCTTGAAGTAGAAATTATCGTCAAGATAAATTACTCTCTGCGATGCGCTATCACTATTTGATCCGGTGGCAAAAATGGCTTGTGAAACGGTATCTAAAGTTTCTCTCCGGGTCAAAAGATTTTCAACGCTTCGGAAAATTTTTGCACGAGCTTCCTTCCAGCCTTCGGGAACGGTCGGCAGGAAGCTGTCATAGGTTACTACATAGGATGTCCAAGGCCAAGGCTCTTGCCTTAGATGATGCACTAAAGAAGTTTTCCCAGCGCCAGGCAAACCCATTACTAAAACTAAGCACGTGGGAGGATGTACTGACTCCATATTTTCCCCACAAAGCTGGGTTGCCTAAGAACTGGCCTCAGTGACAGGTGTAGGTTCCGTGGAAACGGAAGCTTTGGCAGCAGCTTCGGCAGCTTCTTTCTCCATTTGCTCGACTCGCTTTGCGATGATCAATGGCTGAACTTCCATGTAAACGGACATGAGTTTATGATTAACGCGAATATGTTTCGAGGCACACATATCAACACACGATTCCTATAAAAGAAAGTATTTATAGAGATATTTAAATATTTTTGAAGAATTTTTACTTCATCCCGGGTAACTTCACGATTTTGCAAGGACGCTATGCAATGTTGGAAACAGGATTGAGACATAGCATTGTAAAGTTGTAAGAAATCCCTAAACTGTAAAAATATTAGTGCCATAGAATTTTAAATTACATTTAAATATGACTTACATTTCTAACAGCGCTATCACCCATTATATGTATGCTTTGATACTGTGTAAAAGAACCACGTTTCCTTACGCACAGTATCAAAAAATAAGAAACTATGCGATCTAAAATGCGACTCCTGGATCAGTTTTCGCGGTTTACAAGTTCGTTTGATCTATATGAAAAGGAAGAGGCGCGGCTATTTTGTAAAAATTTGAACTGAAATTCGGCTCTACATCTGTACTGCATGTAAAAGTGCAACAGAAAACGACGCAGTTGTTGGCAATGATTTTATTATCAGATAGGATTTTGATTGTGAAACTGAGTTTGTAATGTCCGTTAACTACTGTTAACGGCAAGCAGGGGCGTTACAAATTGTCCAGAGTTTCAGTGTTACGTAATCAGTGTTGAAAAAGAAACGTTGAAAGTTTTTGAAACTATATTAAATAGACTCATTTAAATATTTGACGGAGAGTTTTGGATTACTTTGTTCATAAGTCAAGAAGTAGTAAGTATATATTTGGCAATTTCTATTGACGTCATCATCACGTGAAGCTGGCATGGCGGGAAGGCAAACTACAGCTTTTTCATTGGCTGGAAGAGGAAAGCTCACGACCAAGGATTGGTGGAGATAGTCCCGTTAGGACCTGCGGGGCTTCGCTGTGCCTTGGTTGCTTGCTTCCCCTATCGAGTCGTTCTTCTTGCTTCTACCGGCCGAGGCTGTGGACCTGTTCTCAAGTGTGTGTGCCGTTTCTGAACCCATAAGCTTTTCACAATGTCGGGCAAGGGTATCACCGATCCCATTTCTTTCGCCAAGGACTTTATTGCCGGTGGTGTGTCTGCTGCCGTTTCCAAGACCGCAGTAGCCCCCATTGAACGCGTGAAATTGCTTTTGCAAGTGCAACATGCATCCAAACAGATTGCGGCTGACAAGCAGTACAAAGGTAACTTTCATCTATTATGCCGTGCTACTCTTCCCTTAGGCGGAAGTTGGCCCTGGCTCAGCCGCCATGTTGGTCCCGTAGGCTGGATTGCTCTTACACAATGAGCTCAAATAGCAATACTTTCACTAACGATTCTGTTAACTTTCGACGAACTTTTTCTTTCGTTCTTTCGAAATTTTTAATAATCATTACATTTATGGAACGATGACGGAACACTCACTTGCTCGACAGTTTCAAGTTAAGAAATCTTACAAGTCGAATTTATGGCCAGCGTGAAACAACATTCGAAGCAATGCAAAGAAAAACTAAAGAATAGTCGATATTAAACTAATATTATTTAGCAAAAATATCATGGAGTTTTTGGTGGTCGTCAGTCATCATACGGTTTATGAGCTTTCACTAAAACTTTCCTTGTTCGTTAATTTCAGGTATGGTTGACTGCTTCGTTCGCATTCCTAAAGAACAGGGTTTCCTCAGCTTCTGGCGTGGCAACTTCGCCAATGTCATCCGTTACTTCCCTACCCAGGCTTTGAACTTTGCGTTCAAAGACAAGTACAAGCAGATCTTCATGTCCGGTATCGACAAGAAGACCCAATTCTGGAAGTGGTTTATGGCTAACTTGGCCTCCGGTGGTGCCGCTGGTGCTACTTCCCTCTGCTTCGTCTACCCCTTGGACTTCGCCCGTACCCGGTACGCGACGATAAAAGATAATGGATGACGTAGAAAATGTACTGACCATACTTTTCTCTTTGGTAGATTGGGTGCTGACGTTGGCAAAGGTGCTGAGAGACAATACACTGGCTTGGGTAACTGCTTAGTCAAGACCTTCAAGTCCGACGGTATTGTTGGCTTGTACAGAGGTTTTGGAGTCTCTGTCCAAGGTATCATCATCTACCGTGCGGCTTACTTCGGTTTCTACGATACCGCTCGTGGCATGTTGCCCGCCAAGCAAAACTTCTTCGTTAGCTGGGGTATTGCTCAGGTCGTCACCACTGTCTCTGGCATTGTATCTTATCCCTTCGACACTGTCCGTCGTCGTATGATGATGCAGTCTGGCCGTGCCAAGTCCGAAATCATGTACAAGAACACTTTGGATTGCTGGGTCAAGATCTACAAATCCGAAGGTGGCAACGCCTTCTTCAAGGGCGCCTTCTCGAACGTCATCCGTGGTACTGGTGGCGCTTTGGTCTTGGTTCTCTACGATGAAGTCAAGAACTTGATTGCTTAAATTATCATTACCATCTGTAATCAAACGTCAACAACTCCATCCCGAGAAGATAAAACCATGCTCATCGTCCAAGACGTAGACATTTTCTAAAACAACCAAACTGACAAGCAGAAACAGAAGCCACATCCAGATTGTAAATCCAGCCTCCAGATGGAAACTTGGGCCCGTACGCAAGAATCAATGCAGATTGTCATAGTAGGGGAGTTACAGTGCATGTAAAACAAGTTAGACATGGAGGCCATAAAATACATAGACATTTAGGTCTAAAACCAAACGTCTTCATTTTCTTGATTGTGTATGTAGGCCTGTAAGATCATTCGCTCAGTGAAAACAAGAAAATTGTATATAGTAACCAACAACATTGCAAACGTAGAAGAGTACAAGGTTTCGTGGGCAAGCGGTCTGGGAATCCACCTGCATTTAGCGTGGCACACATTGATTCATGCGAATTTCATGATTAAGGCTTGCGGATTTCATTTTTGCTTCAGAAATTCTAAGTTATTGATTATTTGTGTGACTTGACGGTGACCTTGAGTAAACCAAAATCAACGATTCGTTACAAACAGCTGTTCGACATCACGGTTCGAAGCAAATGCAATGATTCAGTAGTTCTCAAAGCATTGCCAAAAAGATTCTTCTAACGAGAGTAAAAGAACCAGAATCACACCACCGCCCTGTTTAGCGGAGGATAAATCGCTTGCCGTAGCGAATTGCATAGTAATTGAGAGTCCGAACAAATGCTCTGACGAGGTTGAGCAGATCGGAAGTACGACTTATTAAATATGTGAATCATGTCTTGTGAGTAATGTATAAGGTTTTGTCCCACTAGTATAAATCGACCCACGGAACAAATTCTAATCCCACTGCATTTGAAGCTTTATTTAATTTCATGTGGATAATAATATTGAAACTTTTTTCTTAAAGTACTTTAACGTAGTCCTTAAGAAATAATAGCGCAAGCGACGCAACTTAGGAACAAACATGTACGACTCAGGGGCCAGTTGAATCCTTAACTTCGACGAAGACAGACTACGAGGTCACTTCTCGCAATGAGATGTTAGTATGCGAGCGCACGTTTTTTTCATTGTTATGCAAGCCACATCTTCAACGCATAACTAAAAGAGGTGCGATTTTCTATCAAGTATGAGAATTCGACAATTTCGTTCAAAACGCTCCCCTGGAACTGGTGCTGTGGGTTAATTTTAGTCCGCAAGTAAATTGTCTGCAGCGCCAAGTCCCCATCACATGACCTGGTACGCAAGCGCTAGCTATTTTCGTTCCTCATTTCAGCCTTATTTCTTGGCAAATGTTAACGCGCAGCTTCTAGTGAGACGGCTGTTGGCAGTCAAAAATGAAGGCTTATGGAGCGGAATTGAATTTTGCTGTGCGCACTAATAACCTGAAGCTAGTGGAAGAGTTATTTTCGCAGGGAATTGATTTGAATACGCCATATCGTGGAGCCACGCCCTTGGGCGTAGCTGTAGTGAGTAAAAACCAGCGTATGGTACAGTTCCTACTAGCTTCGGGTGCCAGTCCCAACTTACGAAGCTTAGGACAAAATGACCGGCTCGAACCGCCGTTGGTGACGGCGGTACGCCTCGGGAATGAGGAATTATTCCAGCTTTTGCTCAAGTATAAAGCTGATTTGAATTCCGTGGATTTCTATGGTCATACGGCTCTTTGGATGGCTGTGAAAGAACAGAAAATCGCAGCTTTGAAGACCTTGCTCAAGTTAGGCGCACGAGTCGTATTCGACGTTTGGAGTGAATGTCCACTTTATCTAACCATCAAATATCTGCCTCAGCGCACCAAGAGGATAGTGGTGCCTTTGCTGATAGCAGCAGGATGTAATCCAAAATTGATAGATGCGAAGAAAAGAAATGCATTCTATTGGTGCATCCGCCACGGAGATTGGGAACATTTCATTCTCTTGGCTGAGAGCCGTACATTGAATAAACCACGTGAGTGGCCTTGGCTAGCGGATGATAATGTCGTAGGCAATCTTAGCAAGAACACTGCATTCGACTCTTGGCTGAAAGCGGAATTATTTCATCCACCGTTGCTCAAACGAATCGCCCGTGGGGTCATTCGACAAGCTTGCTGTTCAAGCGGACTGTCCTTGTATCTCACAATCCCTAATTTACCCTTACCTCCTTCTCTTATACGTTATTTACAATTAGATGTCGATTTGTAATAAAAGGAACAATTTTACAATGTTTTTACGCAAAAAGACGTCTAAAAAGCATACCTTTCAGACTCATGGTTAACTGAAGAACGAGTAACACAAGTTTTTTTTTGAGTTTTTTTTTATTTCATACCCTGCAAGGGATGTTTGTACAGGATATATGGGCTTATACAGACTCCTGAATAGGTGGTTCGTAGCCTTCCGGTCGTTCAACGGGTGCTCCGGTTCCTTCAGCTCCTTCAGCAACGGGGGCAGCAGCAGCGCTTCCCTTGCCTTCACCGTGGAGGTCCAAGAGTTTACCCAGGTCGAATTTGGGCTTCTTGAGTACCTTTACTTTGCGAATGTACACATCGTGAAGGGGGTAAATGCCTTGGCAAGCCTTTTCAATGTCCTTGCTCATGGAGTCAGGGATCAACTTGTTGACCACTTCCTTCAAGTCCACTTGGGTCACCTCACGCGTGATGATGTCAACCATCTTACGACGGATGGACTTGACCTAACGAGACAACAAGTTAGTTACAGGTCTAAGTGTCAATTTTTACAGAAAGTTGTTATATAGGTAGTTCTAAATCCATCCACAACAACAAAATGACAGATTTCGGAAAATTCAGATACTATCTAGCAAAATACAGCATCATTGCGTATCAAAGTATTATAATAAGGTATACATCATTGTCTTTAAAAATAGAATTCTCTAAAAATACAACGCGTAACATACTTGAGCGTGTTGGGCATAGCAAGTTTTCTTTTGGGAAAACTGTTCCTTTTGGGTGAAACCAATGCAGAAAACTCGGAGCAAATAACCGTCCGTAGTCTTGACATCGACATTAGCTTCAATCAAAGTTTGCCATTTCTTGACCATGGAGCGGAGTTTGTCAGTGGTCAAATCCATGCCATGGAAGTTGGTCAAGAGGTTGCGGCCCTGAACATCTTCAGAGATGAGACGGAACTTGCGGAAAGAACGTTCAGCATCGTTCTCGTTTTGCAAATCAGCCAAAGAGACTTCGAAAACGCGGCCTTTCAAGCCCTCAGAGGCAATACCTAATAAGAATCAGTTAGCACATTAGAGGAACACTGCCGTATGAGTAAATTACGTGTTCCTTGGGTCCTGTTCACCAAAGTTTTGCCAATTTGGCGCACAGCAAACATGGATGGTGCCTTGACATCGTACCAGTCCTTACGGGTGAAGGGATCAACACTAAAAAGTAAAATATAACAATCAAACTAAGGAACTCGTGTGTCAAGCCTATTGAGTCTGTTGGCATGAGAGCAAAACATGTCAAGTTTATCCAACAATATCTCGAACATCTTCAAATTTAAAAGCTCCAGATTTAGTAGAAATACACCACGGCTTGTACAGTTTTTAATTAAAAAGGAAATACTTACATCTTCTTCTTCACACCCTTTTTGCCACTTTTCGAAAGGCCTTTATTTTTACCCACGGCCATGGTTGTTCACTAGAAGAGACAGAGACAGGTTCAAGGGTGCCAACTCGGGTGTTACGCGTTGGTTGAAATTTTAAAAATCCACATTTTATTTTATTCAGCATACTATATCACTTTATCATTAATAATTTAAATAGAATACGTAATAGTATAGTTGTGAATTGTATTAAACATTCTCATGCAATGTTGCAAGCGTCCAAATAAACAAAACTGAAGATTCATAACATTCCACGATATCTCGTTAAAGAAACACTACGTTTCTTTTTAAGGCGACAGCCGCCTTTTCTACCTGTGCATTCCTGTTTGTAGATTAAATTATGAGGCAAGAGTTTAGTGTGTTTACATTAAATTGTTGGTAAGTGAAACAGTTAAATCGTCGTCGTATAATGAATTACGATTTCTGTAACAATAACTTAAAATATGCCTTATTGCAGGGGCATTGCTCACATATCCAAAAACAGACAGGCTCGGATAGAAGCCATTGCGGATTACTTAAGTACCTCAGAGTATGATTTCGTATTCTTGCAAGAAGTTTGGAAGACCTCAGACTACGAGCTAATACGCGATAAAATTAGCAAAACTCTTCCGTACTCTCACTATTTTTACAGGTGCGTTTTTTATCAATTAAAGTCGTTTTCGTCAACTCCTTTTAATGAAAAATTATTTAAATATTTTAATTTTGATGTTGTTATTATTATTACTATTATTATTTGGGTCAGTTGTGAATAATTTCTTCTTGTTATAGTGGCGTTGTTGGTGGCGGAATTTGTATCTTTTCCCGTGCTATAATCGAAGACGTTTTTTTCTTCCCCTGGGCCTTAAATGGGTACGCACACAAAGTCATGCACGCTGACTGGTTTGCTGGCAAAGGCGTAGGACTTTGCTTCGTCAAATTTCAAGACATACGAGTGCTACTATGCACAGCACATGTAAGAATGCACGTATCTAAGAAATTTCACCCTTCAAAAGACAACTTTTCTGTTACGGATGTGGTCATTCCTACGATATAGAGTTGTGACATCCACAAATGTAAATATTAAGAATTTTACAAGTCGCAAGCTTCCTGCCTTGCACAACAAACGTAGCCGTATGTTGCAGTTTTGACACTATTATGAATTCTATAATCAGTAGATATCATATTCTTGAGAATTAAGCTTCCTTGTTTCTTCAGCTGCATGCGGAATACAACCGTGACAATGATGAATATAAGGCCCATCGGCTTATGCAAGCATTAGAGATGGCCCAGTTAAT
The DNA here is from genome assembly GCA_022885665.1 of Triops longicaudatus. Lineage (NCBI taxonomy): Eukaryota > Metazoa > Arthropoda > Branchiopoda > Notostraca > Triopsidae > Triops > Triops longicaudatus. The sequence continues at coordinate 25,880 of JAGQDJ010000202.1, read as the reverse complement.
TCGCTTTTGTCGCAAGCGAGTGGACGTTTCCATTGTAGCTGGGGATTTTAATACAGAACCAGTGGATTTGCCATACCGGATTTTATTACATAACGCTGGGTTGCGGGACGCCTTTACAGAAACCGAACAAGTCCGTTTGTTTGTTAATTATGAAACCTTTCATCATTTTACGAATTCTTTTACTTGTTTCATAGGGAGAGTCAACCGGGGCGACGTGCTATACTCCACGAAACTCTTATACACCTTCTTCTGAATTAAATTCCAACCCTGATGGTAAGCGTATCGACTATATTATGTATTCATGTCGGTCCGATTGGTGCATGACCGCAACACAGTGCGAAATGCCACTTGCTTCACGTGTTCCTGAACAAGGCTTTAGTTATTCTGACCACGAGGCGGTTGCTGCTACATTCCGTATTACTGATGAAAGTGAGTAGCCAAGATCTCAGAAAGCTCTCATTTCACTAATTCGAAATCCATTTGTCTAGAATTTACCGTTGAAAAAGACTTGCGGACCAAAGTTCAAAGCTTGGAAGATGGTTTGGAGTTATGCCAAGGAGCTTTACGTGACATTCGCAAAGGGAAGCGTTTTTTTCTCTTGATAATGATCATTATGTTGCTTTTACTCGTGGTATTACCTTCGGGTATTGCAACATATTGGCTTTATTATCTTGTGGTATTCGCGCGTGTGGGTTTTACGCTGACTGCCGGCTTTGCTGCTTTCATGGTGCTTATTTGGTACCGGATGGAAAAACATGCTTTTTTGGCTGGAATTTTGACCATGCAAACTCGACTAAAAACACTCCAAGAGTTAAAAGACAGCAGGCATTCGTAAAGAATAAAGTTGTATTTTGTACTCCATGGTCTTGTTTGTACACTGATTCCCGTATAGCCCAATCACTTTCGGGGTAAAATTTGTTAAGTTTGAAAATTGAATACAAATTCTCCTTTACTACTATAGTAGCCAAATTCATCCTTGGGATCATTCATGGAAAGAAGCTGAAATTTAGTCACGCTTTCGTAGCCAAACTCAAAATCCACATGATCTTTATAACAGTCAGGGGAGATTTTGCGGATACCTTTACGAAAGAGGCGGGGATCACGTGAGAGTTTCAAGAGCGTTAAATGGGGTTTAAAATCATCAGTCAACTCAAAGCCGTTTGCTTGAAATTTAGTACGAAACTCTTTGACTATTGTCGTCATTCGTTCAGGGGAGCTTATTTGAGCGAATATGACCTTGTTGCCAAAGTGCCCCAGATTGCGGAAATGAATTCTTAATGGCTCCATGGCAAAAACAGGTTGAAGTTCTTTGCCAATTTCACTCAGCGATTGGACGGCTCTAAAAGAATAAAAAAGTCAGTGAACCTTGGGTAAAAAAAAAAAAATTGTGTAAAGAGAAATACTTTTCGATTTCTTCTTGATTCGCCAAATGCATTACTCCAAGGGTCACGTGAAGAGAAGGTATTGGTATCAAAGCCGTTTGCAACTTTGGTTGCGCTTGAATTATTGCATTTTGCACAAGGCTCACTTTTTCACGAATCTAAAATGAAATAAGGAATTATTATATGTTATTATCGGAGGGGAAAAGCAATAGATTGAATCTGAAACGTTAAAAAAAGTAAAAAGACTTGCACTGGAGTACACTCGGGTTTCTAACAGGGACGTACGCGAGCATAAATGCAACTGTTGTCGAATTTTCTAAGTAGCAAAGCACATTTAACAAATATCAAAGTGCAAAAATTTTACTTAATAATGTGTAGTTCTATGCGCAAATATCACATTTATTTGGGTGTAAGAATAAAGCAAACGTAAAAAAAAAAATGCTTTAAAGAAAATTAAAAGATGCATCGACCGGGAATCGAACCCGGGCCGCCCGCGTGGCAGGCGAGCATTCTACCACTGAACCATCGATGCTTGAAATAAAGTCTACTTACTGAACAATCAGACACTTGAATGGCAAAAAAGTAGTTTGGTCTCTTGCAAATCTTGTCTGATTCCTTTATTTTTCCAAACTTTTTGCGCTTGCCATTTAAAGCTTCCTTAACTGCAGTGTTTATTGTCTTCACGACACTTGGCACTTCTTTGCTAATCATAATTTTCTCCTCATCATCTTGTATTTCCTCCTCAATTATAATCTGGTTTTCTGCTCGAAAAGGAGCTTCTTCTTCTGAATAATTCATTTCTTTTTTGTCGTCTTTCACGACGGATTTTTGTGATTTAATGTCTTTCGGTGCAGTTTCTTCTTCCATGATACTAAACTAAAAATCAGGCAGAAAATACGACGAAAAAGTCACATTCTTAAAACTCCAGAATTCCAGTTTCGCAAGCACCACTATAGGAACTACGAATGGGAATTTAACGATAGCGTTGCGGATTAAAATTCTAAGCCGCGAAACATGAATGTAATGAATAACGCAGAAAGAAGAAATTAAGATTTTCAACGAAGTCGGACTTTTGCGTGTGCCATGCGTAATTATCTGTATTACAGTAAGTATACAATGTATAAGTACAATTCCAGATTGCTAATGTTTATTGGTATGTTTCGCAGTTGTTCAAGGAAAGGGTTGGAGATGAGGTGGATGAATTGCTCACCCTAGACTGGGCGGTAAACTGCCAATTTGTAAGTGACGTATTCTCCACAAAACATGAAGTCGACAATGCATGTAGACCTTTAAATGGTAATAAGAAGGCTTTACTTTATATTTAAGCTAAGCTAGAGTTTTCAAGCGTGGGGGTTGATTTGTGTGGTAAAAAAGTCTTTCTCCATAATTTTCGCAGCGACGCAATCCCCAGCGACGAAATTTTTCACATAATGAACTACCGGCTGGGGCTGGGTTAACTTCATTTTACACGGCAACGCTGACATCCCTTTGAACGGAAAAAGTTTCGAATTTACCCAAGTACTTCGTAGTGAGTTATCTTATGTTTGGTTAGTATTTTATTCCCTTTTTTTCAATTCCTTCGCGTTGCGCGCACATTCACGTTATCTTTTCGGATGTATATCTGTTGGGTTAGTTTCATCGGTTTTGTTGTAATACGGAGTTTCTGTGTTTTCGCCTCCTACTACATTGGAAAAAGTGTCAAAGTCCATCATGCATAAGGGGTGATTACTACAAATACTCCTCGAAGGAAAGATAGCTTCAATCATAGATGCATGATTAACTCAGTCCAGTTACGACTTCAGAAATGGACGCCACAACTCTTGATTGCAGGTATTTTGTGAAACTGTTCATACTGGTATTTCTAACGCCGTTGTACACGTGAACCCTGTCAGTTCAACTGCACAGCTTGCAAAACTTGATGGAGCACATGAAAGAGAATTAGACAATGGAATTGACAATCCAAACGCGAGCGATGCCGACCGAGAACTAGAAACAGGAGCAACAATAGGGAATACCCAGCCTACGTCAGATTTTCATATTGAGCATCCCACATCGTAAGTTGCAGTTCTTTTCGTGTGTGTGTCCTTTGTGTCGACGTAACTTTTCGTTCACGTTCTAGCTGATTCTTACATTCCTTTTGAGAACTTCAAATATTTTTTTATACATTTGATTCTAGAGATCTAGAATCAATGGTGCATTTTTTGAAGGGAAGTATCGGTACAGGAATTTTGGCTATGCCGGACGCGTACAGCAATGCTGGTTTATTAATGGGAACTTTGGGTATTCCTGTTATGGCCATTATCAGTGTACACTGTATGCACATTCTGGTACGTATAGTATTATCTTACGGAGAAAAGGGACTTTTGGTGTTGTTCGAAGAGAATATCTTTGGTAGAGTGCAGTCCGGCTTACTGTAAATTTCGCTAAGATTCCATAAGGCGCCACATGAAACACGGTTTCGTTTTTCGTTTCATAAAGATCAATTCTGCCAAAGTAGTTAGACAACGCTTGAAATGCGGACCTTTGGGTTACGCTGAGGTGGTCGAAGCAGCATTTCGGTTAGGGCCTAACTGGGCTGCCAAATTGGACAATACGGCAAGGTATATACGTTTCGTGACGGACTAACCGTCAAGATATTTCAGAGAGTTCCTAATATTGTAAGTGCCCTAATTCCTAATTTCGTTTTATAGGCGACTTACCAATTTGTTTCTTTGTCTCACTCAATGGGGATTTTGCTGTGCCTACTTTGTATTCGTTGCGACTTCACTAAAGCAAGTAATTTTTCTACTAAAATGTATACAAATTATAGTCAAAATTAAAACATGTTCTCTTAGTTTTTCGATTACTATTTTCCACCTGTAAGTCTGCTGGTATATGAAGTAGCTCTCTTAGGCCCTATGATAGCCCTGAACTGCATTAGAAACTTAAAATATCTGGCACCTGTTTCTTTGTTAGCGAATATTTTACAGTTATTGGGATTGCTCTGTATATTCTACTACATTTTTCAAGATCTGCCTCCTTCATGGACTCGTGACGCGATTGCTCCTGTGTCCAAGCTACCCCTGTATTTCGGTACAGCAAGTTATGCCTTCGAGGGAATAGGAATTGTAAGAGACTGTTTTTTAGCTCAGTTCAAAGATTTTTTGTAGATGCAATTTTCATTGTGAACTTGTTGAATTTCGTATAAACCTTGACTTAAGTTTTCACTTCGCTTCAAAACCAAAGATAAACAAAAAGTTGTGTAAATTAAATTGATTTTTAAAGAACAACAATAACCGTGTTTCTTTTTGTAGGTTTTGCCTATTCAAAACCGAATGAAGAGGCCATCCGCTTTTGGAGGCTGGAACGGCGTTCTTAATACTGGAATGGTTATAATTGCTTGTTTATACACGGCTGTGGGCTTTTATGGTTACTTGAAGTACGGAGATGACGTCCAAGGCAGCATCACCTTAAATTTACCTCCCACGGATATGTAACGTGTTGATACTACACAGTTTGCCCGACATAACTACTATTTTACCTCTTTAGTTTAGCTCAAATAGTTAAACTCTCAATGGCGATCGCAATCTTTCTAAGTTATGCGCTTCAATTTTACGTTCCAATGGAGATCATCTGGCCACATTTGGTTAAAAGATTTCATGATCCAAGGAGTCAATTAATCGCGGAATACGTATTTCGAGCTGTATTGGTGTTGATCACTTGTACGTTTTACTTCTCCGAATTATCTACCCTTAACCTATTTATACGTTATTTGCTTCGAAATAGGTTGCTTAGCTGCAGCGATTCCGAACTTGGGCTTGGTCATCTCCTTGGTGGGTGCAGTAGCGGCGTCTTGCTTAGCACTGGTTTTCCCACCTATTTTGGACATCGTACTGAATTGGGGGAAAATGAATGCTTGGGAGTGGATAAAGAATAGTGGCATACTGCTGTTCGGTACTATGGGGTTTTTGACAGGGACGTACGCGAGCATATATGCAATTGTTGACGAATTTTCTGAGTAGCAAAGCCCATTTAACAGATATCAAAGAGCAAAAATTTTAATTAATAACGTGTATTTCTAGGCATTGTTTGAATGTAACAATGTAATGTAATGTAAGAGTTATTTGAATGTAACAATAAAGGAAATGTAAAAAAAAAAATAAAAATAAAGGAAAATTAAAAAGATGCATCGACCGGGAATCGAACCCGGGCCGCCCGCGTGGCAGGCGAGCATTCTACCACTGAACCATCGATGCTTGTTTCTATTGAGAAAACAAAATAATTAAATCACTTGTATTATTCGGTCCATTAAAAGAGGCGACAAAAGCTAGATGAAAATCTCTGAAAGTATTGTGCAATATAGAAATAACACATGGAAATTTGCACCAGGATCGAAATTTGGAATGAATTCTATAATCTAAGATACAGAAATGTTTCCGGACAGCTCAGCTGCACATGTTTTGGCTTCGAATATTGTACACAGTGTTTAATTTTACGCGGATTAATCTGTAGCTGTTCCAATATCTAACATTTTTATCGTAAAACTTTTAAGTAGACTAAATACAAGCTTAAAATATTTAGATACTTCTTTACATTTATAAGTCTTTCCTTTTTTTGTAACTGCTAATTTATTGAGCAATTTGAAGGACATGTAATAGATTTATTATTGCCTAATATGTAAAAAAAAATCCCAACAGAATTTGTAAATACTATACTAACAACTTCACGGCATGATGATTATAAATGTCCTGTATAGGACAGGTGTGTAACGCCATTTACGAGCACATTCTCTCGAAATGTAGGAGTGCGAGAACAAGCGGAAACGAAAATAGACGTCGACATATTCAAAAGAAGTGCAAGCCAATTTCAACAAATTTAAAACTATGTAAGAAAAGTCAAATAAAAAGCAGAATAACCTATTAATATTCAAATAGCTTATTGTAATTTAATAAACAACTCGACTCATAAAATCTTAAGCATAATTAATTATTAATTTAATCGAAATTCAAAATACACAATTTTCAAGTCAAATGAGCACAATTTTTTTCACATTTTTCACATAAAAATTCAAGTATATAAAAAAGAAAAATGGAAAAAAATACGTTACTAAAAACACAGCAAGTCACTGCAGGCTGATTACTGTTCAAGATGTTACGAACGAGAAGAATTTCAGATAAACTATCGTTTATTCGAAATCAGGTTGCGGTATGTCGAAATTTAGTAAACGTGTATTTTATCTGCCAGTTCATTTAGCAAAATATAACGAATTCCTTTGCTCTTCTTTTTTTTTATAAGTTTCCAAACAAAACGTACCTTTTCCTACGGAAAACTGACGGTAGACAGGGATGTACCTTAAATTTTGGTTGGCAGGGGTGTGGGGGTCTTGTGTGTTTATTTATGCAATTTGTTCGGCACTTGAGGTTTCTCTTATCTTCCCATTATATAATTAAAATTTGCTGGTGACGCGAACTTACCTTCATCAGCTCATGTTGACACCTACATGCTTTTTCATTCTCTCCGCAGGCTCTTTAAGCGGTTACGTCAGCTCGTTAGTAAGTTTTCAATTGTCTTAACCTCATCCTGTTGATTCAGTTCAAAACTTACGGCAAATTCAAATGAAAATCAAGTTCGTTTAGTATGTCAATTTCACTAAGATGAACTTAATTTTAGACAGTTCTGGGCGCGTCCTTACCATGGTGATCTCAGCTGGATCGGCTTCTTGTAAGCAGGCAGCATTAGAACTTTGTTCATAATAATTCAGAAATAAGTAAACTATGCGATAGCTGCAATATAATATGTAATATAGCCATAATTTCTGGTAGGGATCGAAGGGTTGAGTATTCTTATTAAAACATATTCGTTCGTACTTCTGTTACACTGGTTGGCCAGGGCGTTGGACTATTCGAATGAATACGAAGAGTGCTCCCTATGACGTCATATTATTTAAGATGGCGATACTAGTCAATTGCTAGCAAACAAACAACCTGAAGTGGCTTAACTCATCAAATTCTGCTAGTCTTGTCGATTTTTATTATCTTAATAAGGAAAAGGACTTGAAATTGATTGAATTTGGCAACAGACTTGAATACTCATATCCTATTCGATGTAAGTATTCAAGTAGAAAAGCTATCGAGACTTGTGTATAATTGACAGTTTACAATCTCGCCGCACAAGAAAATGATTATATTACTCACACGTTAAGTTATCTGATCAGCAGTTTAAGTGTAACACTTGATTATCGTATCTAAACATGAATAATAAAAATAATCATATGTCTGCAAAAACTATGTGAACCTTCTTATCCTGTGTTGTGTTGTCTTAGAAATTCCCGTGGAAAGATAACTGTAGATAATTAACTTGCTTGATTTCTATCCCAAAAGGATGAAGTTCGAACTGCTTGTCAACCAATAGTAACGTGCCCTTTGGCGTGGCCCCTTAAGAAAAAATTGAGCCTGCAGCATGTTTCAACACCCAACAACAACGTTTGAAAAGCTTGGCATAAATGCTATCGCTGGGCAACATGAAAGGGACAACTCAAGTCACGACGAGAATGAATTCAGTCCACTCTTGTCCACGACCATGGAGGACTCAGTATATACTTCGAATAGGTAAGACAATTAAAAGGACGTTATGGTCGTTCCGTCAAGAGCATACATATAATATTTACTGGCCTTTTCTTTCTAGTTCGACGGCGCAAATTTTTAAACCTGACGAGACAACAGTCAGTCAAGTAGAAGAAGGAACTGTCAACTATAATATCAGCGATATTAGCCAGGATGGTGAAATCAACGTTAAATTACCAAAACATGATCAACATACAGCTCACTCGGATGTTACTCATCCGACCTCGTAAGCCAAATATCAGCTATTTTCTTTGTTTTTTATTTATATTTCTATAAAGAATTTAAAGTAATTCTTCACAAATATTGATATGTACTACGTTTTATTGGGTAGGTTTGAAGTAAAATGCGCGGAATAAAGGAATACTAGGGTCTGTGAAAAGGAAATTAAATGAAGTAAATTATGCTTTGATTTGCTGAGTTCTAGCATAGCATTAAAGCTCATTATGCGTAAATGCTAGTAGTAGCTTGGAAATTATCTTGCGTTGGAAAACATAAACATATTTGTCATGTGCATTTTCGTCTAGGAATCTTGAATCTATGGTGCACCTTTTGAAAGGGAATATTGGTACGGGAATTCTGGCTATGCCAGATGCGTTTAGTAATGCCGGTTTACTGGTGGGAACCCTGGGAATTCCCATCATGGGCATTATCTGCGTGCATTGTATGCATATTCTGGTATGTCGACTTTTTTCTCGAGCGACAAGGAGTTCACCGCTCTCTGTTATAATAGATAACCTGAGTAGCATTATGTAATCTTTAAAATCAACGAATAACATATCTAATGCCATATTGATGATAAATGAAATATCAATAATTTTATCTTTTCAAGGTGAATTCCGCGGCAGCGGTGGGGAAACGGATGAAATGTGCCCCATTGGGTTATGCTGAGGTTGCAGAAGCTGCTTTTCGTAGCGGCCCAGCTTGGGCTGTTAAGTGGGCAAAATTCGCTAGGTAAATGAAGACATGCGTCATAAAAGTAGAAATCCCTAAACTGAATTTCGTTAACACCTTTTACAGGAGACTAATCAACGTGTTCTTGTGCATAACACAATTGGGGTTTTGTTGCGTGTATTTTGTATTTGTTGCGACTTCCATAAAACAAGTAAAAACCAGTAACAATTTCCCTTAAAAGTACTAATGGTTTTGTCATGTATTTCATAGTTGGTTGAGTATTATTTCCCACCCGTAAGTCTCTTAGTATATGAAGGATGTCTTCTAATTCCAATGATTGCCCTAAACTGCATAAGACGACTGAAGTATCTGTCGCCGGTATCATTGTTGGCAAACATTCTTCAGTTTGCGGGTTTGATCTGCATCTTTTACTACGTTTTCCAAGATTTGCCGCCTTCATGGACGAGAAACGCTACTGCACCGCTTTCTCAACTACCCCTGTACTTTGGCACAGCAATTTACGCCTTTGAAGGCATTGGTGTCGTAAGTAGATTTTTTTTTTCCGATCTCTTGTCGCATAGCTCTTAGCTACTGATCAACTACTCAATTTTCTAGTTCAGACATTCTTTGACATGACTATAAGCGGTCACTTTTTGTTTTATCTAAAGTTGATAGTTTTAAGCAAGGGGATTAATGTAGCTTTTCATGACCTTAAGTCGTTATCAGTATTTACTTCCCTTATTTATTGTTTTTGTTTCAATTAGTTTTTTGTTTTATCTATTTTATCGTTTTCTCTCTTAAATTTTGGTAGTGACTAATAGTTGTTTTTCGACCTCAAGGTTTTGCCAATCCAAAACCAAATGCGAACTCCGTCAGCATTCCAGGGATTGACTGGTGTTTTGAACACTGGAATGGTCATAGTAGCCTGCCTTTACACAGCAGTCGGCTTCTATGGCTATTTGAAGTACGGAGACGACGTACAAGGCAGCATCACCTTAGATTTGCCCGCAGAGGACATGTAAATAAGCCCTAAGGCTTTTTCTGCGGTTTAAATTAATGGATCTTCCTGCTTTTGCAGTTTAGCCCAGTTAGTCAAGCTCAGTATGGCTCTTGCAATTTTTCTCAGTTACGCTCTGCAGTTCTACGTCCCAGTGGAGATTATTTGGCCCCACTTGGTAACCAGATTCCACGGCCAGCGTAATCAGTTAATAGCTGAATACGTGTTTAGAGCGCTATTGGTATTGTTTACTTGTAAGTTTCCTTCGTATATTATCAACAATAATTAGAACAACGAAGTAAAGATAATAATTCATAACGATTTTTACGGATAGGTTGCCTAGCTGCTGCCATTCCGAACTTGGGTTTGTTCATCTCGTTAGTAGGCGCCGTATCATCGTCGTTCTTAGCGCTAATATTTCCACCTGTATTGGACACGGTCTTAAACTGGGACAAAATGAGTTTCTGCCGATGGCTAAAGAACATTTTTATCGTACTCTTTGGCACACTAGGCTTCCTCACGGGCACATACGCGAGTATACGCGAAATAATAGTCGAATTTTCCAAATAGATACAGAGCAGGCATTTAATTATTGTATTGTATCTGTGCGTTTAGCTTTATGGTATATATAGTGGAATTGACGACAAGCATAATTTGCGTCTTGCAGTTTAAAACTGTGAAATTATCAAGATCTCTTCTGTTAGAGCAGATTAGGTGTTCAGTAATGCCATGTACTATCGTGATTTTACCATCAGTTTTACACTGAATTGTTCGCTTTGCGATTTAAGAAATGTAATGCATGCGATAAAGGATTAAGCCTTTTTGAATTGTCTTACAGTTGACATTCCTTTCGCGCCAGGTAATAACATTTCAATAGTGCAAATAGTGTAATAGTCCATCATTTATTTAATAGAGACAGAGTTGTGTGTGTATTGTATATGAAATGGCGATTGATAGCGAATGAATATGGTAAGTTAAAAGAAGTACATGTACACTGAAATGTGAAGATGCGATTGTAAAGCAAAGTAAAGCAAAATGAAAAAAAATTAAATCTTGTCCAATAGTGGAGTAAATATTTTTTTTTAAAGAATAATAAAATAATTTCGGTGTTACATGCGGCCTATTTTCTGAGTTTGGTATTTTCAGTTTTAACGATATTGTCGCAAAGACTAAAGCTGAATCAAGACTTACAAAGAAGATACACACCAGTAAGTAGTATATTTTCTGTAGGATATATTGTTGATTACAATTTGATCTACGTCACGAGGACACCCAATGCAATCTGCTGCGCAACTTCCTGGTTTGCATCCTCCCTTGTTTTCTCTGCCTATATTCCTTTCATAATTTCGTCCTTCTATAGCGTTCACTTTTTTGTAACGCTTTATTTATTTATAGCACAATTCGATGAACGTATTTTTTACAACAAAAAATTGCTTCCTTCGCTTTTATTGACGATATACCGTAACGTCGGGGCTTTTACTTAACTGGACATATGGAAGAGCTCAGCCTCTAAGCTCCGCCCTACTTCATAATAATACTACAACGTGGCATAAGTATGGAAACAAGGTTTTATTGCTGAGCTAGCTTCCAGGGTTACAACAGTAAATTTCGCACTACCCTTAAACTAACATGAATTCCAAGAAAGTTGTTCTGGTCACCGGCGGCAGTGGACTCGTAGGTCAAGCCATAAAATACTGGGTGGAAAAAGAACCATGTCCGGACGAAGAATACATCTTCCTCAGTTCCAAAGACGCAGATCTCACGTAACCCATAAAATATGTTTTGAAAATTCTTCACTGGATTGTCTTTAGGGATCGTCAATCTACCAAAGCTGTATTCGAGAAATATCGTCCCACCCATGTAATCCACTTAGCGGCAATGGTCGGCGGTCTTTTTAACAACATGAGTCATAACCTAGAATTTCTTGTAAGTATATCGTCCCTACGCGTGGAATGAAACTTTGTTGTCATAGTTAGATCTGATGTATTCATGCCTTTTGGTAGAGAAACAACATTCTAATCAATGACAACGTCCTACATACTAGTTTCGACACTGGTGTAGAAAAAGTGGTTTCTTGCCTATCTACCTGCATTTTCCCAGACAAAACTACTTACCCTATAGACGAAACAATGGTAAAGTTCAAGCAAGTCTATGAGTTTTTTTTTTCAATAAGCCTTGATTGTCTATTCAGGTTCACAATGGTCCACCACATCCATCCAATTTTGGTTACAGTTACGCCAAACGCTTGATTGACGTTTCCAACGCCGCTTACGCATCCCAGTATGGAAAAACTTTTACTTCAGTCATTCCTACGAATGTGTTTGGCCCGTATGACAACTTTAACATTGAAGATGGCCATGTGATCCCCGGTTTAATGCACAAAGCTTACTTAGCGAAACAAAGCGGTACCGCTTTGCAGGTGTACGGCTCTGGTACGCCTCTGCGGCAATTCATTTACAGTAGAGATTTAGGGAAACTTTTTTTATGGGTTCTGAGAAACTATAACGACACCCAGCCCATAATTTTATCCGTGGATGAAGCTGACGAAGTCTCCATTGCTCAGGTAGCGCAGTTAGTAGCTGAAGCATTCAGTTTAGAAAAAGGTGTCGAATTCGACACGACCAAGGCCGATGGCCAATTTAAGAAGACAGCTAGTAATGCCAAGTTGCGTAAATACCTACCCGATTTCCAGTTTACACCCTTGAAACAAGCTTTACAGGAAACTGTGGATTGGTTCGTAGCTAATTACGAAACCGCTAGAAAATAATTCGTTTAATTGGAACGAACACTGTTTAGTTCAATCCGGTGACGGTGCATACCGTACGGTGTGATTCAGTTGGGCACGGTTTTAAATTTTAAACAAGGAGTGTGTATTATGCTATATCATTTAGAGATTTAAAGTAAGATACAATTCCCCACGAGAAATGTGTGCCTTGGAAAAAGAAACATGAAAAAAGAAATAAAAAAGATTAAACTTCCATTTTGTTAAACATTTAACATACGTACATATACAGTACATGAAAAAAGTGCGTTTTCATGTGTGCTAAGAATTGTCTTAATCATTCACATTAAATATATGTTCGTGTTGAGCTAACAGCGTTTCCGTAAAGGCATTGATGGGGGCAATGGCAGCTAAAGACATACTGGCTGCTGATTGCGGAGGCCAAACCAAATTGGGTCCAAGAACAACAGCCAGGTTGGAGGCTGTCATTTTATTCAGGTCACTACGATCCATGACGCGGACAAATAACTGGACCAAGAACTGAAGTAAATCCATGTTATCTTTCGGTAACCGTTGGAGCCATAGCTTGGCAGTTTCAGCCCGTTCTTCCCTTCCAATACCTGTAAAGTATATTTTTCAAAAATGTTCAAGCTTGAGAATAAACTCGGTTCAGTTCTGAACCGATTTGTTTTCGAGACTCAATTTTAGTACAGAGGAATTTATCAGAGCCTTTAAATTTCACTCCATCTTTCCGTAATACGCGTGAAATATTGAATTTTCCACTTACTTTGGAAGTGGATAATGTTGTTGTAGAGCTCGAACGTCAAAAGGGGTTCTTTCAATTCTCGTAAGAACGTCTTCAGAATGACGGCAGCTAAATGCACATCCGCTTCAAAATTAACTTCTTCACCAGCATTAAATAGAGCTTGAGTCTCTCGAACGAGACTGGCAGAAGCTGACCGGCGGAAGATTCCTTCAGTTTCCAACGCTAATGAAAATTCGATAGTCGCATTAGATTTTGTACGGAAGAACTTTATTATTTCGAAAAGATTTTACCGTCAGGTTGGCTTAAAAATCTCACACAGCAACGCACGACTCGAGGAATGTTATCACCATTTTGTTGCGCTTTAATGTACGACAAGGTGACTCCAAACTGCTGATAAGGCGTGGGTTTGGCCTCAGGGCGTGGTTCGGAAGACTGGGGTTTGGCTTTGACAGATTTACTTGCTCGGTTAACTAACGCTATGTCATGTCTTTTTTTGAAAAGAAGGAAATATTTATTTTTTTTAAAACGTGACACTGTAAAGATAACATACTCAACAACAGAAGGCGGTATGGAAAGTTGGTCGATGTGTAAATGTTGACTTAACTCGCTCAAGTAATTGACGTACATGACTTTCTTCCCAAATTTGGCACTGAAATTTTTTAATATATTGTTAAAAATATTGCTCACGTAAGAAATCTTCCGTTTAATTCGTGAAGCTGAAAAAATTACCTGATTGCTGGTCGAAAAAATCCCCATAATACTCGTATAAAATTGGTAGGATGAACCAAATACAAAGCTTTTAGATTCTTTTTATATTTGCGGTCAAACGCGCGGTAAGCTTGCCACAACCATGATAATGCAGGTTTATTTTTGCTGTCTAGCCCGTGATGGAAGTAAACTAACGAGTAATCTTCTTCCACGAACTGGTCTAATGTGTACATCAAGTACCTAAGCAAACAGAAGAGGCGCGAAATAGATAAATTACTAGTAAAAGCATAAATGAAAGCAAGGTCCTTTTTACTTAAGAAATCTTTGGTGATCCAATGTTTTATTGCTCGGAAGTCGACAAGCGGAAACCACGATAACTTTGCGGCCATAGACATCATCACCGATGACGTCGACAATGTTATACTGAGAAATATCAGACCAGTCCTCCTCATCATCTTCGCGATCATCTGTGGGCGGGCCCAAGTCGGCACAGGTCAGGGTGGGGTCCAAAGACAGATCTCCGATATGACCGAGTTCTTCGAAATCGTCCAAACCACTGATACTCAACGACTCGTCAAATGATGCTGTAGGCGAAGGCATGAAAACTGAATCGATTTTTATCGGCATTTCTGAAATTCAATTAACGGAAATGTCCACTTAACATTGTGCGTAGTCGAATTTTCGTTGTAGTACCTTCTGGCCTGAGCTCCGAATCGTCAAATTCGAGGTTGGGTTCATAATCATGAAAGTCTGATAAGCTGGGATAAGCTTCTTCATGTTCAGGCAATGTTATCGCGCCTATTACAAAAAGAGTAATTACTGTGTTCAAAAGTATTTTTGAAGGTAGGTAGAGTTACCTATTTGACTGTGTGCTTTGTTGAGATCCATCACAATGTTTGATATTTGGGTATAGACTAGAATAGCATCTGAAAATGGAGTATGGTTGACAACTTCACTCTTATACGTGTAAAAACAGAACTTGATCTTGAAAATAACGGAGATTCTTCTACTACTCGACCGCCATTGCCAAATAAAGAAGTCCTGTAATTTAATAGAATTCTTATAGTACGTTCACCAACGATTGTAATAATGCATTACTTTTTAACGTCGAGCCGAAATATACTCTTTGCTGTTATTACTTAGTTTTGACTTTATTTTCGACGAAACAGCGAAGCGCAGTCGGTGCCACTAGTTCATGAACTATATTTCACACTAAGCGTTGGCGTTACTGGCACCCACAATGAGAAAAGGACGCCCCTTGAAAATGCCCTTAATCTTACGGGAAATCTTACGCTTTCAAAATTAATTACAGTGGAACTCGTTTAGTTTGTAGGCTCCGGACTGGATAACTTGTATTATAACGTATTTAGCGAATATTTTCACTATTTCTTAGAAAATAATTCGTAATGCATTACTGAATAACGAATGTGAGGTTTAGTTTGTACAGATTCGCTTTCAGGCGATACACTTTAAATATCTTTACTTCTCGATTCACAGCAACTAATATGGTCTACGGAAATCGTCCGCAAAGGGTAAAGTGTGGAAAAATTTTTTGTTTACGGATGATCTTCGAGTACGAGGGTTCTCTAAGCGCTTATTAGATTTTTGTGGCTTTAGAATTTCGTTAACCAGCGTCACCATTGAGTACCAATTCAGCTGGAGTTATAATCCATTGTAAAATATCCAACAGGACATGAGCAATTTATTGTATAAGTCGGTTTGTCTAATGAATCGATAATGAGTTATTTTCACATTCTCGATGTTTCACACATTATATGTTTGCTTTTTGATTCTTGCTTCGGATATGATATATTCAAAGAAGAGCAAACGCAGTGACTGCAATAGTTGCGAAATCGAAAAGATCTGTTTATCTTAAGCTTCAAGGTTGGCGCCCTTAACATTTGTGCTTAGGGCACGAGCCCTGTTATCCGAGACGGCAAGCTGTAACTTTTTTTTTTTTAAAAAAAGGCTACAAGTACCTACAAAGAAAATTGTAAAGGTAAGAGAAAAAAGTGACGTATTATTTAGTTCTAATTATATTTAATTAGAAAACCAGTTTAGGATATGCTCTTCGATTTTCGCATCTTACCGTCGGCGATTCGGTTTCCTGGCTTGCTTGAATTCTTATCGGTATCACCCTGCAACTCTTCAAGGTTTGATCGATTCTGAATGAAGTCTTGCCGGAGTTTGTTTTGATTTGTGAGTCATGTTTAATTAATGTGGGATTAACATGGATTCGCAAGTCGTGAAATAATACTCGTCTATATACCTGCGAGACAAACAGATCCTTAGATTATTGAGACACACTGGCTCCTTTAAAACGCACAGCTTATCATGATTCGACTAGCAGATTATTTTTGCGTGGTCGGCTATGATATTGACAAGGATTGTAAGTATTTGTCAGAAAATATGTCCTCTTTAAGCCCTTAAAATGTTTATTTTTCAGCAGGCAATGGTGTCAGTCAAGGAAAAATCGTGCAACGATTTCCAGAAAAAGATTGGCCTGACACACCCTTCATTGAAGGCATAGAGCTCGTAAGTTTTTAAAATATACGCCTATTCATATTAAATACGTGTTTTGATAGTTTTGTCAACCCCATGGCTGGGCCTTGTCCATGACCCAACAGCCACCAACGTTTTTTGTCTGTGTATTAACCGACATTGACGCCAATCGCCATTATTGTGCCTGTTTGTGCTTCCACGAAGTCATTGCGTTGACTCCTACCAAAACTATCGATGAAGTATGTTTTCCATTCAACCTTCTCTACAGATGGCTGTTATTTACGTCAATCAATTTATTTTACACCTCTTTAGTAAAGGCTTTCTATTCTTTTCTAAACTTTAACTGCAATTTAAAGTTCGCCATTTTCAGCATTTAACGTTCAAATATTTTTTTACGAATCTTGAGTGAGTCATTTTGAACCTTTTCGATTAAAGTTTTGTGCGTAAAAAAATATATTATTTCTTTTCGTGATTTTTAAAGTGTCTTGTAATTTTGTATTTCTGTTTGTAGTTGGAGGAACCAGGTGAGATAATATCTCCCCTACTGCTCAACCAATCCTTCGGTTCCCCCCCCTTAGCTGTTTTACCCAACCATAGTCACCACAGTCTTACATACGCCCCGAAATGCCTCGTCTTGGTTTCCAGATTATACTTTCCGGAAGCTTTTCGGCATTGCTTGGGCCTGCTCTATACGGTGCATATGGAAGGCATGGGATTGCCGCTTGAGACCTTAGTAGGCAACCTGCTGGCTTGTGTTCAAGTCCCACCGGCTGGCGGACCCCAGATCCGTTACAGTTTAGGTGCGGGGGACAAGCAAGCCCTTCAGCCGCCGTTATCCCCTTCGTTGCCCGTCACGGCCACAAGCGTAGCTACGTTATTTGACCAACTAGGTATACAAAAATCTATGCTTTACAAGAACCCTCTTGTTTTATTTTCCCTGCATTTGTGGTTTTTGTTTCAGGGATTAGAAATGTGGTTTTCCTGCTTTGTGCACTCATGACAGAGCACAAGGTTTTGGTTCATTCTGCGTCATATTCCAGACTCACTGAAGCTTGCCATGCTCTCACATCATTACTCTTTCCGTTTCGGTACGGTCACGTCTATATCCCAATTCTACCTGCTCCGTTGTTAGAAGTCCTATCCACGCCTACTCCTTTCTTAATGGGCGTTCATTCGGACGCTGCGAAGCACGCAGCTGAGCTGCTAGACGTTTTAGTCGCTGATTTGGACGGAGGCGCCATCACCGTGCCAGAAGGCACTACCGTTCCTTTATTGGCTGAGCCGTTGTATTCTCAGCTCATAAATGAGTTGGGAATAGTCCTTCACCCAGAGTTAACGCAAGCTGATTGGGCGTTTCCGCCCATGGCTGCGAATCCACCAAAAAATCCGCATGCGTTGGACAAAGAGTTGCGCGCCTGTGTACTTCGGGCCTGGGCACGGCTTCTGCAGGGCTACAGAACTTGTTTGACGCTTGTCAGAATCCATCCGAAACCGGTTTTGACCTTTCATCATGCGCGATTTCTAGCCGGAAAATGCTTAATGCATTGCACATTTTCGCATCGTGTTTTGCATTGCATGTTTTTCGGAAGTTTCGTGCAAGAACGCGGACCACCGTGGCGAAGAACGGACGTCTTCGATGAATTGCAAAATGAACTAGATCACTGGCTACGACAGGAAGCCGAGGATCCACGTGTAGTCTTGACCCATATCAAGGTATCACGTGATTTTGGAAAGAAAATGTGAGAATACCGTACTTAATTGTGCATTTGTATGAAATCACGCTAGGAATTGGCTGATAAATTGTACCACAACGAACATCCGCACCCTGGTGGCTGTGTGCAGAAAGTACCACTACCAACTGAAGGAGCTTTTACAAGAATTCACCAACTTCCTTTTCCTTCTTTGAAATCGTCTGTTGTGACCGACGTGATGGAGCAAGCCAAAAAACACCAAAACCATGCAGCGATGTAAGTTTTTCGTTACAACTGTACCCATTTGAACAGATCAGACTCGGGAGGTAATAAGAGAAGGAACTGAAAAGGGCAGATATTGTTTGGCGTAACGAACGGTAGCCAGGAAGAGGCGTATCCGCGTAGAGTAGGGTTAGTTAAAGAGTAGGTGTTACGACCCAAAGTTTTTTCATATTCGTTCTGTTTAAACCGGAACCTTTTCATCTTGTAGTCCGAAATTTGCTTTTTCCTCTTTAATAACCTGTCTTATTTGCTCGTATTTGAACCACACTAGCTTCACTGGCTTACGGGGGACTCTGTGTACCTCACGTAATTGTATTTTGTTCTATTTAACCTTTCTAACTTCGCCTGGTATTTGGTTTTACTCCAATTATTTGGACTCTAATTGATTAAAAGTCCTAAAAGTCTTGTTGAAAAATTTATTTCAGTTAAACATGCAAAAATTCATAGCTCAGCTATTTTTGTAAGAAAAATGTTCCTTTTGGCTTGATCTGACTTGAAATGCGTTGACAGTTTGGCCTCGGTGAAAGGCATCACTCCAAGGCTAGTACCACCAGGACCTTCGTTAAGTCCCTTACAGGACACCCGTGTGGGTTTCAACAACTCTGCTCGTCGTTTGGAAGTAAGCTTGTCAAATCCGGAAAAATCTTGGGATATATTCTAATGCTTTTCTGGGAGTAGGTCTTAAAGCAGTGTATTGGGTACATTTTCGAGGGAAGAATTTCGGACGCAAAGAAGAGCTTACCCGCAGCATTACGCGCGTTGCAGTCACGTGGCGTACGTTCTGCATTGTGTACAGAACTGCGATCCCATGTCCAGGGCAATAAAGCTGTCTTAGATTCGCAACAATTCGACCTAGTTGTGAGGCTTATGAACTGTGCACTGCAGGTAAACATTGTCGGAGAGATTGTAGAGTTACTTAAGGGTTGCTATTGTGTTTAACCAGAAAACTACTTAAAGAAGCGTCGGAGCGTACATATTTTAAAATAAGTATTGTAAGCATCCGTACCCTGTTTCTTAAAATTAAACTTCGGAAGTTTTATTTGTTATTTACTCTTTAATGTGGAAGTCCATTTTCCTGCGTAGCCCATGCTGATCGCAGTACAACTCACTTTAATAGTGTTATCGTACACGGTACTTGAGAGCATCAAATAGCGTATAAGCGAAGGCCCCGTTAACCCTAAAAGTTTAAGTTAATAATACCCATTTTCACCCCTTTTTGTATATTACTTAACCATAATTACTTTGTAAATTTTAGGATGACGGTTTGGGTGATGTCGAAGGCTCTGGCGTGGCGGCTGCGTTGCTACCGTTATGTACCACCTTTTGCCGTAAACTGTGCCCAGGAGTATTTCAGTTCGCTTGCACGTGTATCCAAACGCATTCAGTATGGCAAAGCTTAGCCTTTTGGGAAGCTGCGTACTATTCTGGGGTTCAAAAAGGCATCACAGCCCTATATTCACAAAGTGGCCAGAATATCGCACGAACTAGTATATCACCCCTAGACGTCGCCGCCGAACAAATGCGCAAGTGGGCATCTCTCTCGCCAGGTAGAGTTATCAATCGTAATTTTAGACTTGCATCATGGTTAAACTAGTAACAGGACATTGCAAAACGTCGCAAACTTGCCGTTTCTGTGCATAGGATTGTCTGCACTTAGTAGAGTTTAATGAATTTAAAAAGTAGTACACTTTATTGACTTTTTTTTTTGTACGCACCGTGGAATTCGTTGATATTTGGTATTTGTCTGTTCTAGTCTAATCTGTTTAATTGTAATAAATAATTCTAGTAAATAAATTATAAGTAATTCGAATAAATAACTCTATTCTGTTGAAGTTACTTATGTGTTGATTTTTTATGTATTTATGAGAAGCGGCATTGATTGAATTCTTATTTGGTCCTACTTTTTGACAGATGAGCAAAAAAGCGCCTGTTCTAGCGAAGAAAGTATCGTGTACAGCCAAGCGATCCATTACGTCACGATAATGTTCCACCTCCTGTTACCTCTTTCCGCGGGTGTTAACAGCAACTCCAGTTCAACTGGCCATAATCGTTTCCGATTATCGCAGGCTGACCAGGATACTGTGTCTAATAGTCTAGCGGAAAGCAGCGTCTCGGAAGCTGAGTCAGGATTCGAAGATACTTCTGGGCCCGGTGGAGTTTTGTCCAACGACTCGCCTGTAGTCACGGCAGCAGTTCGGTTAGTTAACAACTTCTTGGACCGTGTTTGCACGGAAGGCGGAGTAACGGCTGAACATGTACGACAGCTGCATTCGATGGTTCCGGGCGTGGCTTCAATGCATCTTGAAACACTGGAAAGCGTCGCTCGAGAGGCACGAAGTCTGCCACCTATCCAGAAAGCACAGTTAACCACGCCGTTCTTCCTCCCGGGTGAAAAACTCGTGATTTCTGACCCACTGCGCGTTTACCTGTTAGCAGATGGACGTGAAGATGTCATGGTTTCTTCCACGTATTTGCCTGCGCAAGGAGCCCTCTTTTTAACTAGTTATAGACTGATATTCAAAGGCACACCTTGCGATCCTTTCGGTATTTTTTTTCTCGTTTATTTTTTGAAAGAAAAAGTAGCAACGAGAGACTCGTGTTGGTGAATTCGTAATTAATTTTGCTTTTTTCGTAGCGTGCGAAAAGAGTGTTTTGAGAGCGTTCCCCGTGACGTCGTTAACGAAAGAAAAACGTATAAGTGTACAGTATTTATCAGCTATGGATCAGTGGTTGCAGGAAGGCTGGCAGTTGCGATCAAATACCTTTCAGGTTTGTTGTAGCTTTACGTTTCTACGTTGTTGGAATGTTTTAAAAATCTGCGACCATTCTTTTTTTATTATTATTTCATTCTTGCCGTCTCCTTGTGTGCACATACAAATATAATGCGCCTAACTATGTTTATTATGTTTCTCATGTTGCAGTTGTTGCGGGTTGCACTTGACGAAGAGGTTTCTTCTGAAACCATGGAACAGTTCCGTAAAGCTGTGCATCGATTGAAACATCCACCCTCTGTGCTTCATTATTTTGCATTGACAGGGCAAGAATCTTTGCCTGTGACTCCTTTACACAAAAACAAAGAAAAGTCAGCAACTTTGAGGTAAGTTGTGGAAAGTATATCGAGGATATTCCGAGAACCATGGAATGGAATATTAGAAAACGCTCTGTAACTTAATTAGGGGTATCACGAAGAAAACTTTGTCGCGAGTGGGGCTGAAAATGATGGACAAGCGACCCAGATTTATTATGGGAACTCAGAGCAATGGGAAGAGTTCTGCACGCAAGTCAGAGGATGACAACGAATCAGGTAAGAAGTAGTACTTCGGATGAAATTCAGAGACTCGGTGGACGATACTTTTTATTTTCTGCGTTTAGGGGACGAGGAGACTATAAACGTGCCTACAATGATAACCACGCAGCACGTGAGCTGGGAAACGCTATGTGAAAGCTCGTACGTGAAGGACTGGATGCGGGTGGGACTCGTTTCCAGAAGTGGTAGTCAAGGCAAGGAATCTTTCCGTTTAACGGCAGCCAACAACCATTATGCTTTGTGCCGTTCGTAAGTTTTCTTTTTTTCTCGGTTGCCCATAGTTCTAAATTTAAAGGACTTCAAAGTGCACAGTACGTGAGGAAAGCCTAGTAAATCAGAACCAACCTAAATTAGTTAATATATAACTTATAACTTGTTTAAAAGAACATAACTCTTTTTTATGTAAGAGAAGCTATCAGTGCAGAATTCATCTGAAGTCGTGAACGTTAAGTGCCGTGAGTGCTTTATGAGTGGTTAAGATAGGATTCAGATTAAGATAGTATTCACATTTTTGCTATATCTGCGACTAATTTATAGCATATAGTATTATTAGCGCCACTTATGCAACTTTTAGATCACTCATCATACAGCAAAATTCTGTTCCGACATATAAACTGCGTGTGTAATTTTAAGACTTTAAGCTAGGCAGGTTTTGTAGCTTGTTTTTAAAACGGTCTACCGAAATTAATGGAATTAGTTTAAAAAATGTGACCACCCACTGTAGGTATCCGGCCGTTTTACCATGCCCCTTTACTGTGTCAGACGATAGTTTGCGTCGAGTAGGACGTTGTTACCGTAGCGGGCGCTTGTAAGTATTCACAGTCGTTAAGATTCGTATCGTTTAATACTTTACCCCCTTTCTGTGTACTAGACCTGTCCCGACATGGCGGCACCCGCGTACTCAGGCAGTGTTAGTACGTTCCGCTGCGTTGCATGGTAAAGGTCTAATGGCGTTATTGCGACCCTCGTCTTCGGCCACAGTCACCCCCCATCCAGCTTCTAATGACGCGCCACATTCAAGCATTGAACAAGAACGTCTTCTTGCCGCTTTAGTAGCCGCTACACCGCGGGCATTTTTGCTTCCCAATGCGTGGTCCATGTCAGATTCCACGCTTTCCATTACGTCACTCATGGTAACGGCAGGAACGTTGAGTGGAGAAGCGGAAAGCCGTGAAACATTGACTCTTACGCCTGATTTACGCAGAGAAAACGCCGCAGAAAGAGAACATACTAAGTAAAAGCTCACCTGGGAGCGTGATTTGAAGTATGTGTATTGTTTAATTATGTGTTCTTTTATAGATCGCGTAACTCGCGCTGGGGGTCATTGAAAGGGCGAAGACACACCACAACAACAGCCAACACACTGAGCCCTACCATGGGACAGAGTGCGCAAGGGTCACCGAAAGCAGTTAACGCACTGGAACCTGCAGCATTGTATGTTTTGGGTGAAAAGACTCAGATGAGGGTAATGAAAAGTGAAACGTATACGAAGATCGAGTTCGTACCCATCGACATCCCCGAAGTACGCAATGTACGCAACGCGTTTAAGAAGCTGATGCGTACCTGCGTTCCGTCTACCGTGTCGCAAGACCAAGATCACGGGTTCTTCCGGTATACAATTCTGTCATTTTTTATGTTTAAATTTTCAGATTTATGCATAATGGGCTTATAGAGGTCTTATCTCACGTTGTTCCTAGATTACTGGAGAACTCCGATTGGCTCACGCAGCTGTCTACTTTACTTCAAGTGTCAGGCAGTGTCGTGGATTTACTTGATATCCAAGGGTCTTCCGTATTGCTCTGTTTAGAGGAAGGGTGGGACACCACAGCGCAAATTGTTAGCCTGGCGCAGTTATGCTTGGACCCGTATTATCGCACCTTGGAAGGCTTTCGCGTGTTGGTGGAGAAAGAGTGGTTAGCCTTTGGGCACCGGTTTGGACACCGAAGCAATTTGGGACCGGAACCTCTCACGGCTGGTTTTACGCCGATTTTCTTGCAATTCCTGGACGCAGTGCATCAGTTGCTTGCCCAGTTTCCGCTAGCATTTCAGTTTAACTCATTTTACCTCAAGTTCCTGGCCTACCATACCGTGTCCGTGAGATTCAAGACATTCTTGTTGGATTCGGAACAAGAACGTAGAGAAGCGGGTTGGACCCCAGATGGCCATGTAGCGAATTCCCGTAGAAATTCGCTGTCAAAGCCTGGGATGAATTCCGATAGACGAACGTCAAGTAAGATAATCTTCCCCAAGTGTAATTAAAAATTGCTTTAAGAAACTATTATAACAATAATATTAATTTTATGGTTTTTGTTCTTTCATTTAGATTCCGTTCAGTCAGTTTTCGAATATATTCAGAAAGAATGTGCGAAATCGACTGTTTTCTTCAACTTGTATTACTGCCCAAGTCATTTAGTAATGTTTACATAATTGCAAAATAAAAATATTTAAATGACAATTGTTCGTGTATTTTTCACAGGTTTTGCGTCCTCATTGTGCATTGTCGAGTCTGGTACTGTGGGATTATTATGGTAGTGAAGAGCTGGGACACGGACCGGCTTACGATCTGGAGCTAGCCGCTGGTGATATAGCTCGCGATGAAGAAGAAAACTTGGCTATGCAAAGCGGAACGAAAGTCGGTGAAGTACGGCGACGTACCATCACTCGAGGGTAAGGAGTTCGTTTTTTCGTGCTTCAAAGATGGTTAGTTTTCACATTGGAATTTGTTACGTCGGCTCTCTATGTATGACTATATCTCTATATAACTCCAAATATAAGAAGTCAGATTTTAAGCTGCTGTAAAGTTTGAGCATTTAGAGTAATCGAACTAGTCAGAAAAGTAGTCTGTAAGTTGGTTTAGGAATTAGTAAAACATTAATGAATTTCGTAAGTGTCATATATTCTGCGTGTTTTAATTTTTTAGAATTGTCTGAAGTACTGTGAATGTTTTCCTTTATAGGTATGACAGTTTTCTGCAAAGGGAAGCAGATGGTTACAGTGCCGTTTTGGAAACCATTCGTCGTTTAGAAGCCGAACTGGATCTTCCCACGCACAACATGACGTCAGTTTTAGAGAAATTGATTGTATCGTCACCAACAGGCGACAACGAAGATGGCAGCGTGGTCGCAGCCCGTAGTTATGCCCGTAGTGTACACAAGCAGCAAACCGTACAACTTTTGCTGAAAGGAAGAGCACAATGTGGCGGCAGCCATAACCCGGTTAACGTCGCGACGTCCACTGGTATGGAACGCGGAGCTACGTTGTATTCCAATCCGCATCGGTTTGAAAAGCACAATTATGGGACGCCGAGTTATTGCGATCTTTGTGGGCACGTTCTTTGGGGGATTGTCAAGGTGAAATTAATTTATGTTTGAATCGAGAATAAAAAAGATATACGATTATATAATAGACGGGAGTACGTTGCGTTGACTGTGGGTACAACTGCCATGAGCGTTGCATTGACGCGGTACCCAAGCATTGCCCAAGACATCGGGATCATTCCAAAGATGTTGGAGTCAAAGAATCGGATCTGAGCACCAGCGAGTTCGACAGGGCAGACAACAATCGTACTTTCTTTCCAGCGTTTGGCTCCACTCAGTCCAACGAAACGCGAAGTCATGAAGGTTGGTTGTACAAACGCGGGGCCTTATTGAAGGGGTGGAAACAGCGCTGGTTTGTTTTGGATTTAACGCAGCATCAGTTACGATATTATGATTCGTCGGAAGATTCTGCACCTAAAGGATTTCTGGATCTGGCGGAGGTTGTTTCAGTTAACTTCGCCTCACCTGCACCTGGAGCGCCTAAGAAGACGGAGGAGAAAGCCTTTTTTGACGTAAAAAAGTTCACACCATTAAAATAACAAATTTGTAACGGAACTTTGGCTTGTAGGTGAGGACCGTCAGGAGGACGTACAATTTTTGTGGACTAGATGCTGCTGCTGCACAAGAGTGGGTGGAGAAGTTGCAAGCGTGTCTGCAGTAAATGATGGCGGAAGCAAGATGAAATGTATGCTGTCAGTGCAATATGAAAGAGG